>BMAU01005016.1:0-234271 GCA_019973935.1 Trichonephila clavipes | reverse complement strand
TATGTCCATCACAAATTCCGATGTAGAAAATAAATTTATATTATTACAAGAAGTTCGAAAATAAAACACTAGGAAGGAAAATTTAAATTTTTTTCCAAAAATATTCAGTTAACATAAAAATATCTTTTATATGATTTTAATTAAAAATAAATTAAAAGTATTGAAATCCTTTTTTATGCTATTTTTAAATTAAAAATATAACTGAATAGAGAAAGATCGGTTTTTATTTCATAAATATAATCATCGTATGTAATATTTATTGTGTTATTGTTTAAAAATGAGATAGGGCCTTTGCTTTTACCTCATGACTTTTTTTAAAAACAGAAAGTGAGCACGTTTTCTCACTCTCATATTCAAAAATGAATAGATGATGCTTTTTTCTGGTTCAAATCACAATACCAAAAAAAATTTTTTTATATTTTTTTTTAATTTTTAAAAAATGACAGAAAAATAAATTTTCTTTGAAGAAAATATAATTATTTTTTAATGTCTAACATACTATTTATTTCATTTTTTCCTCTTTTGTTTACCTTTAATTTCGTTTTTAATTTTACTGTGACTGAACATATAGGAGAAAGAAACACCGAATTCCACTACGCTTTCAAAGAAGATTGACCAAGGAAACTTAACAGCAAGCTGTAAACGATTGATCTCTTGGTTCTTACTTTACAAAGGGACCGAACTGGGTCGTAAAATTGTCCCCGTTCGACCTCCCAAGTTCTAAAAGGGGGAAAGGAAAGAAGTATGTTGCATTTTTGAAGGGAATCGCAAAATAAGAGTTAAACGCTTTCGGAATAACTTTTCAGGAGGAAGGTATCAAGTTAGAGGGTTAAAGTCAGTAAGTACTAAGACGAATCGAAGAGGTCGTTTCTGCTACAGGAAGATATGTTTTTGTACTAATAAAGAGGTTTTTTGTCTACTTAAGATATGTAATAATTAAAAGTTAAGGTCTTAGAAAAAAAAATGTTTTCTTACACTGTTTGTCCTAATTAATTTGCAACATTATAGAATATATATATATATGTTAAGTATACATATTTTAAAATACAATTATATATTAAATATTTTCAACAAGTACCTTACAGTGATTTCAACTTTTTTAATAAAATAAATATATTAAATGTAATTTTTGTTGGACATAATGGGAGAAAATAAATAATAGGAAATGCAATGCAGTCATACTTCAAATCAAGCAATTTGAAAAAAAAATTAAAATTACTCGATATTTCTGAAAAAAAATAATGTAAGTATTGCTACCGGAGAAAAAAATTAGTATTGTTAAAATTAGTAAAATTGTTCTCTGCTTAAAAAATGATGTTAATTGTTAATTAAATTATACTTCAAAATCATTTCTTACTTTTTAATATTGATTGATGGCGTACCAACTCTCATTGCACAAATTACACAAAAGTTCATACTCATTGCTCAAATTGAAAAACTGTATTTTACATGTACACTGCTGGTCACCGTAAATGCTACCCAAAGAAAGACAAGAGATAGCTCAACAAAATATTTATTTTGTAGATAACAAGTTGACCAAGCATCGAGAATGATTACATTGATAGACTTCTGTAAAATGTGGTTCCTGCCGGAAACAGTAGCCAGAGTGACCGCCGTTTTTGAGATCACCTCTGCCACACACCTCGGCATTAATTCAAAGATACTTTGAATGTGGTTTTGGGGTACAGCAGACCAAGCAGCTTCCACACGTTGCCAAAGTTGATCTAGTGTGGCAGCTGGGGTGTAATCTTGGTCAATCGTTGAGCAACCATGAGCCACATGTTTTCTATCGGCGAAAGATCCGAAGGGGTGAGCCGACCAATGAAGCAATTCAATCTGGTGATTGACGAAGAACCTTTGGAAAATGCGTGCCACGTGTGGTCGTGCATTATCCTGTTGAAATATGGATGTAGCCACGCCCTGAAGGTAAGGAAGGACAACTAGCTCCAACACCTCGGAGATGTAGCGCTGGCGGTTTAAAATACTGGTAATGCGTACTAGAGGAGTGCGAGAGTGATATCCAATACCGCCCCTTACAATAATACCCGGTACAGGAGCAGTGTGGCGGTGCATAACGCAGCTGTTTAGCATCCTCTCTCCACGCTGACTTCAGACTTTATTCCGACCATCGTGGTGTTGCAGACAGATTTGTGACTCGTCAGTAAAGACAACTTCATTCCATTCTGCCACTCACATCCTTCTTTCTTCCTACCATTGGCGGTGGAGACGTCTGTGGTTTTGCATCAAAGGTTGACCAAGCAATGGACGTCTTGCGGATGGGCCACTCTGCTCTAAATGGCATCGAATGGTACGCGCAGACACTGAATGATGCGTTACAGACTCAATGGGCTGTGCAATGGCTCGTGATGTGACTGAGCGATCCGTCACTTCCATGCGCTCAATTTGCCCGTCCTCACGTGAAGTCATGCACTGAGGTGGATGTAATCGACCACATCGGTCCGTCGTACCATCCTTCATCCAACGGTCATGTATCCACATTACAGTTGTTTGGTTTCGTCCAACTCGACTACCGATTTTCCTGAAAGATAATCCACAATCTCGGTAGGCCACTATCCTTTACCTGTCGAACTCGGATACTTGATCAAAAACTGATCGTTGTCTTTTACGAGACATAAATGATTTTTTTTTTGAAAAAAACACAATATAAACACAATCGTCGAAATCTCCATGCCTTAAACAGCGCTTTGAGGTGGCATTACAGACGCGCGTGTGTTTCTACGCTGAAATTCTAATCCTTTTCACATATCTTACATTCGCTAATGCATGTAGTAAATGTCATGTTATTTGCATGCTCCCTTCAGGTTGTTGCATTTACGGTGGCCAACAGTGTATTTTGTAGTCTTAATTTTTCAATATACACTGGCCTCAAAAAGTTAAGGTAGAACCGGGTTTTTGTGTCTAATTTGCAAATGAATGAATGTAGAAACAAAAAATTTGGAGGATATGTGCATTAAATAGTTTTTTATTGAATGCGTCATAGAAATTTGTATAAGTGTATTGCAAAAACGATTTATAACAAAAAAAGCAATCTCTGCGGAAAAGTCCATTCTTGGAGAAAACAGCACATCACAGTGTTATGTGGTAAAATGGCATAAAAACAATACAAAAATGGGTTCTAATAAGGAATGTGTCCACCCCTAACTTGAATGCATTGGCGGCATCGATTTCCCATGCTGTTAATTAAGTTGTCGGACACCGGAATAGGAAGCGAAGACCAGACACAGAGTAAGCCTTGTTTCAGCTCATGTAACGACTTTGGAGGAGGATTTAAAGCAGCAACCTCTCTGCCAAGATAGTCCCAAAGATGTTCTATCGGATTCAGGTCTGGAGATCGAGCTGGCCTTTCCATTCGTTCCAAACCGTGATCCTCCAGATACTCCTCAACAATCCGAGCTCGGTGAGGTCGTGCATTATCATCCATCAGAATGAAGTCGTTACCAATAGCAGCAGCATATGGGCGGACATATGGATCAATGGTCTCATCCCGATATCTAAGACCAGTTACGGTTCCTCCATGGAACACATGCAGGTCAGTGTGGCCACCGAGCGAGATCCCTGCCCAAACCAGGATTCCAGCACCTCTATAACTGTGTCTTTCAACAGTGTTGGATTGATGGTATCTAGTGCGCTGTTCCCTCCAGATCAGTAGACGCCCTGAATCACTCATTGTAAATCTGGACTCGTCTGTGAACAGCACAGAAGCTTATTGTTGCTGCGTCCAAGAAACATGTTCTCTTGCCCAGCATAAGCGGTTCCTTCGCTGTCGTCCGTTGAGGGGAACGCACACAACTGTTCTTCTTGCATACAGACCTGCATTGTGAAGACGATTTCGCACCGTAGTAGCGGGGATTCTTCTTCCTGATGCTTGAAAGTGGTCTGCAACGAGCTGCGGCACAGTAGTGGGTCTTCTGTTTCGTGCCGAAAGAGCTAGAAAACGGTCTTCTGCAGGTGTTGTAGCTCGTGGTCGGCCTGGAACAGGTCTTCTGGACACAGAATCTTTGGATTGGTATTGATCCCAAAGTCGCTGAACAACACTACGAGGCACATTGAGACGTCTAGCAGCATCAGCCTGCGACAATCCCATTTCCATTCATCCAACTGCCCGCCACCTTAACGAATTGGGTAAACGACGTATCTGAGACATTTTCTAAACTATTTACTATTATCACCGAAACTGCCAACAACTGTTGAAAATCAACACAACTTACAAACAAAAGTACGAAAGCTTGATATTTGCATATTTTTCTCTCACTCATAAATATACGTTCTTTTCTATAAAATAAAAGTTGTAGCAATCGTTTTTGCATTAATGTTTTTAAAGTTTGTTATTATCATTCATGTAAACTATGCATTTTATTGTTACTGCCATTTTTTTTATGGTGAGCTTCGAAAAACATGTTGTACCTTAACTTTTTGAGGCCAGTGTAATGTAAGCAGGAAAACAAAATACCTTTATCTCCGCATTTCAATTTGTACTTCAAATTAAAGCCTTTTCAAAATATGTTAATATTACTTTCTCTTGTATATGTTTTTATGATAAAAGTGTAATATTCCCAAGAAAAGCCATCCCGTACTTTTTAAGGACGTTTCAAGGGAAACTAGGAGAATTATTAGCGATATAGACAAGCTGCCATCAGTTTTATGGACCAGATTTGACAACTGGGGTGATTTGGCAACTTGAAGTCCATATGGATGCTGCGGGAAAATACTGGAGACATTTATAACATCAATCTTTATGACTTAAGAAGATTTGTTGAGAATGCGACTGGTTATCAGAAGATGACATTGATAATGAAAATTCTGACTACAAGTACCACGATACAGATGAAATTAAAAAAAAAAATAATAATAAATGTTTTTCAACTATCATCATTAATTAAAATATATTACAATGATATATTATTCTCTAATTTATTTTTTATTTTTTTTATTGAATTTAAGATCTTAATTTGTACAATGATGCATATTCTCATCATACTGTTCTTTAGTTATTTTACATTATATATTTGTACTAGGATTTTTTTAAACATTTTTCCTCTAATGTGGAGCATAGATTATATCACCATGATTTATTTTTAAAAAATCATGTAAAGAAGGGATACTATTTTATTAGGATTAAGCGCAATGTTGCTATAATGGATTTTTTTGCATTAATATTAATTTATAGGCAAAAAAATATATATATAAGTAGACACTGTGCAGAATTTATAGAAATGATACTAAAACTATCTATTTTTCTAAGTTTACAAATGAGATTCTATCAAATGTAGTTCTTCTGGAAGATGATTTTAGAAAGCATTCATCCAAAAATAGATTTTGAAGGAAAGCAATAAACAACAAGGAAAAAGAAAATAAAGATTTACAAAAACAAAAAAAAATAAAAATTTCAGCTGAATAACGGAGGTCAAAAATTTATCTAACTACCTCTCAGTGCCATATTACGATTTGTGATAAGTAC
The DNA here is from genome assembly GCA_019973935.1 of Trichonephila clavipes. Taxonomy (NCBI): domain Eukaryota; kingdom Metazoa; phylum Arthropoda; class Arachnida; order Araneae; family Nephilidae; genus Trichonephila; species Trichonephila clavipes. Next base: position 228,792 of record BMAU01005016.1, on the reverse strand, counting down.
CGTGATAGCAGATAAGAAGCTACCTCGGGGAATCTTTATTTGATTCTATAAAAGAAACTTAGAGCTAAAGAAACATAACTGAAAGAAAATTCTTGCTATTGAAAACATTACTTTACTACAGAAAACATTTCATTGCTATGAATTAATTTTTAAAATTCGAAAGAAATTTTTTACCCAATCCTTATGATTTGGCTATTTTTGTGAAGAAACTGGTATTTCGGACGGAATCTATCACCTATGATGCCTACCCCTCTTTATCTATAACTGGCACTACTATGGGTCATTCAACAATTAAAACAGTGTAATATGCTGTTCAAGTACTGAACAATAAGAATCTGAAAGGTTCAAAAAGAGAGAGACAATGAAAAAATATTCCTCCTTCAGAAAAAGAGAGTTCAGTTAAATAATGTTATAGTTTTTGACACATTACATAGAGTTCATGAAACAAATAAGGTGTCTACAAAATTTCTTGGTTGATTCTTGAATTAAGCTCATTGTGTTTACTGTATTCGAATATCCTAAAAATGTGAATTTCGCCAGAAATTGACAATTTATTTTTATTATTTTATTTTATAGGCCATTTTATTAGATTCATGAAAATACGAATTTTATTAGTTTCCGTTCACTGGATCAAAACTCACAATTGCTTAAGTAAAAGCAGATGCCATTACTTTAAGCAAGATGCCATTACTTTAAGCAAGATGTCATTACTTTAAGCAAGATGCCATTACTTTAAGCAAGATGTCATTACTTTAAGCAAGATGCCATGACTTTAAGCAAGATGTCATTACTTAAAGCAAGATGCCATACGTTAAAATACGTTTTACTTGAAATGCGTTTTTATGAAAAGGCTAAGCGGGGACAACGATTGGTAAAAATTTTTTTGAATTTAATGAACTGGATTTTTTGTGTATATTCTACACAATAGTAGAAGTATTTTATTTTTTTCAATCCCTATTATTAGCTCACACTCTCTCTATATTTATTTATTTATTTATCTTGGTGTAATTTGCAATCGTTAATAAAATACATTTTAAAGAGCTCATTTGAGCTGAAATTTTATATACATGATTATTTTGGACGACAATACAATAATTGAATTATAATTAATAAAATATTATTGATTAAAACTTTTTATATACGAATACAGCGACATTGGAATCATTTTCGGCTACTTAGTGACTCTGTTGGCTGCTTTTTTGCCAAAACTTGAATGTGTTTTTTTCTCACGTTTTAAAACATTCAGTTGAACTGAAATTTTATATACACGATTGTTTTGGATGGTAATACGATACTTTAATGATAATTAATAAAAACTAACTACCACTTAATGCTGTGATTCTGCCATATGTATATACACATTTATCTGTAACTATTTAATGAGTAGTAGCTAAAATAAAATTTTTCTTTGTTGATCTAAGTAGGAATTGACTTAAAAAATACTTTGTTATATTACTTGTTATTATATCAGAATTTAGTTTGTTTCACTTCCTTTCAGTAAATTAATAAATTTTCTTAAATAATCTTTGATTTTACACTTTTCTGCATGCTCGTGACCTCCACATATGGTATACCCAACCCCCGAAGGGAGCGAGCCTCACTATTTAATAAAAGCTCTCTTAACCCGGTACGAGCAAGTGGGGCGTGTTCAAGTGAATCTGCCATTCTACTTTGTGGACCCGCTGCACACGTCCAACTTGATTTTGCATTGTTCCAAATGTTTTAAATGCATGTATCGCGTGCGGCAGTAGATGTTTCTTTTACTAATAGATGACAGCATTAAAGGCTGAAGGATAGAGATTAAGGTGTAATATTTCACAAGAATTAGTTGTGGAATAGTAACCGTTTCTAATTTTCAATAGCTACAGACGAGTGAGATATCAAATAATAACATCAATCTATATTATGTAAAATACGTATATATATATATGCATTCTTAAAATGTTTTATTTTTAGCGCTAATTATTTGAATGAACTAATTTTTTATTATATATTATTATTTATGATTTATTATTTTGATTATTGCATTAGGGGTTATATATATATATTATATATATATATATGTATATTTATATTATATATATATATATATATGTATATTTATATATATATATATATATGTATATTTATATTATATATATATATATATATGTATATTTATATTATATATATATATATATGTATATTTATATATATATATATATATATATATATATATATATATATATATATATATATATATATATATATATATATATATATATATATATATATATATATATATATATATATATATATAAACAACTAAGCTGAAATCACATTTTTTTAAAAAAAATCTCTTTCTCCAATACACGATTTTGTTTTTTAATTACGTTTTGAAGAAAGAGAAAAAATAAAACACGGTGCTGGAGAAAGATCCGAATGGTGAAAATTCAACAGTGTAAGTACATTCTCCTATTAATGTGATATAATATGTATGATATATATAAAAAAAGAAAAATTGTTTGTTTGCTTTTGTGATATGTGACATATTTAATAGTTTTTATTTGCAATGTATATTAAGATTCGTATAATTGGATAAGTCAAGAGAAATTGACTGCAAATGTATACAATGATTGACAGAAATTTTAGAGTGAAATAAAGTACAAGTGAAATGATCATTTTGGTTTTAACAATATTTTTTTATGTGCTATATAATTTTAATTTTTTTACATTTAAATATTTAAAAATAACAATATGATTTGAGGATAAAGTGCATGATTTAAGAATGAATTACATCATTGTTTTGAAAAATGTTTGCATGACTTTATGTCAATTTGTAAGCTATTGAGGCTAGATTTTGCGTCAATGCATATAACAATTATCCATTCATATAACTATACGTATTTTTTTCCAAGTAAAATTTTTTAAAATATCTATGAACATAAAAAAATACTTGTGCATTCATAATATTAAATTACAAATTAAATTCAAGAGAATATGTTAGATAATTTTATTAAAATTAAAGCGAATGAAAGGTTTAAAGCAAGTAAAATAGAAATGACTCAAATATATCTTCTTAAAGAGCTGAAAAAATACATTTATGATTTTTTATTTACATTCACTACTTAAATTTTATCAATGAACTTATGAAGTAATGTTTTTTTTCTTATTCCAAGGAATTTAATACATTACATTTGATTTTAGGTTTTATAATTTTGTTTGATTTCTAAATATTTTTCATGGTAATTTTTTAAAGTATATAAGTTAAATATTTTTCCAAAGTCATTTAGTGTCTATTATCAAATGATTTATTATTACTAATATATACTATTTGATTACATTTTATTCTTAATGCAAAGGTGATCATTCTGAAAAATTTTATTGAATTAAAAACTTACGAGCTTGTCAGTTAAGAGTTATGATATTATCTTTAAGGGAAAATGGTATGATTTAAACAAAAATCTTTGATTTAATGGATTTTACAAATTGTTTACTTGAACCAATGTACCACACATGCACGTAAAATAGATTTTGTTCTCAAAATACATCAAAGTACTAACCATCTAAATTTATTAATGGAATTTTTTTTTTAAATTTATGAGGTGATTTGAAAATGTTAACCTACTTCTTCTACAATAACTGTTTTATAATAAATCTGACTTAAAAATACGCCAAGCTATGTATAAAAGAATTTGTTTGGATTTACTTTTAGCATGATTGATATACTTAAAATATTTATTTTTCAGAATGATTATTGGAAGTTTTTTAGGAAATGTGTATAATTTCTAAAGCCAACTATTTTTTTAAAAATAATTATTGTTTTTATTCAAAAATGCATGTAAACCCTCGTTTAATGTAGTATTAACAATAGGTAAAAAAGGAAATTTAAAGCAATAGGCCCAACAGTAAAAATGCTTTAGCATTTAAAATGAAGAAAAATGAGTTTTCTTCTTTTCTGATTTAAAACCGTTTAACGTTTTTTTTTACCATAGAGATGTGGATAAAAACGAACTTAAAAATTTTCATAAATATGAACTTTTTTACTTAAAGTTTAGGGGGTTATAGAAAATTATATAAAAAAGTAATTTGGGTTTTAAAAAATTCTTATTTGAATTTTTGATCTATTTTAGTCAATTGAATGGCACTGCATTCCCCTTAAATTTGAATAATCCCTGACATTTATAAATGAAACAGTAATTGCTTAGTTATGGCAGTTTTAGTATGATTCAAAAGTTCCTGGACTGAGCCTGTAACGAGGAAAATTTTCGCAGTAGAGTGATTTCAACAACATTTTTATGTTATTGCATTCTTCCACTTTTCTAAAAAAGTTTGTTCCAAATCACGTGATCGAAACGTCAGCTTGGTTTCGTATTTTGTAGACTGAAGTATTTAGTTGTTGGCGATTGAAAAAAATTGCGATTGTTGAGCGAATAATGAATATAAATGTTTGCGTTCGTTTGAGCAAAAATGCTACGGAGACTTACAAAATCTTGTAGCAGGTGTAAAACTGAGATGCAATATCACGAACGCAAGCTTTTGAGTGATATCGAAGTTTCACAGAAGGCAGGGAAAGTGTTGAAGACGACAAACGTTCTGGACGTCTGCAGAATTTAAGCAAACATCGAAAAGGTTTCTGCGGTGGTACCTAAGGACACGCTTCAAGCAATAGGATAGTCAGTTGGGATATCTTCGAGCCCATGTCAGTGAATACTGGCAAAGGATCTTAGGGGCTCATAAGACTCTTATCAGCTATCCGTGCACTCGAAAATAACATCTTTCTTCAAACCAATGTAACTTAGAAATAAAACAAAACAATAATTGAAATTGTTGCCAAATGATTATCATATATGTTTACAATATTTCTCAAATTTTCAGAGAATTTGAGAAAAAAATTAAGAAGTTTTTAAGAAATAAAAATTCGACAATTTTTCAAAAATATGAAAATTAGTACTTTGCACCGCGCTGGATTCTGATGTACAAATAGGATCAAAATTTACAAAATTAATTTTACTTGGTATAAAAATGTTCACTTTTGAAGTTATACATGCTTTTAAGTAATTTAGAGGAAAGAAAAATATTTTTAAATTCAATTATAACAAAAAATTTAAATTTTTAAGAAATAAAATAAATTTAAATTCAAATAAAAAAAAATTATACTAATTTTTCTTGAAAATTGTTGTATAAGTTATAAAGAGCTATATTTTGAACATGTTTATAAAATTTCAAATTGATATCATAAATAGTTTCTGAGAAATCCTGCGTGGAAGCTTTTTTTGTTTCGCGGAAAATTAAGTTACACATAAGACAGATAGGGTTTTCATTTAATTTTCACTACTTATTTCTCAATAACTTCGGAAGTTTTCACAGTATCAACACAATTTTGGTACCAAAATACTCAGAAATAAATGAGGCTTTAACAATTTTTTTCCAAAAAAATGAAAGATTTGAAGTTTAAGTGTCCTGTGAGGCCTTAACATGCATAGAGTGTGTCAACATATTTATCCCCTTTTGTTAAGTGATGACCACTCTTCAGATGGGGATAAAAGTCCATCGCAGGCTGGAGGAAAGAGCATGGCTAAAAATGGATTCCAGAAATGTTTAGATACACTTTGCAAGCTATTGCAAAATGCATCGTTACTTAACTATCTTATTTCGCAGGACGATGTGTTTCAGCAGTTTCATTGGTAATATTTTTTAAGTTTTAGACTGTGTCCAGAAACTTTTGAATCCTACAACATACATGAAACTATTTAAGTACATAATTTCAATTTAAAAATGTCGTAAGATATTTAAAATAATTCACATATAAAAGATGCAACAAAATTTAAAATTCCTTTCTGATTGTAATTTCTTATAATATGTCTCCAAATTTTGAAATTATATTTTATTTTTTAAAAATGCCTTGAATAAACTCTTTTTCAATTGTAAGATATTCTGTTCACTTTATCTTAACAGATTCTGCCAGATATAAATTAAAGTAGATATTAATCTCAATCGTTAATTTTTCTCTTATTTTGAGGTAATTAATGCGCATTCAGAAAAAAATTCTGTGTTCCAAGTAGCCTGTCCCGTGTATGTTTGAAAATTATTTAGAAATTTAAGACGTATATGAATAAATATTTCAGTACTTTTCTCAGTCATTTTTTCTTAGAATGTAATTTAAATATGTCTAAAATCTATAAAAAATTACTTGTAAGTTTTATTTTAAAAACCCTTTACTTAATAAGATACAAAAAAAACCGCAAACCATCGCAAACGTTTAAAAAACATCAACTTTTAAACGTATCTTAAGTGATATGCGTTTAAAATTACAAAAATGTTTAGTTAATAGTTGCTTTTAACTCATGGTATTAAGTTACATAATAATTGTAAACATGTGATTAATTAATGATGTATGCTTACGTTTCATAATCAATGTTTGACTGAAAGTCACACATTTATTTTTAATACTTACCATTTTGCGTAAGAAACAAAATATAACAGATAGAAAAAAAACATTTAATAAAATAGAGAACGAGAAAGGTATTTATGCTATAAATGTGATGAATTTTTAATATCTGTTGTTAAACACGATTTTAGTAAAATAAGAATCAAAAATTTAAATGCCTTTTGTGAAGGTTGTATTTTTAAGCCAAATATATGTTACTTAAAATCCTATATCAGAACAATTTACAAATGTATTTCTATCATATTTCGTATAAATGTTATTCAAAGTATGATAAAGGCAACGGACTAAATGAATTTAGATAAAAAATGAATTTATGCCTTTTTCTTTTTATTTTTACCAGTTTATTCTTTCGAACGCACTGCAGTTAAAAAAATTCTATATGAAAAGGCACAAAGAGCCATACCTTGTTCGTAATTGTAAATATATTTAAGTTAATTGACTTTATAACTGTGTTAATAATGTTGTGTAGAAATAATTTAAACATACAGCTGTGAATTCCATGTAAAACTTTTAATTTTGGTATAATTTTCATTAAACGTTTGCTTAAAATAACTCATTTTAATAAATTTAAGTCCCCGTATAGTTTTCAATGTGTGTTTTGCATTAATTTAAGTCTTAAGCACCCCCCAACAAAATAACATAAGACTATGAATAGCATGGCATTTTAGAAGTTTTATATCCGTACGTAAGCAGATACCTTAAATTACAATATAAAATATGCATTATGTGTCTCACATACAATTTATTTAATGGTTAACAACTACTTTTATTAAGAAACAGGTTCATAATCAAATCTTCTGGATACAAGCTCTACAAACTATAAATGCCATTCTGCAAAGCAAAGCTTTACCGAGTAAGATCTAGGCATTGATAATATCCACATCTACTCTGAGAAGAGTTCCCGTTCTTTTGTATAGTCTATTCAAATGCTCATGGGGAAAATTGTAGCCTTCTATATAAAGGTTTACTGACAAGAGGAAAGCAGGGAACGAAGTTTCTATTGAATCCGGAAGATCCTGGATTCTCATTCAAATGTCGGGCCTTGATATCCGGTATCTGTAACACCTGCGCATCTTTTGTGACCCGTCGTCCGTGAGATTTATTCCGTGGTGTTCCGGTTAATTGCAACCACGACTCAAATTAGTTATGTTGGAATAACTTCCAGTGACTCCGACATTTAATTATGCATTCAGTGAGAATCTTATTCATGCTGGGAAGGATCTGATTATGAATTCCTGATCTCTCGTATGCAATTATTTTTAAGCAGTCATATGGAACAGTAAAAAAATTTGGGGTTGTTTTCCGATGACTGATTGCATTGAGAAACGTTATTTTGCATAGATGTATAAATGTTTTTTTTTAATGTTTTGTATTGATTGAGTTACAATATACATATGAAGATTATTAAGGTATCCGACTACCCTAAAATCATGATTTTTTTTTCAAAAATTGACGAAAACATTTTATGATTTTATTTTATAGGTTATCATATTAGCTTAATGAAAATACCAAGGATATTTATTTACCATTCTCTAGAACAAAAGCTACATGTGTTTTAGTGAGAGAAGATGCCAAACATTAAAGTTCGTTTTACTTGAAATGTGTATTTTTTTCCGAAAAGATCAAACGAAGACAGCGAATTCTTAAAAAGTTTTGTAAATAATTCGCAGAAATTTGTTGTGTATGCTTTGTGAAACAGTAAAAGTGTTTTGACCTTCAGATTTACCAATCACTATTTTATTTAAAAATTTACAATCCTTTATGTGAATATAATAACTCTTTTTTAGAGCAATTTCATATAATCACTAACATAAAGTGCTCTAGTTCTTGTAAAAATTAAAATATCCGTTATCCTGAAGGTCATTTTAAATATGAATAACAAAGTTATACATCAAAATTGAAAAAAATAAGAATTTACTTATAAAATACTTGTACATAGCAGGCCCCGTTTATGTAATTTTTGCACATTTTCACCATTTTTTCCTATTTTAATAATAATAAAAAAAATTTCTGTTTACATTTTTAGGATTTTTTTACTTAAAATATACTAAATAAATCCAAAAATAACAAAAAAAAGTCCTCATTTTTCTTTTTTTTAAAAAAAAGTTGTCCCAAGCAGTCAGATACCTTAAAAGGAAAAAAAATTAATATTTTGGTAAAAAATGAAGAAACAGTGAAATATTTTCAAATCATTCCTATAGTACCAAATTATTCATGTGTAATAATTTGGGTTGTATATAGCTGAAACTTCTCTTTAGAGTCTGGACTGCGACTTTTAAAATATTTACATTATTTTCAGAGTTACGCTCAATAGAAATAGCACTTTATGTTAAAATGCTCTTCTCTGATATATTAAAACAAAATAAATCTACTTCTAAATTATGTTTAAAAAACCTAATTCAGACTCTGTATAGAATATTTGGTTATTTATAAGCAATGTATTAATATTACTTTTTCATTTTTTGTCTCTCTTTTTAAGCTTCATTCTTTCTTCATTTTTCAGCTCCTACTATTAGCTCATACGCACTCTACATATTTATTTATTTATCTTCGTGGAATTTTCAATCGTTAATAAAACACATTTTAAAGCGTTCAGTTTAGCTGAAATTTTAAATATATGATTATTTTGGATGCCAATACAGTAATTTACTTATAATTAATAAAAAATTAATTGATAATTAATTATTCAAAGAATTACAAATACAGTCACGTTGGCATCCTTTTTGGTAACTTGTGTGTGAAAACATGAAAATGTTTTTTTCACACATTTTAAAGCACTCGTTTGAGCTGCAATTTTCTATACACTATTGTTTTAGGTAAAAATACCATAATTCACTTTTAACTAACTAAAATAAATCGACTAAAACTAATTATTTAAAGATTTACAGATATAACCACGTTGATTTCATTTTTAGCGACTTTGTTCAAAACTTTAATATATTTTTTTTCTCCCGTTTTAAAGCATTCAGTTGAACTGAAATTTTATGTACACGATTGTTTTGGATGACAATACGATACTTTAATGATAATTTATAAAAATTAATTAACTCTTAATGCTGCGATTCTGTCATATGTATATACATATTTATATTAATTGTAACTATTTAATAAAAAGTAGCTAAAATAAAATTTGTCTTTGTTGATCTAAGTAGAAATTGACTTAAAACTTTTTTATATTACTTGTTAAAAATTTAATTGCATTTAAATATTTTTAGTTGAATGATGTTCTCAAAACAAAGCTAAATACTTTTCAGAAATATTCATTTATTCGCTTTTGTAAAGGTACGGTTTCGTCTATAGTCAGGTATCATCAGGATTTCAATAAAATAAAAGAGAAACTTAATGTTTTAGATGAGATTGTTATTTCCTAAGCTTGTTTTTTTAAAAAAATGTGATTAAAAATAAAAATTTCAAAAGCAATGTAATTTGTTAATGTAGCTGTTTAAATTAATATTTTATATTCATCTTTTTTGTATAGTCAATGAAATAGTTTCTCATGGAATAATTATATTAATCTGAAAATTAACTACAGTGGAATCATTTTATTTTCATTACGGCCTTTAAAAAAACTTTAAGATAGTTACATATTTTAAGTTACAGATCTTTTCGTTAAATTTAACGTTCTTAATTGTTCACTTCTTGTTTTTTTTTTTACATTTTCATAACTAATGCTATTGCAATGTTTCATTTTTTTTCTTGTTTTCTTAGTCATAGTTAGTACAATCAAAAATGTGCTCTACATTTTCTTAAAAATATATTCTTTCTAACATATGATAATGTAGAAATAAATAGTATTTTAATAAATCTAAATTAATTTGTTTTATTTGCATCTATTAGCAGAATTGTATTTGCGAAAAATTGATTTTTTAGTTCACATTTTTGAAATTATCATAATTATTCTAAATTCAAGTATTTACTATGTTAAAGGAATTGCTGTTACAAAAAATATTTTAATTCATACACTCAAATACGCTTCATTGATTTCTAAAGTATTTTTTCAGCTTAAAGTGCGCTTTAAAACACTTTTATAAGTAATATTTTACAACCTACACACAATATAAATATATATATATATATATATATATATATATATATATATATATATATATATATATATATATATATATATATATATATATATACAAGAGGACCAGACAGACGTTGTCCTGTACACACATCTTAAATTCAAAGCATTAACAATCTGGACCGTTTTGAGTAAAATTTGTATTAAAAAGTTATTACAATGTCTAACGTCAATATACATGTACGGTTATCATAATTCAATCAATCGATAGCTGTGAGTATGTTTATACTATGAGCGAAGTTAAATGTAAAGTCTGTGTGAATAAAAACTGAAACTTGTTTTAATTAAAGGTGAAAAAGTTGAGACAAACTATTTTATAACAGGTATATTTATTAAATTGTACATAAACTTAATTTATTCTAATTCCATTAGATGTACAATATTTTTGGTTAATCCTTGAGGGGTATACACAAATAAATTCGATGGTTTTCCAACTCTGGAACACGCAACATATAAATGGCCGTGAGAAAAGCAAGGATTTTCTAAATTTAAGCCACAAATCTTCATTGTTTGACCTTGTGACTTATTAATAGTCATAGCAAATACCAAGCAAATTGGAAATTGTAAACGTTTAAATGGTATAGGTGAATCTGAAGGAATCATTGGGATCCGTCATACAAGTCCAATTTCACCTTGGAATTTCCAAATTAAAATAGTGGTTTCAAGAATGTTGCCCATGATTTTGTTATGACAAATCGCGTGCCATTACACAATTTTAGTGCGTCCAAATTTCGAAGCAAAATTATGGGTGAGCCAATCTTCAATCGCAAATTATGTGGTGGAATTCCCGTTAAATCCAGTGAGTTTAAAAACTCTAAAGGATAATTGACTACTTCATCATTCATTTATTTAAAAGATATTAATTAAAAACGCTACAAAGCGTGAATCGTCTGCATTTTCGTAACAATAAAGACCGGGTTTAATCAGTTTGGCTGATTTCAATTTTCGACGCCAACATACCTCTTTTTCAATTCCTACTATTAGCTCACGATCTCTATACATATTTTATTTGTTTTTTTGTTTGTTTATTTATTTATTTTCGGGGAATTTTCAATCCTTAATAAGATACATTTTAAAGCGCTCAATTGAGCTGAAATGTAATGTAAATGATTATTTTCGATGAAAATACAATAATTTAATTATGATTAATAAAAATTAATTGATTATAACTAATTATTTAAAAAAATTACAAATACAGCCACGTTGGCGACTTGGCGACCCTTTTTGGCGTTTGACGTCAAAATTTGAAAAGGTTTTTTTTATCACGTGTTAAAGCATTCAGCTGAAAGGAAATTTTATATACACGATTGTTTTGGATGACAATACGATACTTTAATGATAATTAATAAAATTAATTACCACTTAATGTTGTGATTCTGTCATATGTATATACATATTTATATTAATTGCAACGATTTAATAATAAGTAGCTAAAATAATTTTTTTTTTACCATTAAAATTTTTTTATATTACTTGGTATTTTATTATTAAATTGAAAAATAGTTGATAAAAGAATTATTCTGTTATTATTTTACCATGCGTTATACAGTTACGAGAATATTGAAAAAACTTAGGAATAAGGCTTTTGAATTAGAATCAATTTCATTGCCTGATATTATTTACAGAACTAAACTTTATTGTAAATGAAAATATAAGCAACTCATCTTTATTTAAAGGTATGTGATCCAATTGCAATAAAATTTGAATAAGTATTAAAACTAAATAGTCACTATGAAATTTAACAAAATTTATTGTTTAAAACTTTTATCTGGGAACTAAATCTAAAAACTGGTATCTGTCACAATTATAATCTTAAATAAAGAAATAATGGTAGATTTATTTCTTTAATATGACTAAAATATCTTATATATTGCATGAAAAAATCAAAAATAAGTATTTGCATATATTAAAGAAATCATTGTTAAAAAACAAATAAATCGCTACTGAAAATTTAACATGGCTGATATTCTCCAAGTATGTTTTTTTAACGTGTACTGTGTTGTCTAGGTCAAAACATTTATAATCGTTCGGATCACCCTTCCGAAAAAGTAGATAGTGGCTGTGACTGATGTGCCGTAGGGCCTGGGTTTGAATCCCGGATAAGGCATACATGGTTGCTTGTGTATAGTTCCTTTGCGGTTTGGGGGTACTCCAAATAGACGTCGAGCCTCAAATCTTCTCGTGAGGTTGATAGACAGGGAAAAGAAGTGAGGGGCCCCAGACCCCCTAGATCATGGATGGCAAAAAAATGACATGCGAGATGATATTTTGAGCACGCCACTGATCAAAACGGTTTACATTTTAGCTCAAAATAACAAATTTCACCATGGAGCATAACGAACAAATGTAAGTGATCGGTTGTGGTGCATGAGGAGGCGGGGAAACCCCTCTTTTGTTATTGTCTTACAATCCAAACATACATTGTTTGTCATGTAATCCGTAACTCAGAAGTTACACTAATGTTACTTTAATTTGAATTACATGAATAACTAAAACATTTACAACAATACAGTGCAAAATGTACTTTTTTTGTGCAACAGAGTTTTGAGTTGGTAGTATTTAGTTTTGTTATTTACCCAATGATCACAAGTCAAAATTATTTGTTGGAACTTGTATACCTCATTAAACATTTCTTCAGAAGAAATGGCAAGTTGATTCATAAAGGTTCGCCACGCCTGCCCAAGGGTGTTTTCCTTAAAATTGAATTGGAACCTAGCTAAATCGTACTGTCATCTGTATGGCATTTGAAGCTACAGCCAACAACAGGCGTATATCTAACCCCATGACATGATGTATTTCAAGGGCCTAGATCTGATACAGTCGAGATCAGGTGGCATAAGAAACAAGAATATATGTTAGGGACAAATCCTTTGTTTCAAACATGTTAAGAAATGAGGTTGACACCCAGGTCGGTACCTCACTGTGTCTTTAAGGACTGCAGGGACTATACAGTGCCCTAGCTATCTTTGCAACGAACATGTGGTTGACTTTATTTCTGTCGAGTCACATGTTTGATTTCTAGTGATTCTAAACATTTCTTTGTGTAAGTGGGCTGGCGCACGTGTAATATGTCGATGTTTAAAGTCCAGATGTTGGAATGCTAGAGTGAGGTGCCGGATCTGTGCCGTTCTCGTCAATTGACTCCGGTTCACATTACAAGCAAACATGGGGGCATAAGAAACAACAACAACATAATTGAACATCATGCAATGAATAAGTTGCATTCATTTCGACCAAAGACGGTTCTATTGACAGAATGGATGATGTTAGAGTTAACCCGGCGAGTGATAACAACTCTCAATTTGTAAATTTTAACTCCTCACCACAATTCATTTTTACCTGCTTGGAATGGACTGAAAAAATAGAACTACATAATACATGTAAATTAAAGCTTTACAATTTGACCATTGATTGTGAACAGGTGTGTAACTTGCAAAATGGAGGTTGGTCCACTGTTAGGTAGACAGGGGCACCGATCCCCCTTGTTAAATTAAACTATAAATTACCTTAAATGAAAATAAGATGTCACATTAAAAGGATAAAGGGAACACAATGAGGTTAATTATCCAGAAAATATAGAACTCGATCGCTAATTAAGAGCATTAACAAGGAGCTTTAAGCAGCAATTAGCGGGCACTTTATTTAACATTTTTGCTTCGAATCTATTAGTTTTGAAAGCAGTATGTTTTTATAACGGATGAAAGAATACCTGATTGATTAGAAAATCCCAAGGTATTTTTAGCTAATTGAAAGAAATCAGAGAAAAGGAGATAAAGATTAATTATCTTCTCACATGTTAATCAAAGTGATTATCAAACATTCTAAAGCATTTGTATATCACTTTTAGAAAGTCCCATGGCCATACAATTTATTCATATAGTTAAATTAAATTCAAAACAATTAACACCGAATTTTAAATTAATAATGGTAATTATTAATAAATGTTTTTTTTATTTACTTTAATATTTTGGGGGGAATTATTAACTTTAGTTACATTTTTTAGCATATATTTGTTGATTTAAGAAACGTAAACTTATTTTAATGTAGTTTCAAAATTGTTCTTAAAAATCTAATGATTTACGTCTTTGAGATATTTCCCTACTTTTATATTATCTTATTTTGTACTAAATAAATAAATGGCTCGTTTTACAAATAATTACATTTACTCTTTTCAATACGTTATACACCGCTATAATATTTCTTTTATGGTATTGTTTATTAATTTTATTTTGATTTGTTAGAACTAAAATAGGTATAGCTCAAAATTTTACATACTTTTGCGTAATAGTAATAACATGGTAATTAGATCAAATATTTCATAAATTAGAAATTAAGAAAGGAAATCTTAAGGTATGGGATTTCAGGAAATATGCAAAATATAGAATATTTCTAGGAAATGATGAAAAAAAATCATTGTTCCTTTGTTACCAAATTCTTTTTATGTTTTAGAAGTACTGTGTGTTTCAATAAATTTGTAAGTTTGTACATTTATACTTGGTATGTATAATTTATAAGCAAAATGATACATATTCATTGAATAATATGTTCTCTATTACGGTTTGGAATAATACGCTATATTCCAGAACATCGTTAACTGCGAAAATTCTCCATTTTTCATTTTTTTTTTATTCTGAATTATATTTAAAATCAAAAGTACAAGGACATATATATAAAATCTATATTATATAAAACAAACCACTTTTATGAATGATAATGTGATATGACGATTAGTTTTTAAAGTACGTTCAAAAATATTTCAAAGAACAGGTTTGCTTCACATGCTTTTGTATTTTATTTCTATGTTGTTTCAAAAGGAAACAGTAAATTTTCTGTAAAATGATTCTAAAGAAAAATGCAGTGTTAGTAAAAATAAATAAATATTGAAAAGGAAGATTATTTTTCACAAAATTTATGTACTTCTTTAGAATAAAAAAGTAGTGTTGAAGATATCTTCGTTGTTTTAATAGGTCACAATGACAATAATACAATGTTATTCATGCTAGTACAAAATATCCTTAAGTAACAAAAATGTCTTCTATTGTAAAGACACCTGGATTATCTTAATTTGATTAAATATTAAACAATTAACTTTTTAATTCTCAGCTAAATTTAACTGAAGAAATATAGCCACTAGAGACAGTAATTCTGAACAATTTGTGTCAAAATATCACTTTCTTAAAGTTACTATTCTTAGCATTGACACAGTTTATAACAAACATTTTAGGATACAAAATAGTTATTAATTTCGAAATTCTACTTTTGCATAAATTTTATATATATATATGTATATATATAAACCCGGTGGTGGCAAAAAGTCCTAAACACACTCATTTTTTAGCGTAATTTTTATGTTTGACTTCATTTTTCGTTGTGAAATTATCGCACTATCTTAAATATTGTTATTGATTTTAATGTACTTTTTATGCTGATTTCAAATCTACTACTAGTTTCTTAATGACTAAAATATTTTTTTTGTAAAGTTGCCTGAACACAATAATGTGAAATATGTGCAGAATAAAACAATTAAGAATAACATAATATGCAAAGAAAAATAACACGAAAATTGACAAATACGGTATATTTAATAAGCATTTTGAAATATAAATTGTTGTCACATGTTAGAAAATCAATATTTTATGTGCCAGTCGTTTGCTTTAATTACAGATCTACATCTTTTTGGCATGGAATGCACCAATTTAAAAAAAAAGATCTTTTGTGACAATATGGTTGAAGGAAAATATTAAATCTTCAATTAATTCGCGTTTGTTTGAAGGTTTTTTCATTGAAATTTCATAACCAATTTTAAACTATAAACTCTCCATCGGATTAAGGTCGGGAGACTGTTCTGGCCAGTTCATTCTATTCACAGTATGGTCTTCCAACCATTTCTGGACTACCTTTGCACGATGACAAGGGGCGTTATCGTCCTGAAAAATCCATGACTGATACCCCAAAAGGTCTCTCGCAGTTGGAAGCAATTTATTTCGTAGTATTTCATTGCTTTTACTGTTCCGCTAACGATGTGAAATTTTCCAACACCATGAGATGACATGCAACCCCATACCATCACTTTTGTCGGGTACTTTACTGTGGGCTTCAGACACTAAGGGCTGAATTCCTCATGAGTGTGGCGTCTTACATAGGCACTACTTTGGTTGCCAGAAATACAGAACTGACTCTCGTCACTAAATATTACCTTTTCCCAGTCTTTAATAGTCCATAATGATTGTTCTCTTGCCCACGTCAATCGCCTACTGCGTTGAAATTCAGTCAGTAATGGTTTTGGGCGTGCTTTAAAGCCACGTAACCCAATTCCCAGCAGTCTTCGTCTAACAGTTCTTATGCACACACTCACATTTGATGTCAAAGTCCATTGTTTGAAAAAATTTACGAGGAATAAACTTTCTGTTTGAAGGCAATAACCGGTCTTGACGTAAATATGTTTTTCTCGGTCGTCCTGATCGCCCCCTGTCCGCAATAAAAATTTTTTCAGAAAATCTTTTCAAAGTTCTCACAACAGTAGAAAGACCACATGGTACTTTAGCAGCAATTTGGCGCATAGAATAACCTTCTTTCTTCAAATGTATTATTTTGTACCTTTTATTCTCAGGCAGATATGAAAATGTAGCCATAATTCCAATATTTTTTCCACAAACGCATTTCAAATTGCTTTCAATACACTATTTTCCACAAGCGCACAACTGTATTCAATACACTAAACGACGTTTCACCTTTTTCTTTCAATTCTTAATCGCTACTGCTCTCTGATTGGTTGAAATAATGGATCATTTCATTGATGGAAAACACACTTACTCATTCTTACAGTGACCTTGTGCTTTCTTGTCAAGGTTCTTTCAACATATCAATGAAACTATTTACTTTAGATGAAATCTACAAACAGATTTGAAATCAGCATGAAAAAATACATTAAAATCGATAACAATATTTAAGATAGTGAGATAATTTCATAACAAGATAGTGAGATAATTTCATAACGAAAAATGAAGTCAAGCACAAAAATTATGCAAAGAAATGAGTGTGTTCAGGACTTTTTGCCACCACTGTATGTGTGTGTTACTTAAGAATTAAGTACCGCAAAATGGCGACTTTAAGAAAAGAGTAATATGATGGCAATATAAGAGAAACGCTATCCTACACATAAAACACATCATCGTAAGAACCCAATGCTACAGATATGTAAATTTCCAGCTATACGCAGCTAAATACATTATACACATGATCTAAAATGCAAGCAAGTCATGTAATTAAAGTGTTGAATAAAGGAGTAAGAAATATCAAGAATAAACAAATAGTCACTATTGTCTATTCTTCAGGAAACTAGAATTTTGGAAAAGTTTACGCTCCAGAAATTATGTGTAAAATAACTGATTCCAGTACAACAACAGCGAAAAGAGTTAGCACAATCGGACTATTTACGGTGTTTGAAATTGTAGACTTACCTACACCTGGTTGATCCTACCGTCACATCTGTACTTAATTTTTTTTCTGATTTGAAAAATTTTATGTTTTTAATGAACGTTGTATGTATATTCTGATTAAGTTTTGTGTTGACTTATCGATTCTCTTTCTGTGAAAAAGAATCTGGAAAAAGTTAAATACAGACGTGTAGTTTAAACACACACACACACACACACAGTACTCATGCAAATTTTATAAGTTTAAAATTTGATGTACAATTTTGTAATATAAATACTGTAATAGTATTTCTTTTTCTGAAAACTTTATTTTAAACACTTTTAACTTCTTGAATATGCGATCAATAAAGTATATCCTTTAAAATGTTCTGGTGTATTGATCTAGTAATAATGCTTTTAAGAATTGAAACTTAATAAGAATTTGCTGAACAATGATAAGGCTAATTGCAATTTCAATATCTACTCCGCTACATTTCTAAACTTACTACGTTACGCACTTACATTTTCTACGTATTTATTCATGTAAGTCTAAATCTGAGTATTTCATATCTACTAATGCGTTTTAACAAGTACTTTTACAGTCTCAACGATGTACAATCTCTGAATATTTATATTAAATTTATTACATATCATGAAACTTTTAAAAATGCAATTGGTTATTTTTATGCAACATTGGCTAAGTAATCATGATCACGAGCACGTGGATGGAGTTTTTTATTCGAGTGTTTTGTTCATGTTCTGCATAAATAAAATTATAAATAAAATTTCACAAGCATATATTTATTGTTCCCTATTTAAGTTTTAAAATGATATAGATTTTTCACTTTAGCAAATGTAAAGCACGTTTATTTTTCAAACATAATTATATAAAGTTAAAAAAAAAACAAATTTTGACTTTATTTAACACATTTTTTGGTATTTCTCTTGAATTAAACAGAACGAAAATTTGAATACTAAGTGTATTGCCAAAAATAATTCTATTAGATTTTACTCTGACATATTAACTCGTAAAATTGTTTTGCATAATAGAAAAGCA
Source organism: Trichonephila clavipes (assembly GCA_019973935.1). NCBI lineage: Eukaryota > Metazoa > Arthropoda > Arachnida > Araneae > Nephilidae > Trichonephila > Trichonephila clavipes. The sequence goes on along the minus strand of BMAU01005016.1, from coordinate 209,806 downwards.
ATGCCAGATAAATTTATTATACTGACATGCTAAATAAATTTGTCCCAAAATTATTTTTACTTTTTTTTAATGAGAGCATTTATAAATCCTCGTGCACCCCAAAGTATCGCATGGGGGCTTACAGAAGTAAGCATAAAGCATACATCACAAAAGAGGAAAGAATTTAAAGTCATGAAGGAATACAGTGCAAACATCTATACCTTCTCCGGAATTCGAACCCAGGCCATACATCACCACAATTAGCGTCAATAACTACTGTACTAGATGGCTGGCGATTAATTTACATTGAGCAAAATTGCTATTTTGAAGAATGAGAAAAAAATGACTGCTTAAACTGATTGATTATTTATTAATGTCGCACTTGAAGCATAACGAGGACTTTTTGCTATTGACAGTGCAATTTTGAGCCTTAGCAGAACTCACCTCTGCTGAATTCCACTTCACACCAACGCGAGGACATTGAACCACACAACATATTTAACGCGTATCAACTTCACTAAACGGCTTGTCTTCATTGGCATCATGACTCAAATCCTCGATTCGACAGTGCTAGTCACGTGACAACGATGGACCCTTAGAATGGAAAGTGTTATGTCAAAATATTCAAATTATAGTTATATTTCTCCCTCATGTACAGGATTTTACTATTTTATTAGTACTTTGTTCTAAAATTCCTCATATAGGTTTTTAAATTCATGTAAATAAAGTCAACTGAAACATTACTTAAAAAGCCTATCTATAATAAATTATCAATGCATTTCATATATGTAAATTAAATTTTACAATGCAATAAAAGTATTCATATTTATGAGATAAGTTTGTTTATAGATAGTTTCGTTAAGTTGATGGGCCCATTCTGTCCAGGCCACTATTATTTTTATCAAATCTAATTCTCAGCAGAATATTGTTACGAATTTTATGTAATTAACACCTAAAATAGTGTAAATAATTTAAAACTGGATGTTTAATTCGTTGATATTACTTTCCGTTGTATATATTTTACCATAAAAGTTGTAATATTCGCAAGCAACACCGTCACTTATATTATAATGGCGAATCAATGGACATTTGGTGAAATATTGGCGATACAAGCAAGTAGGCATCATTTTCGGTGACCAAGTTTGGTTATTTGGCAACCGTAAGAGTGCGTCTAGAAATTACTGAATAAACCTAAAACATCATGGTCCATGACGAAAGCGGATTTTTCGAGAAAGCGTTGAGAGATTATACATATCAATTGCTTGTAAAACTGAGCCAGTATTACTTTGTCTGTTCAAGAGGACGAGATGTTGCTTGCGAATATTCTTTAACATGACACATTTGGAATTTTAGAAACTGATAGTTGTGCCTGGATGCTGTTAAAGGCGTAAAAACCTTCCAGGATTTATAAATTTAATTTAAGTTATGTATATCCTGTATTTTAAGGATTATTTTTCCACTATCCTAAAGAACTGTTTTGCTCTTTGAGACTGATTGCATAAAGTCCACGAGCCCCAATCTACGTAGTAATATATTTTTCTTGTAACAATATTTTACATCACGCAATGTATGATAAAGCTATATATCACACAACAATCAAACAATACTTTGGTATTAATGTTCAAAAATAACTATATTTCATTCACTCTCTCTCTCGTCGAATCCATATCCCATGAAGTAGGGTTTATTACATTATAGCCACTCCCATTCAATCTGTCTATGCAATTACCATCATTATCGGTTTATCATTCGATTCCAATACCAGTGGACGAAATTTATCAAATTAACGAGATCTTCAATGCATATATGAATCACAATGCACGTAATTCTGCTCAGGCTTACGACTTAACCTCTTGGTTCAATTATCCCTCAATAAATGTAATGAGAATGTTCACCCTCATAGAGGTCAGCCCCCAGTGAAATGTTATCAATGTTTTGTACATACTGACACATTAATGTTATGTGTACTAAGCCACATTTCAATAATACTGTAGTAAATATCGGTGTTGTTCCTATTTGGTGGAAATGGAAAGCAGTTGAAATAAATTCGGGGGAAAAGCATTGAGTTTGTTAACATTTGCACCCTGATAAGTTATTTGATATGATTTAACATTTCGAAGATTTCAAAACAATTATTTCTGTCGAATTGTTCATATGCATATTTCTCAATTCTTATGACTTCTTATGACAAAAATGTGTGATACAGTCGACTGATATTTCACACATTTTGCGATTGAACGAAATTTTGTTTCCCTGATCAAAATATAAGTAAAAAGAAAATATCCTATTTAACGAATACAATATAAACTCCACATTAACAAATCATTTCAACAGCTGAATTTTTTTTATTATTTTGGATTAGAAAAATTTGTGTGCGATTTTTTTTCAAATAGCATCCTTTTTTCCTGGCTTTTCACGTAAGTAGCAAATTTCGATAAGGACTAGTTATGAAACTTGTGTAGATGAGTCATGTGAATTTAACCTACCGCATGAATTTTGAATAGGACCGAGGAACTCTGTATGTAACTCAACTCCACAACACAAGGGATATTTGTAACCCATTTTACCATTTGCTTTCTTTCTTAGGAAAAGTTACATTTATTATATGTATGATTCTGCTGAAAATGACGTGCACATGAAGTTGAGGAAAAATTGTTAAATTCAATTATCAAAGCATATACGATATCGTCTGAAGCAGAAGTGATATCTTAGTTTCTCTCTCTCTCTCTTGGTGAGGCACAATAATATGTTTAACTATGATTGTGATCCATTCCTCTCATAATATTTTATCAAAAATTTAATTTAATACTTACTTTTATATACTTTTTGTTATACTTCCGAAATATTGCATAAATTCCATTACAACATCATATCAAAATTAACTAATTACACTGCTGGACAATTGCTAAGGACGGATCACAAATTGCTATGTAGCATAACATTAAGCGAGACATGAGGCCTAGTAGGATAAAATATAATTTCCATACTGTTCAGACATTAGAATAAAGAATATTTATTGTTCTGGAAAGTACAAAAGCTGTAAAACATCTGAAAGAAACAAAAAATGTTCATTTGATCTGCGTACGGAGAAATGGAACAATGTATCTAAAAGTCAGCAGGCACCTACCTTAAAGAAAGGTATCAGTACGGGATATGTCCAAAGTGGAGTGTGATGCAACATTCCACACGTCGTACCATACTTTACACAACATTATCCAGCAGCTGTTGAGGCAATTTATCCCATTCCTCTGTGAGTAAACGGATGAGGGTGTTCTTGTTTGTCGGAGGATAGTTTCGACCAGCAACTTGCCTCCCCAAAGCATCCCACACATTTTCAATGGGGTTTAGATCTGGAGAACGCGCTGGCCATACGAGGCGTTGAATACCCTCGCTGTCTAGACAATCCTGAACAGCGAGTGTTCGATGACAAGTTGCGTTGTCGTCCATAAAAACAAATTTATCACCGACAGCACCACGGAAAAGACGAACATGAGGAAGTAGAACTTCAATGTATCGTTGGCCCGTCATAGTCCCATTCGCAACCACATGTAGGCGCATGCGGCCATTGATCATGATGCCGGCCCACACCATGATACTGCATGTCGGATATCGGTCATTTTCCTGGATATTTTCTGGACAATAAGCAGTACCACTCTCGCGCCAGATCAGTTGGTGTCTACAATCCGATGACAGACTGAACCTACTCTCATCTGAGAATAGTACACATGCCCAGTCCTGTTCAGTCCAAATGTGATGCTCACGACACCATTGCAAACGGGTAGTACGGTGCTGCCTGGTCAATGGGACACACACAACAAATCTGCGTGCGTATAGTCCTCCTCCTCACAAACGTCCGGCAAAAGTTTTTCGGGAGATCTGCATTCCTGAGGCAGCAAGAAACTGATTTGATACCTGCTGAGCTGTGGTGCGCCTGTTCCTTTTTGCTGATAGGACGATATATCTGTCTTCTGCAGGCGTCGTACTTCTAACACGACCTCCCCGTGTCGTCTACTACACATTCCAGTAGTTTTAAATGACTTCCACAGCCGTGAAACAACGCTGTGAGCGATGTCGAACTCCCTGGCAACATCTGTTATTTTTCACCCTTCTTCGATCTTTCCAATAATTCGGCCACGCATAAAATCATCTATGTGATGTCGGGAAGACATGCCAAAAAATTTTAAGTTCGTCTATTAATTCGTCTATTTGAAATATTTTATGTAGAAGTAGATTTATTCATATTTTTTGATTTATGAGAATAGAAAAAGTTTAACAAAACACATCGCTTATTACTTCAATTGATAGTAAATCTGAAAAAAAAGTTAATCTGAAAAAAAAGTTAATTTTTCAAAATTCTTAGTTCAGGCAAAGTAGAGAAGCTAAAATATTGCATTTAAGTAATTTTTTATTGTAGTAATATCCTTAAGACATTTGCATGTGCATATTCTAATTCAGGTGAAATTAAACTTCATTGTTTTTTTTTTCATTTATACGCAATTTCAAAGTCATTGTTCCGAAAGTAGTCGGATACCTAAATCATATTTGAACACATTTTGTAAATTTGAAGCATATAAGCAGTTATGGGGTAAGCAACATTACAAAAATAAATCTAAATTATATTATAATTTTATATTTACTTACGGTGCTCTGTTAGATTAATTTTATCGAAAAGGTGTGGATGTGTATTTTATAAGAAAACATCTTAATGGAAGCGATTTTTGACGCGAAGAAAAAAATACCTTATGCGTATAAATGATAAATTATACTTTGCATTATGTTGAACTTATTTTCAGATGAATAATGTTCATTTTTCACAGTAATATGTCTCATTAATTTTGAACAAAGCAAAATATCTACTTAAACATTCCAGAAGAATGAAAATGCCATAATGATAAATGTTTCCGTTTGTGGAAAATGCTTTCATAACGGAAATATAACTACTTGACATCCATCCATTCTATGCAGGTGCTGAAACAACCTTTTTCCTTAAAACTTCTAACTGCTGAAAGTTAGAAGTTTCTCACTCTGTCATAAATCTTCCACTCTTACCTCTGAAGAAGAAGAAAGCTTCCTCAGTACTTTGCGTTCTCTGCCTATACAACATGCGCCAAAGAACACATTACTGACGTTCACTATTTTAAGCTTCAACAGTTTATGAAAGTGTAGCACTTTCCTCAAACTGCCATAAGGTATTGTGTATTTTATTTATTTAAAAGTTCTTTTCAATGTGAAAATTTATCCTGAAAAAATATTCAGGAAGAGAGTATCAATGAAAGTATATTTAGCTAAGTATTTTAAATAAAAATTGCAGTGTGCTCAAATAATGAAATAGAGAATATATCAAACAAATTATCAATTTATATACCATATTATTTTACAAAAATAAAATACATATTAAGTACCTTACTTTTCGCGGCACAAAGTTACAGCTATCTGACTACGTTTGAAACCATGATTTTACAAAAGCGTATAAAAGAATATTTCTTTAAATATTTAGTGTCATCAATATTTTAAAGAAAATGTTAGTGAATACACGTGGTTTTAAGAAATGTTATTAGAATAAAAAAACTATTTAAATGCAATATTTTGGCAAAAAATGAACTTATAATTATGTCTTTTCAGAGCATTCTTTTTTTTTTATGAAGAATGCTTCTATATTAATACAATCTATAACAGAAAAAACGACGCTCCAAGAAGGAGTTGAAATTCCGTATGCAAAGATATTTCAACCAGCCATGCAAATTATTAAAATGTTGTAACCAATGAATGAATAGCTGAAGCTACAGCACATCGAAGCTGCGCACTCAGTACGTGTATATAAGAATCAATTCTCAATCAGATGGTGAAAAATTTCTGTTGTATTGAGATTTAGATATTTTTGAACAATTTAAGAAATGCATCGCCGCAGGATTCTAGCTCATTACAAGCAACTGTCAGAGTTTGAAAGAGGTCGTATCATTGGACTGAAAGAGAGAGGTTGGGTAAATCGGAGAATCTCTCGTTATATGGGTCGAAGCGATGCGGCTATTAGAAGACGATGTCAAGAATGGGTGTGCAACGGCAGAATTCAGTGTCATGATGGCAGCGGTCGACCTTGGGCCTCAGCAGATCAAGAGGACTGATTTATTGTCATATCAGCTGCCACAGCGCTTGATTCATCGTAATCAACCATCAGACGTATGACGCTCACACCAGTATCCACCATGAACAATCGTAGACGATTTATAGAGCGAAATGTATGCCCGTCATGACAGCTACGCTCCCTGCCATTCATTTTCTATTCTACATACGTAATATTTTTACCCATCAACTTTTGTCTCTATCGGACAACTTGTTCTTGGTGCGTCATTTTTTTTGTTTTAGAGTGTAATACCTTGGTTATATAATGCTAAGTCTGATCCAGAGAGCCCAAACTAGGATTTTTGAAATAATAACATTATTTTCTGAATTAATACCAATTGAAATAATTACATGTTTTTTTTTTGTTAACGTATCTCCACTCCGATATACTAAAATAAGGATAAATCCACTACTAAGTTATATAGCTCAAAAATCCTAATTTAAACTCTGTACAGAGGTCTGCACCATATTTAGGCAAATTATGATCATTGTAGAAGCATTTTCCATAGAAGCAGAATGTTTTGAAAATATGTAATTCTATGTTCATTTTAAACCAAAATATTGCATTTAAATAATTTAATTATATAAATAGTTTTAAAACCATTTTATGTACGTGTGTGGAGAATACTAATTCACACTTACTCAACTGAAAAACGCAACCCAATTGGCCAAACTAAAACATTTCTTTTTAAAAAACCGTATCAACATATGTACAATGTAAGGAAATAAAAATAGTGGTAACTATTTACAATATGCACAATGTTTTACAGTAGAAATAGTGAATGGCAGCGCTGCCTATATGTCGTGAAAGATTGGTGTCACCCCATGTGTATTTTAATTTAAGTGGCATTACATTTATTTTTATATAGATGTATTTTCGTTCAGCGCATTTTTAAAATCGTTGTTCCGAACCTAGTCGGATACCTTAGTCGCATTTTTATCAAGAAAATTATATCTAATTATTAAAACCTAATGTAATCAACAACAATGACTCACAATTACCTATTTTTCACAACATTCAAATATGTAATAAAATGTTTACTTTACTAGTGTTTTAATTCATATGAACTCTAAGAAATAAATTCTTCAAATGTGTGAATAAGTTGTCTAAACAGTTTAAGATTCAAAATTTTCTGAATTGTGTCTAGACAATCGCATTTCATCCATGTAATAATTCACTTGATTTAAATATAATGAAATTTGATCTGATAATAAATATCTTATATATTTCAGGTACATATTTGATATGATAGTTAATTAACTTGAAACACATTTCGATAGCAAGCTATGTGAAATGACAAACATTTATTTTAGGAAATTGTGTTATGAAAAATGATTTGTATCCTAGCTGAGTCTACTTGCATGAAGCTTAAGTTTTTATATGTACTGAAGTTCGTTGTTTTACAGAAAGTTCAAATCATTACAGAAAATATATTTTTGTGGATAAATTCCATTTCGGCTTCATAACATAATGCATTTTTCGTAAATGATTCCTAAATTTCGTCATGGTTGTGGTTGCCAAGAGTTTAAAGCATCAAAGTCTTGGCCAACGTGTCGCTTGTTTCCGAATTTTAGTATCACTGAAGACCCGTCGTTTGTATGTTGAAAATTTTATCCTCAAAGTTCTTCCGTTGAAATGGCGTGGTAATTTTTCTCTATCTCAAGATCATATTAATGGTCTAGGAGTAGATTACTTTTGATAGTCGGAGATAAATTGGTTAAGAATGAGTTCTTTAAATTTATTTGTTTGTGAATATTTATTTTAAAATAAATTCAGTAAAATAGTTATTAAAAAGTACGGATTACAAATATAGCTACAATAAAGATGAATATTAAACCTCCAAGCGTTCCACACGGAAAATTCCGTCATTGTAAAGATGCTTCGAAAATGCACGGCACGAGTTTTTTCCCTTCAAGTAACATTCTCAAAAGCGGTTGAGAAGTACATTTCTGTGAAATCCTTTCCTCCTTTAAAAGGTTTAACATCTTGAAAGATAATTTGGAACGGAGGAAACCACACAGCAGGACACTGATAGGAAGTTTTATGGCTCGCAGGTAACCCCGTGTTTTGACCCTGGAGCAATCATAAAAAATCGGGGGGAAATTTCTTTACCACCCAATAAGTGTTTGATGTTAGCTTGTATTTTAAAAGTTTTGAAAAGTCCCAACGCATAAGTAAAATATGTTACAATTCCCTTTTGGTTTCAGATTAATTTGAAACTGTAACAAGTTGGGGCGTGTCAGGGCAATCTGCTATTTTATATAGTTAGAAAAATTACCTTTTTAAGTATGTTCTTTCACATCATTTTTATTATCTTAATCAATGCTTTCAGTTTTTGAAACATGATTATTTCATTATAAGATACCAAAAAAAATAATTAAAACACCAAACACTTTAAAATTTGAAACCTATTCAACTTTCCAACCACTAAAAATGAATATATTTAAACTTCATCAAATAATTTGAAACATTTCCTTACACTTTGATAAAAATACTAACGAGAAAAAAAAACCTAATTATTAGATTTTTTTTTCTTTTTTTTAGATTTCAAAACCCAAGTGTTCATGGAAGTTTACGTACAGTGCCTAGTTATATATAGATAAGTTACATCGAATTATATTTGAATTTTTTAAGTGCTTGAACTTCAGTTTACATCAAAGACAACATGAATGGAGATTTTCCCACTTTTTTTTTAACTTGAATGTTTCAATAAATGGTAATCAAAAATATAAGGAAACATTTACAGTAGACTTTTATGCATATAAATAAACATAAAAATCAATTTTTAATTCGAGCTATTCAAAATCATTCGAAATATTATTCAAAAATATCTATTTATGCAAAATACCTCAAAATTTATCTTTTTTTATATATAAAGGCTAACTGAATAAGTAATTAAAATCTGGATATTTTTTGAAATCTCGACCGTATAAAGCAAGCAATTTTATGTTAGAAATTCCATTTGAAGTTTCGAAAAAAAACGTATCGCGCAGTCAAAAATTATTTACCATAAGTTCTAGCAATTCTTTGAATATAATATAAATTTTTAATTTTATTATATAGCTTTTTTAGTATTTTTTAATATATTTCGAAAATTTCATACAATTCAGTTGAAAACTGCATGCTAAGAGCAAAAAATATACTAAAAAATTGATAAATATACAATAAAGTGTTACATATGAGATAAAGCGTAGAAATTAAACATTTTGAGTATATCTGAAGTAGTTTTCGAAATATTTATTTTAAAGTTCAGAATATTTGTGTGCTTATGTCATAATTAATATTAATTAAATGATTAAAATAATATGTTAATAATAGTCATGTAATTGTTTGACGACACATTCATAAACTAATACAAATTATATTGGTCATTGATGCGAATGTCAAAAATTTTATGTAATTTTAAATTCAGACATTAAGATATTGATGTAGAAAATATATACTACCCTGTAAAATACATGAAAAATGCAGTCTGCTATAAAATGATCTTGACAAACAAAATGCGGCATTTTCACTTACTATGGTAGAGCCGGCATAGTCAGGGGCGATCTGGAAAAACAGAGAGGGATCCGCCGTTTTGATGGATGCCGCTCCAGCTTTTAAAGTTCTCAGGAAAAAAATATATAAATTACAAATGCAAAAATAAGTCTTGTAATTTTACATACATTTTTATAACAACGAATTGTGGAATAGGCTTTCAATACATTGTTGTGTTTGACTATATCTAAGGTATCCAACCATACTTTAGATACATTTGCACTACTTTTTCGTAACCATATTCCTTTTAAAATTAATTCTCGCCGCTAAAATACACCTTTTACATTCTTAAAAAAATTATGTAAACTATAACTGTTAATTTTAATTTATGCAACTTAAGAAATATTCATATTTAACCATTTCCGTCTAAATAGTTTACATGAAAAAAAAGTTTAGACTCTCTCATTCATTACTGAATTATACAAGATTCAAACATTAAGTTTTATTTTTCATCAAATAGGGTCGATTGGTAGTGTATCGTGCTTCCACACCACAGGTCTGGGTGGTATGGGCAAGGTTGACTCTGCTTTCATCCCCGCTGCAATGGGTCGATAAATGAGTAACAAGCTTGCTTGGGGTCTTAAACACTGAAGGTCTCTCTTCAGACATACCACCAAATCGGGACATCTGTTCATGCACCTCAGCGCCCAATGGTCCCGTATATTGGGATGGGCATAGTAGTACCTGGCCTTCATGGATTGTTGTGTCACTGAGTTTGAGTTTTAAGTTTAAGGATTGCTTCACTTTGGGGATACCCCTTAGATAAACATGTATTTCCATTTATTTGCAATTAAACATTTTTCTTTCAATTACGTTTATTTCAGAGGAATTTAGATTTTTCAAATGTATTTTCTTAATAACATGTATGTTTGTGTATTCTATTAAAATTTTGATCGATCCAAAATTACATGTTTTTGCTCCTCTAATAGCTTTAAAGATTTTAGAACTCATCTTACAATCCATATACGTTTTATAGTAGTATGTTTAAAAATGATAAAGACATTTTTATAACTGTCTGAGCTTTTATGCCTCGTTTATAAATATAAAAAATTGCTTTCAGCTACAGTTTTTAAAATGTACTGAAATAAGTGCAGGAATAGGATATTTGCATATTATGAATATTTTTGACTGCATTTAGATATATTTATATTTCAGTTTCTTTACAATTTGAATAGAAGTTGTAAGCCATTTTGCCAATAGTTTGATATTGAATATAAACTCATAGGCTGTTTTATAGTAAAGTGTTTTATTTTTATACCATCACACATTAAAATAAGGCTGATTTGCAGTTATATGATCAGCTTCAGTGATATTTAAATTTTTAGAAATAGTCTACACGTACGAAAACATTCTTTCAAAACCACACACCACATTTCATTCTATGTCTTCCATGCAGCAGGAAATACTTGTGTATACTCAAAAAAATTAATACAGGACACATTTTTCCAAATGTTAAAATTGTATTTAAATTTGGCATGGATACATTGTGGAACTGTCGGTTAACTTCACTGAACAAAATTGTTTTAAGTGTACTGTTTTGAAAGACAGAATTAATTAGGGAGAACTTTTCTCACACTAGAATTTGTAATGACTGAATTGTGTGAAAATGTAGCTATCGATGTGTGACATATTTTCTTGTAATAAAAGAAACTGAAAGATAAGAAATTAAACTTGAGTAGAAAATGGTTAGAAGTACTGTCATGCGCATTTGAAGAAGTATATCCTCCATTAAAATTAAAAATTATTGACTGAGTGTGTGTTATATTCAACACAAATGCCGATGTAGAAAATAAATTTTTATTTAATACAAGAAGTTCGAAAAGGAGAAGTCTAGGAATGAAAATTTAGATTTTTTCCCGAAAAATATTGAGTTAACATAAAGATATTATTTATATGATTTTAATTAAAATAATTTAAAAGTATTGAAATCTTTTTTCATGTTATTTTAAATTAAAAATATAATTGAATAGAAAAAGATCTATTTTATTTCATAAATGTAATCATCGTATGTATATCACCGTATGCACCATTTATTGTCTTATTGTTTAAAAAAAGAGACATGGCCTTTTACTCTTTTTACCTCATTACTTTTTAAAAAAAAAAAGGAAAGTGAGCGCGTTTTCTCACTCTCATATTCAAAAAATGAATACAGGATGCTTTTTTTTCTGGTTCAAATCACAATACCAATTTATATATATATATATATATATATATATATATATATATATATATATATATATATATATATATATATATATATTTATTTAATTTTTAAAAAATGACAGAAAAATTAAATTTTGTTTGAAGAGAATATAAGTATTTTTCAACTTCTAACACACTATTTATTTAATTTTTTTCCTTTTTTTTTTTTTTTTCACCCTTTTTTTATTTTGTTTTAATTTTACTGTGACTGAACATATAGGGGAAACGACTGAGTGGCTGTACAGCTTTCATACAAGATTTCCCAAGGCAACTTAACAGCTAGCTGTAAACGATTGATCTCTTGGTTCTTACTTGAGAAAAGGACCAAACTAAGTCAAAAAATTGTCCCCGTTCAACTCCCCGAATCTTTAAAAGGGGGAAAGGAAAGGAATATATTGCATTTTTAAAGCGAATGGCAAAATAAGAGTAAATGCTTTCAGAATAACTTTTCAGGAGGAAGCTAACAACCCAGAGGGTTAAAACAAATCTGTAGAATATATGTAATATATATTTCTACTAAGTTTAGTTCTTTATGACACTTTGTGATCATTATTTTTCTAACCATTTTCAAAGAATCGTTTGAACAATATACCATACAGCTTCCTGGATTCAAATTTCAGCTAGGTGTCATTGTTCTTGCATAAATACACTTAATTATTATTGAAAATAATAATAAAAAGCTAACTAAACTCTTAAAGAAATTGTGAGAGGCAACAAACTATTTAATCTCATATTTTTCATTAATTATGTTTACATAAAGATTAATATTTTCATATGTTTTCCTGAAAAGTGTGAATGATCCAATATAAAAAAATGATTCAATATAAAAACAAAACCTTTTTTGTTGTATATTGTTATCGAAAGACGTAGGAGTTAGTTTGGATTTAATAAATTTTGATATACAAGTTATGTAAGTAGATTTGCATCTGTGTTTACCCAAAGTATATGCATCAAGTAGTCCATAGTTACAAGAAAACATAAAAAAGGAAAACTAATCGATATATAAAGGGAAAAGATACATACATTTAGACGAAAATTAAAAACATCACTGTAGCGTTCCAAAAATATTTAAATACAGAAATTCTTTATAAACAAGATTTTTTTATTTTTATTTTCAATTGGGTAGAAAAACTGTCAGAAAGGAACTAAAAATTCTGATGATATTAATCTAGATCAGTTTTAGGAAGTATAAATAAACATTTATAAATTAGTTTTTTCTTTATTTAGTATTAAGAATAAAACGTAATACTTCAAAGATACCAGCCACCAATCGATTGTTTTGTAGGAGAATTATATAATTTTTCTATAGGATTTTTTCAGTGGACTTCATAAATGTAAATTATACTTACAAAAAGATTTTAGTCATTGAAGATTTTTTTTCCGAATAGGCAAATATTCAGATGAGGAAACAGTTTTGACGGGGAATTGTCTGAAACTTACTTAATGGAAGAAAATATTTTTTTGCTTTATTGAGTCTATTTAAAAATATAGAGAGATTAATTTTCGATAAATAAAATGTTTTAATTCAAAGTATGTGTTTATTTCTGTAGATATCTTTATAAAATAAAACAGGGAGATTTAACAAAAAAATTATATCTTTTCTTTGAATGTTTTCCCTTTTATAAGGAAAATATTATTTTAATAATAAGAAGAAATATTTTTGTTAAAAATGCTTTTAAAATCTGTAAAACTGTGTCATGGAATTCAAGGAAAAATAAATTTTGCAATACTGTTCAATTTAAAATAAGTAAAGTCAAGAAATAACTGCAAGTGTCAAAACTATAACTTAATTAATTTTTGTCAGCCTTAAGGCCTTAAGGATCACAAATATTGAGCAAACATAAACACAGATGAGTTTTACAGATCATAATCTTATTTGTGAAGTAGAAAGAATATTGAATCTGAAAAGAAAAAAAAATAAATTAAGAAATATATAACCCTGCATTTCTCATTTCATATATTTTCTGAACAATTTTTAAAATATCAGCATTTTTTTGAGAAAAATGTCTTTTAATTTGATATTACTTTACACAAATCAAATTTAAATATTGTATATACCATTTTAAAGGTTGATAAATAATATGAAAGTGAAGGATAATATAATGACTAAAGGCATACGAATTACTTTGAATGATAACATTTGAAGAAACAGAAAATATATATAAATATTACGAAATTTTTAACTTAATTGTTACTGAAATGACCACTCTTTGACTTTAAATTATTTTCTAGAACGTTTCTATAACAAATATATTTAGGTATACTAATTTATTCGCTCATAAGTGTCACCATTTTTCACATTAGTGCACATATGCGACGTATTTGGGGGAGAAGAAAAGTCAGAAATAAGCAAGTTTTTTTTTCAGAAATAAGTAAATACCTCTTACAAACACAATCAAAATCATTTTATTGCATTTCAAAGCTTTTTGAAAGGGTTTTACTGATAGCAGCGTAAAGAAAAGAATCGTATTTCAGAAGGACGGATATATACGCCCGGGGCACATAAAGCAACGGTTGAGCAAAAGAGATATATACGCCACGTATGGCACTTAAACTACTATATGGCACTTAAAACGTTACCAAAGTGATGTACTTGTACAATAAAAATTGAAAGAAGCCGAATGTCTTTTTTTTTAAATGAAAAAAATCGTTTTTTTCCTTCTTATATAATAATAATGCTTCAAACTGCTTGCTGAATATGTTAGTAATTGCATAATAAGAGCTAGATTTATGATGTATTTTCACCTTTTGTTATTTGTATTAAATGTGTTAACTTTAATTCTCACTTTTTCAGAGAAATACATCTTATTTATAATTGTTTCCATTAGCAAGCAGTAATATATATATATATATATATATATATATATATATATATTTCAGAATGAAAATTGTACTTTGTATACGTTGCTTCTAATTAACTTAATGTATTCATCGCAAGAAGTGTGTTGATTTTCAGAAGTCACCGAAGTACGTAAAAGGTTATTTAAATAATATGATTCAAATTTCTTGATGAATTATCAGAGAAAGAATTATGATGATGAATTTTAATGACCCTGCAAAACAAAGTTATATTTTGTATCAACCATACAAATATATTACAATTATGAAACACGTTTCATATCATAATTACTTGAAAAGATATTAATGTTGTTTTCAATAAATATATGACCCCCCACTAAGTATTTGTGTTTCCTTCGTTCATCAACGTAATTGAATTACACGATATTTTCCGGAGTAAACATGAGGATCTGGAATAATAAGGTGGAATGAAAGAGTACCGCTTTTGTATTATAATCATGCAAAATGTATCGGTGTTCAGATAAATTTCATCACAGCGTAATATTTCCAGTTATGTTATTGTATGTTTATTAGCATTTTTTATAAAAACAAGAAATTTTATATTCATTATTTTTGCTTTAAGAATGATATTGCTATGTCTCCTATATAAATAACATATGATTAAGTCTTTTTTACATTTAAATGTATTCAAGTTGATTTAAGTATACTAAATGTATTAACTAAAAAAGTACTTCTGTTATCGAAATTTTTAAATTAAATTATGAAAATTTATAAATAATAATCACACAAATAAATTATAATTATATAAATTATATGAAACCTTTAATATTACAAAATGTTATTAAAGTCTTCTTTTGCATAATATAAGTATACATGGTTAGGACTAAGAAATTTATTGGTAATTTTATCATATCATAAGATCTGATTCATAAGTTTCGCATCGTCTACTGTGACTCAAACACAACAAACAGTAATAATTTCGTTAGAGATCATTTGCAATAATTTTCAAAAAATTGTTGCTTTCACGCATGTTGCTCTAAAATAAATCACAATTTTAACACCTAGAATAGAAGAGTGCATGAGAACTTTGTGGGCATGTAACAAGAAGAGCCCCCTATCCCGATGACTGTTGAAAAACATTGAACGTTTAGACATGAAAAAGTTATTCAATTAGAGAATGAATAAGAAATTTTCTGAAAACAAAAGCGTTGCAAATCGTAGTAGATCCACGCATGATGAGAACACCAGGTTTTCTTAAAGCAGTCAAGATAAAACTGTTCAAAATACTTGTCGAAGGACTTTCTTTCTAAACAGAAAAACGTGTCAAAATTACATAATAAACAAAAATTTTAGACAAAGGGATCTAGGGATCGAAATAGTTTTTAATGCAGCTACCCGACTCTTTGATGCTACAAAACTAGAAATATTATTTCCATCATTCAGCTGTCATATAGTACCAGTGATTAAAATAAAAATAAAAAACAGGTTGATTCGGAATTACCAAAAAATGCGTGAAAAAATCAAGAATGGAGCGTAAAGCAAGTTGGACGAAAGATAAGCCGAGTTATACTGTTAACGAAGTAGGTAATTTATCCAGCGAAAATTTGGAAAGTATTTCAAACATTTTAGGAAACAAGAATTCACTTGAAATTTTTGAAGAATTTTCAACTCCAGAATTTTACGAATATTTAATAAATGAACCAGAAAGATATGCAAAAGAGTGGGAAAATAAGCCAGAATATTCAGTTACAATTGACGAGTTGAAGAGTTTTATTGGTTTTCTTATTTTCTCTGGCTACCACACTTTGACCAGTGAATGTGATTACTGTACAAAAGACGAAGACCTCATGATACTGATTGTAAAAAATTCCACAGTCCCGAAATCAATATTTAGAAATTAAGTCTTTAATATACATTTTGCGACAATAATGATGTAGTAATGCAAAAATCAGACCGGGCATTCAAAATAAGAAAATTAATCACGCATATTAATCACAGTTTTCAAAAATTCGGAATTTTTGATAACTTTCTGTCAGTTGATGAAAAGATGATTATGTATTATGGGCATCATTTTTTAAAACAATTTCTTAAAGGTAAATCCATACGGTTTGAGTAAAATTTTCGGGCCATGTGTGGAGTAAAGGGATACTGTTATAATTTTGATTTATATTGTGGCAAGGAAAGTTTTGTCCCAATACTCATCAAACTCCAAAAGAACCACTTGGAACACGAGAGGTGAAAAAATGCTACAACCAGTAACTGATCCTAACAGCACAATCATCTATTTTGACAATTTTTTAAATTTTTATGGTATGCTGGTCGAATTAAAAACACAAGGACTTCAGAGCCACTGGCACAATTAGAAACAATAGAACAGCATTTTGCCCTTTAATGCTTGATAAAATATTAGAAAGAAAAAATCGTGGTTCTTATGACTACTGTTTCGACGAAAAGAACGAAATAGCTATAGTTGAATGGAAAAATAACAAGTGTATAACAAAAGTGGCAAACTTTGATTGCATTGAGAAGTTAATCCAAGTTTCAAGAAATCAAAAATGTTTGAAAGAAAAACCCAAAATTTTGCAACCTTATACTATTGACCAGTATAATAAAAATATGGGTGGAGTCGACCAGCATGCATGGCTCTTACAAAAACAAACAATTCAAATTTGTGGCAAAAATTGGTATACTTGCCAATCTTTACTAGAGTTACCAACATGGCTATCGTAAATACGTATATTCTGTTCAATTTAACAAATTGCGAAAAGAAAAGTATAAAAGACATCCGAAGATATATCACCGTTGCGTACCTCAAGCGGGGAACAAATTCTAAGAAAGGCATTAGAAGACCTCTGATGATGTCATCAAGATCAAATATAATAGACTCTGTGCGTTTAGATAGAAAAGACCATGTTATAGAAAAAGACAAAACCAAAGAAGATGCCAGTTTCAAAAATGTAAGGGTAGACCTCTTACGTTTTGTGCAAAATGTAATGTAACCCTTTGTCTGAAATGTTTTCCATTATATCACATTTAACTTTTACAAATTGGCTGTAAAAAAATTATAATTAAGTAAGTTTAGATCAGTAAAATAATATTTTCTCTTTTAAATCTCATTAGTTGTTTTTTAATTCACAACCGTTTCATTTTCCCCAATAAATTTGTAACTTTTTAAATATAAGACCACAGGAGAGTTTCTAGGTCTTTTACTACCATAAGCGTCCAGCGGTCTATTTATAGATCAACTTTTATCTCAGCTGCTAATTACGGAAAATGCATACAACTTCATAATTACTCTGTTTATGATACATAAAATGTAATTCGAAAATATTTTTCAAAACTTTCGATTTTAAAATAATTTGGGCGTTAACGGGTTAATAAAAAGTAACTAAAATAAAAGTTTTTTTTTTTTGTAGCTCTAAGTAGGAATTGACTTAAAAACTTTTTTATCGTACTTGTTTCCGATAGAAAAGTAGCCCAGCTTTAATATCGTAGGACTTAATTATTGTATAGAGAATCATTTATTTTATTATACTAATGTTTTATACGAGATAACACGTTTTATATATTTTTCTGTTATACGGTATGTTTTACTTAATGTATGTTTCCTATAGCGTAATGCTAAATGAGATATCCATTTGTATGTTAAAAATGCAGCTTATTTATTTATGGAAAACTCTGAAATTTTTAAGAACGATACATTATATGCATGTGTATGAATTACAATAATACAACATTTAATGATAACCAAGGTCTTTTTGTGTTTGAAATCGGGCTTCACGCTTAGATTAGACATCGTACAATTGACGAAAGAAACCTTATATTATATTCTAAAAACCTAAGGAATTATAGAAATGTGAAGTTGATTGTACTTATTTATCAAATTTATAATTAAATTCAAAATGCCCTCAGAGAAAGAGAACACCGATAATGAATTTAAAAGTATAAAATTTTCCACACTCCAAATTATATATAAATGAATTCATAGAAACAGATACATAGTAAGGTCATTATACGATTCACATAATTACCCAATATAAAGTTAACTGAAAATTTAAAACACGCTTCTCTTCCAAGTAGCTTCGTTGTTCGCGAAATGAATGCCATCAATGAAAGTAGAACTTCACCACCAAATGTTTAGAACTCTCGAGTCTTACCAATTATAGTTGTCCGAAAATTTGTACCGAGCAAATGCGCATTTTAATAAGGATCGATTGAAAATGAAGCATTCTGTCAAAATTGACTGATGCATTATCAAATTGGAAATGACATGTTTGTAGTGTTCATAGGATTAAATAAGTTTCCTTGTTCCAAGGAGAATTAATATTTACACAATAACGTGGCAGTGAAAATTCATTATTCGTATTTAATTTCGTTTTAAATTATTGCTTTTATTTTTAAAACACGGTATATGTTTATATACATACTCTTATATATAAGGTGCTCATAACTTATTCACAAAAGAAATATATATTTCAAATAATACGCGGAGTATAAATGTTGAAGAAAAATTTATTATTTTTTTAATAAATATTCAAAGAACTTTATACAAATTTCTTACAACATTAACAAAATCAGTTACTAGGAAAATGTCAAATATCTTCTCGATTTTACTCCAGAAGTTCTTAGGCATTTGCAGAGTCATATGAACTGTTTATGTGTGATTAGAGATATATTTTAATTCTTCGGAACTGGGATTTTTTGTGTTAAACAAGTAGTTAATCAGGTTTTCTAAGAAGCGTAACACTTAGTTCCTCTAGTATTTTTTGAAAAAAGAAATCGAGTAGTACAAATTTTCGGAAGAAATACCACTCATTTTATTTGACCTTGAATGCAGTGTTCTTAGATCCACAGTGTAAATGAGTCTGTTATGCTAAAATCTATGTGTCTAAGTGTTCTTTACATAGCATTTGCTTATATGCTCAGAAAAATCCATTCGATTGTCAAAGTGTAGAGAGGAAACCATGAAACGATGGCTCTTAGAAAATATTTAAGACTTGATAAAATTGCTAATTTGTTGCGAGAGTATTCTGAGAATGAATCAGCTCTAACTTATATTACGAGGAAAATATAAAATCAAATAAAAGCAGCTGCGAAGAATCTGAAGAAAGTCAAATGTAATTGATAACATTCTAGTAAATCCTGATATATGTTGATAGGGCTGGCACATAAGTGATACGGAATAATAGTAATGTCCCAGATAGATCTGAAACTCGAAATGTTTTGTGACAAAGTAGTGGCCCAACAGACTTCGGGAAAAATAGTGTCAGAGACAGTTTTTATGAACTAAAGGATCATAATATCTGATGATTACATTAAATACTATTATAAAGGTTTAAAACTTAACCCTAACAAACAATAGTCTTGAAATTACAGGTTTATTACAACTATTTTATATATTTTTGTTTTATGGTGGTGTTTAAACGACACCAGTTGACGTTTAAAGTATCCGACTTCGTTCGGAACCATTATTCTGCAAAAGCGTATGAATGGATAATGTTTATAAATTTAGTGTCACTTAAATTAAAAAATGTACATAAAATTTTTTAAGAATAGTGTTATAATAAAAAATTATTTAAGTACAATATTTCGACAAAAAATGAACATAGAATGACCCATTTTCAAAATAGTTTCCTTTTGTGAAAAATGCTTCTATTATAAAAATATTTTGTCTGTATATAGCTCAGACATCTGTACAGAGGCTGAACTAGAATTTTTGAAATATATAACTTAGAAGTGGGTTTATCCATGTTTCACGACAACACAACAACGATACTTATTTCACTGGGTTGTAACTCTGAAAATAGTGTGAATTTTTTTAAAATCATAGTTGAGCCTCTGTACAGAGATCTAAGTTATATACATGCAAAATATTATTCTAATAGAAGCTTTTTTGACAAAAGGAGAACATTTCGAAAAAAGATTATTCTAAGTAATTGTTTTGCGGAAATATTGTATTTAAATACTTCTTTTTGTCAAAATGTCCTTAAAATAATTTTATACATGCATTCTAATCCAAGTGACACTAAATATCTTGAAATATATCCATTTATGCGCTTTTTGAAATCACAGTTCCGAACGTTGTCGGATACCTTAAGGATGATCGAAATCCCGGATGTTCTAGTGTTAAGGGGGTCACTTCACGCAGCATTTCCCCTATCTCCATAATGTTAAAAATGACCAAGTGTAAGGGACATTTTTGAAAAACTGACCAGTTTTACAGTCATGAATTTTTTTTTGTACATTTATTGCACTGTTTTCTTTATTTTAATGGGAGCTTTTTTAAAAATTTTGATTAGTTTTTTTTTAAAAAATATGTGGAGTAACACGTCAAAAATTTTAAAACGCTGAAAATTCTTGTACATTTCAATCCATAACTTTTTTTTTTGAATAATTTTTTTGACAAAAGCTCTCATTAAAATATTTATTTGTATAATATTAATATATGTGCAAAATTTCAAAACTATTAAATGAGTAGTTTTTTTCAAAAATGTTCCTTTTGTGTTGAAATTTACACTTTTGAGAAATAGTGATTTAAAGTAAAAACTTATCTTTAACTAATACATTCCAGAGCCATAACTTGGGTTGCTTGGATCATCTGCAAGATCATCCTCTTGTCTGCATTTTAACAGTCTGTTTTTAATTCTAGCTTGTTTGGTGCTTTGTGAAATTGCATTTTCCGCTTTCCTTATATGTGCATGATCTGTCCCTATCTCCGCAATGTTAAAAATGATCAAGCGTAAGGAACATATTTGAAAAATTGACCACTTGTACAATCCTGAATTTTTTTTTGTACATTTATTGCACTGTTTTTTTTATTTTAATGGGAGCTTTTTAAAAATTTTGATTAGTTTTTTTTTAAAAAAAATCATATGTGGAGTAACACGTCAAAAATTTTAAAACGCTGGAAATTCTTGTACATTTCAATCCATAAAATTTTTTTGAATAATTTTATTGACAAAATCTCTTTTTTAAAATATTCATTTGTATGATATTAATATATGTGCAAAATTTCAAAACTATTAAATGAGTAGTTTTTCAAAACTGTTCCTTTTGTGTTGAAATTTACACTTTTGAGAAATAGTAATTTAAAGTAAAAACATCATACATTTAATTAATACATATCTAAACCATAACTTGGATTGCTCAGATCATCTGCAGAATCATCCTCTTGTCTGCATTTTAGTTGTCTGTTTTTGATTCTAGCTTCTTTGGTTCTTCGTGAAATTGCCTTTTCCGCTTTCCTTTTGCGTGCATGATCTGCTTCTTGCAATGCTCGACATGTATAAAATCCAGTTTGAATATTTAATAAATCTAAAACTTTTAATTTGGTATTTAAGCCTTGATTATATATAGATATAGATTCATATACCCCGGTTTTTAAAGTTCCCAATTGTACAAAAACAGTTTTTTGGAATTATGGACCATATAACACTATTTAAGCTCTCATTACAATTTTGTGTCTTACCGTGCAAACATCTAGACAGAAGTTCAGGGCTTGAAAGATCTCTAAATACTTTTTTATGCAATGCATAATTGCAATTGGTAAATTATGTTTATGTTTATATGTATCACCTTTCAGTTTGGACCTATTATATCCAATACCACGAATCATCTCCCAACGGGCATAAACCATGTTGTGAATTCAAATCTGTTGAGATTTTATGAAAAATATAGCACAAATAGCTTGTTTCATGGCTGACAAATTTCCCGAGTTGTTTCAATTGCCAAACAATAGTATCTTTGCAATTTGTCTATTTCTGCATCAGTCAATCTATTACGGTCTCTAGAGATTTTTGTTCTCGAGCTTTTGCCTTTTAATTTTATTTTAATGCCCTGAGTCGTGTACCCATCCTTTTCTCAACATGACCCACACATTCTAATTTTTGAATGTTGACATATTTATAAGGTTTAGATTCTAAAACTGCTTTGTACGCTTTAGAATCCCCATCACCAAATACTGCATATATCTCAAATTGTGTAGTACCTCTGAGCGATTGAAGATACGAAGTGCACCTTCAACTTCCATTCCCCACTATTTCAAAGTAATTTGCCGAACACTCATCACTATGTAAGTTGCCGTTAAAATGACATGAGCATTTCCTCGATAATATTTCGGCATCAATAACTTTCCCAGTGTCCACACTAACTGCCGTAACAACACCATTGAGAGAAGTATGGCCCCTTTTTTGCCAAGTACCATCTATAGCCACAGGAACATTTGGGTTACCATTATTAAATGATAGTGTTTCGGCAGCAGCTAATGCCATAGACACTTTTGCTACTTTCTGTCGCATTATTTAATGCATGCAAAGACTCGTAAAACCGCTTTGGTGGAGGTGGCAAATTCATAACTCCACAAAAATACTTTCGCAGCTGCTTCTCCTTTTCCAACTGACCTCATAGCATAAAGCAAGTCTAGTATTCACTTCATACACTTTTGTATCTTTTTTATTAACCACAGTGTTAGTAAACCTGGTATTGAGAAGTGGTTGAATAAGACCACAAAATTCACAACATATTAACAATTCTGTAGCCAAACCCTGAATTTGGCGACCAAACTTAATGTCAATACCTTGATTTTTTACATTTTACACATAATACATGTTGTTTCAAAACACTAGAAAACAGAGGAATGTCAATTATTTCACAAAAGTTTTCAAATGAATCTAAAAATGAAACAAACTCATCATTAAACTTACCTAATTTTGATTTTGATGATGAATTCTTAATATACATACTTGCAGGTTGTTCTTTATTCAAATCCCCAGAAGCTGAAGAATCTTTATAAGTTGCACCAAATTTTCTTCTTTTAAAAGTTTTGTTGCAAAACCGAGGCATATTAATCAGATATTTTGAATTTTTATCTGATGAAAACTGAAAAGAAATTTGTTATATTCAACGAAAAAAGCAGCACGTAGTTACCCAGAAGTAAACAAACAGCTACAATTATTCACTTCACTTCTTTCCTAGTTGATTTACCGATCAAAATAAATACTTTTAATCAATTTAAGTTATTTGACGAGGCTGAAAAGTAGCATGTGTCTTTTGTTTTTTGATTTGAAAGGGGCGTGGCAATCAGCTGTTTTGGGATTTGACAGACGTAAGCAACTTTTTAAAAAATATTAAAAATATTTCTAATTCAGCTAGAACAAAAATATAAACTGTATCAGAAAGAGAAACGGTTGAATTTTATTTTTCAATCGAAATTGAAAAATCGATTTTGGCATCGATTTTCGTGAAGTGACCCCCAAAGTCCTCGTAATCTCTTATTTTGTACTTCAGGAATAATAGATACATATCTAGTACATGTTGAGGGTATATATATATATATATGTGTGTGCGTGTGTGTGTGTGTGTGTGGAATCGGTTGTGGAGTCGTCATCCAATTGAATTTCTCAACGAAAAGCACGCAGTCTTCGCGCGCAGGCGCAGCTGATCCAATGTGAAACCAAAACTTTGACCATTGAGAAAAAAACTGGAGAGAAAGACTGAGGAGCGCGAGCAGGCGTTACCGTCGTTACATTATGGAAATATAATTGTAGAATAGCTACTTTTTTTAATTATTTTTTGTTAAATTTAAATAAATCTGAAGAAAGACAAATGTCTTGGACTCCTTGTTGTCTCCCACAAAATATGGGGGCTCGGCCGGGATAGATAAAATTTCGATTTTGATCAAAGTTTGGAACGCGTGAACAAAAGAAGCGTCCGTGGAGGAGACGCGCCGCCATTTTTTGGAAACTTGGCTCAACCTGTGTAGAGGTTGAATTTTTTCATTCGAACCCTGAATATTCCGCCTGTGTAGAGGCCGGAACTATTGATTTAACACCTGCGAAGAGGTGTCATTTTAATAATGTCAAGAATTATTTTCGTCTAACAATATAACATGTGTAGAGGTTGAATTTTTTCATTCGAACCCTGAATATTCCGCCTGTGTAGGGCCGGAACTATTGATTTAACACCTGCGAAGAGGTGTCATTTTAATAATTTCAAGAATTATTTTTCGTCTAACAATATAACCTGTGTAGAGGTTGAATTTTTCATTCGAACCCAGTGTGAATATTCCGCCTGTGTAGAGGCCGTAAATATTGATTTATCTGTTCAAGAACTATTTTTCGTCTAACGATATAACCTGCGAAGAGTTTGTGAGATCTGTGTTCTTCAGCGTGGAAGAGAATCAATGTATTTCTTCAATTATATATATTGGATACATCGTACGTGCGGGAGCAACAAGGGGAGCTAGAAAAAAAGGTAGGATCTTTCCATATTTTTTTCTAAAATGTATAAAAACGCTCTTAAAGAGGATATCATAAGAGTTGTTGCGGATCTAGGCGGTACTGTGGAGAGTACGGACACCATAGCTAAACTAAAAAGACTAAAATTGAGAAGAGTAGTACATTTGAGAGTGATGCAGATTTCGTTAAAACTTTAATTAAAAACTGTATAGATGAGAGGGAGTATCATTGAAACGAAAGAGAGGCAACTTTAGAAAAACAGAAAATTGAGCTCGCAAAACTACAGTTAGCACAGTTAGAAAAAGAAGTCGAACTTCAAACGTCTAAAAATAAAGCATTAAGTTTAAATCCTTCAGAAAAAGTCGAAGAGAAACAGTTCGAAACAAACATAGAAAATATGATCAAAAGCATTAAAACTTTTATTTCTTCCTGTTCCCACCAGATCTGAAAATTTTAATCTGTTCTTCCAATCATTAGAACGCGTATTTTTAACCAAGAAAATACATGACGAATATAAATCTGAAATTTTTAATAAATCTTCTGGGCGAAAGAGCTCGTAATGTCTTATTGTATATTAAAAAGGAGGAATTAAATCACTATGAAAACTAAAATCTATAGTACTCAGATAATTCAAGTAACCCCTCGCGAGTTTTTAAACTCATTTAAAAATGCTGTAAAATCATAAGGCGAGACAAGCATCAATTTGCTGCAAGACTAACGGCAAACTTCAATATTATTGTTCGTTAAGAAAAGTTAATTCCTTTGAATATCTATGTGATCTTTTAATTTCTGATAAATTATTTGAAACTTTAAATAAGGAAACCGCAACTCATATTGGCATTCGAGCGGAAGCGGAAGATTGGTTTAGGCCTATTGATTTAGCTAAAGAAAGCGATATTTATAATTCATATGGAAGCGGATCATGTAAGGAAACTCCTATTGCTTGTGGATGTACCGAAGACCCCTTTAAGAATAGACCACGAAACTATATACCAAAGATTAAAGATAGCTATCCCCAAAATCTTGAAAGACAAAATAAAAATTGCTGCATATGCGGTGATTCGTCTCATTACGCAAGAGATTGTGAGAAGCGTTTTAAGCCTAAAGAATCTCACATCCATAATAGAAAAAACGCGAATAGTTTGAAAGTCAAGAGCGAAAAACAAAAAAGCGATGAGTTCGTACAACAGCTCCAATACGTAAACATTTTTGTAGAAAATCAGCCCGTAACAGCCTTGATTGATTCAGGTTGCCAGATCCCATATCTAAATCCCTCACTAATTAGAGTGAACAATCCTTCCGAAGGAAGAATTACATTGAGCTCATGTTTTAGCGAGAGGCGTATGGTAGAGGTTTTGCCAATAAATATTTCTCTTACTCAGCACTCTCCCAGTTTAAGTGTTCGAACGGCAATATCACCGACCTTGAGCGAAGAATTTATTATACACCCCAGTGTATATACTGAAATAAAGAAAATAAGCCACGCAAATAACAATGTTTTATTGAATGAAAGTGAATCCTCTTTAGGTGTTTATTCTAATTCTATTTTTTATGTTGCAAATGTGATAGAAAACTCTAGTTATGATTTGTCACATGTTAAAAACTTTAATATTAGAAATGATTTGAGTTCTCTAATTAAGAATTATAAACATAATAAAATTAAGAGTACTAAGTTAAAAATGAATATTAAATTGAAAGATGATATTCCTGTGTGTCAGAGAGCCAGACGTTTAAACGGGTAAACGCTCAAATTGATGATTGGTTACAACAGGGTATTATAAGAGAAAAATGTTCTGATTATTGTTCACCTATAGTATTGTATAAGAAAGTCAATGGTGCCATGAAAACGAGTTCCGTGGACTCCAACTCCCAGTCGCCTACCCCTTCACCTATGGAGAGTAAACATAGTCGGTTCGCGATGCTCCGGAGGCTCTTCAAGCCCTGGAAGTGGAAACGGAAGAAAAAGAGGGATCGTTTTGAACAGACATCCAGAACTCTAGAGAAGAAAATATCGACGCGTTCAACCAAAGAAGAGCGTATTAAAAAGGGCGTTCTTATACCTGATGGAACTGATAAAGACCAAGATAGCAAAATAAATGATTCTGTTCATCAAAACCACATTCTGCAAATTAACGGGTTTGGGCCCGAGATTGGCATGTCAGAAACTGAGAAGCAGCATAACTCTCCGTCGGTAACGTACACGTCATCCTCTGTTTTAGAAACCTACAACACCGTTGTGGTTACCAACTTTGGTTTTCCTACCGTACTATCGTCATCTCAGAATCATGCCATGCCTGTGATACAAAATGTGTGTGTTTCCCTGTTGAACTTTCCGGATGTCGAAGAGGTGCCTTCACATGATGAGGAAATTGTTCTCTCTGTTCTTCCAGAACCTCCAATATCGTTGAATGATATTGGGCCAATACTACATCCACAGCAGCAGACCACATGAAGATGTGGGGAGAAACTGTCTGGTTCAGCAAAATTATGCTATGTTAAATCTTTGTGTATTTGTTGTATAGTCCTTGTCTGTTCCGTATTTTTTGTATGTTTCAGATTCTCCTCTGGTCTCCATGAAAAAAAAAAGGAATAAGTACCGCTGCGGACAGCGTACGGTCAGGCTGGCCGTTGTGGAATCTGTTGTGGAGTCGTCATCCAATTGAATCTCTCAGCGAAAAGCACGCAGTCTTCGCGCGCAGGCGCAGCTGATCCAACGTGAAACCAAAACTTTGACCATTGAGAAAAAAACCGGAGAGAAAGACTGAGGTGCGCGAGCAGGCGTTACCGTCGTCACATAATGGAAATATAATTGTACAATAGTTACTTTTTTTTTTTAAATTAATTTTTGTTAAGTTTAAATAAATCTGAAGAAACTCAAATGTCTTGGACCCCTTGTTGTCTCCATATATATATATATATATGGGAGACAACATATATATATATATATATATATACATTTTTATGCTTTTACATATATGTGTGGAAATCCAATTTATTATACAAAAATCTCAATACATAAAATTCATTTAAAATGTTAAAATAAATAGCTTACTAAAAGAAAAAATCAAACAAAAATGTATCTTAGGGATTTTTAAAAATGTAAATACGATTTATAGTTTCAATCAAATTACATACATCGGAAATATAAAACTAGAACTGCAGCAGTCAAACCATTTTGACAAATCTAAAAATGCAACTATTCAAAGAATATCTTTTTTTAACGAGTATTCATTCAAAAAACGATAGTAATTTGCCACAAGGAGTAAATAAATGAATGAATGCAATGTTAAATAAATGTAATGATAGGTAGAAAATATGTATAGATCCCTTAAAACAGTGTTTCTCAAACTTTCAGTACTGGCAACCCAATTTTCAATCATAATTTTATCACACCTTTCTTATACAATAATAATGTATTGAAAGCAATACTAATGCACTTTGACTCTAAAACTACAAAACGATCTTAATTATAAACCATACATCTTCACAAGATTAGTGTTAAATTTTGTATATATGTTACTTTTAAGTAATAAATATATTTCAAGTACATTACTTTTAAGTAATAGGATAATTAATATGCTATTTTTCTTTCCCTAATTTTTTAAATTAGAACAGATTGCAAAATGGTATTTAATTCAAGATTTATTCCCTTCATCATCCATTTCTATAGGTAGAAATATCATTAGGAAAACTTTCTAGTCTATGTTTCTCTCTATCAGATTCATCACATCTGGCAAAAATTCTGGTGAACGTTTCCGTGAGTCTGGCCAACCTGTCGGACGTCTGCGTAAAACATGTATAAAAGCTGTACCTGGTACAATTCCATTCAGTTTTTTTTTGGTCTAGTCAATACTTCTACAGCTACCGAATCTGTCTTGAATGTACAATTTTTTTTTAGTTTACGCGTTAGTTGTAAATCACGGTATTGAGTATTTACGGAAGTAGATTAAAACAAAATCATAGATATATTTTTAAGTCGTAGAAAACATTCGATGATAATAAAGTATCAACAAATACACAGAAGAGCATTGTTTCGAACATTAAATCAAGGATATATTCTAAATAATACTTAAATTTTGGATTTCCTATTACTATTATTGAAAAACCCTAGGTAAAACTTACATGTGTACTTACTATGTGTTAAAACTTACAAATACGAAGAACATGCGGAAGTTGTTTTTAAAACCATAGAAAATCATTTAGTCATATTGGCATGGAATTTTAAAAAAAATATTTTCTTGCTGAGGACAACTTGATAGCAAATTGCGAGTGGGTTAGGGATTCATTTCACAATACTTCAGAAGGGCTCTCAACTGCCGAAGAAGAAATCTTCATCGATTTCACATCCAGTGGCATAGTTATAAGGCAATTTTGATATAAATAGCCCTTTAAATTTTGGGCAGAGCTGGATGATGAAATGTCTGCACTGAAACAAAAGCATTTCGTATACTATTAAAATTTTCAACAATCTACCTTTGTGAAACCGGATTTTCTGTTGTGGCTGTTTTGAAGACAAAATATAAATCTCAGCTGAATATAGAACAAGAACTTAAGAGTGTCAATTTCTAATATCAAGCCTTCCTTTGAAAAACTTTGCTCTTCAATACAAGCCTATGGAAGTCACTAATAAATAATAACTTTTTCTTATACTGGCTTAAGTACTCACTCTTCACACGAGTTTATTTTTTTAAAAAAAATAATACTTTATCGTGGAGATATAATAGCTTAATTTTAAGAAGAGTAAAACTAAGTGCATGACAATGTATACAAAAATGTAAAATGATTTTTCGAAATGAATGCTCACATTATGAATAGTTTGGAACGAACTGTAATTTTAAGCCTCACAGAATCAGCATTTTGAAGTAATTCTTAATAATGGGGAAAAATGTAAAATTCCAATGAAGAATAATTGTGTTATTTCTAACATTTAAAGCGAGAAAACTTCAAAATGTTTTAGCCCGGGATCAAGTGTGCACTCGATTCTAGCGTTAATGTTTCCGCGGAGTGACTCACCCAATACTTTGTTTTCATAATTATTTTTACTATATACAATAAAAATCACAACTTCAGTGAATAATTTAAGTAAGAGAAAATATACTTACCTTTTTCAAGGACTTTTCAATTTTTCTTAGAAAATTTGAGAAGAAATCCAGTAAAACTGAACTAAATTGTTTCAGATGTGCGTGACTTTAATAAAGGACACAAATCACGGACACTTTTCGCTAACTTTCAATTCAGGGTTTTCAATACAAAAATAAAGAAAAAAGTTCAAAAAAGAGAAATGTAATCAACGTTTTTCATTGTGCATTATATGTTTCAGAATGCGCATAGAAATAATTATTGCCCAATAATTCTTCAAAGTCCTCAATATGCTTATACATATATCATAAAACTATTTTACATGTAAAAAGGCGAAACAGAAATATATTATATATATATGTTTGTGTGTGTAACAATTCCCTCTAGCGCATCCTTTTAATTAACTATTAATAATATTCAAATATTCTTTTAATTATTTGGTTTGAAAATAACACCCTGATCTTAATTGTAATCGACTAATATTTTTACATTATATATCTCTTTCCCGTCCATTGTAACCTCTTATTACAAAAATGTCACGTGGTCTTCAACGTCAGGTATAGAAACCAGTATGTTTCTGGAAAACTCTCTCTCTTCTCGCTCATTTCTCTTTAGTCATGTAGCCGGTTCATTTGTGTTATAGTTTCTTTGTCTTTGTTGTGTTGTCCATATTCATCGTAATTAATATGCCTAAGTGTTGCAAGATATTCAATAAATTGGATTTACTAATTTACCAGACTGCCTCGTCAAATTTTCCATAGAAAATGCATCAACATACAGGAATCACTCACCACCGGCCACGCCCTAACTTTTGGTTCGCTATTGTTTAAATCAACCACTCACCACGTCTTACAATTATTTTTGCCACTCTCCAGGAATATTATGGAATTATTACACACACACATATATATATATTTACAAGTTACCTAAAAAAGGATGGAGATAACCATACCTGTAAGTTCGAAGATCAGCTAAAGTAATATTTTAGATTAAAAGAAACGTAATATAAAAAATCTCTCATCGTGAGATTTTAGCAAAGCAAACAAAATAGTTTTTTAATTTTGTTATAGGATCAAAGATAGCTAATGAGCATTTGAAGTAGAATCTTTTATTTTTGATGACTTACTATTTCCAGATGATGGATATAAATCATATCAGTGTGAATCTGTACTTTTATCATGTCAGGAAGTATTTTGCTATATATATATATATATATATATATAATCCAAAACACGCACACGCATATATATATATATATATATATATATATATATATATATATATATATATATGCATAATTCCAGTAAATTCGTTTTTTATCCTTTTTTAGGTGCCCTTTAGAGATGCGCGTCTCACAGTTTGAGAAACACTGATGCAATGAATGTAACTCAACTCCACACTCAATAACTAAATACCCACCAGCATACTTGCTATTTGTCTCTTGTCACATCAATCACCTATAAATCGGTATAATTACTATGAACCTGTTGATGAATCACCTGAATTGGCCTTGCAGAGAGCAATAGATTATCATATTAAAAATAAGATCAGATAAAATGCTCGTTGTGTTGAAAAAAAATTCATCCCAGGTGATATTGTATTGTTTGAAGAGTTCCAATATCCTAAAACGAGGAAATTGAGGTCTCCTTTTTCTGGCCCTTATGAAATAATAAAGCAATGTTCTGAAGTCACTTATGGAATTAATAAACCAAATTCTTTGGCAAAGAAAGATTCCCAAATTGTCAATATTTCTAAATTAATACGTTTCTATTCCCTCGATAATTTAACGTTAATGTAAGAAAACTCAACTTCTTCTATTGTATACTTTTGTCTTAAACAATATACTTACAATTGTGAAAATATACTTTTTTCCAGTTGAGACAGATTAAGTTACGTATCTATATTGTTGGAAATATCCACTTTTCAGGGTGTTCAATGAAGAATTTTCATATTTGTGCAACACCTTCATTAGTAAATAATTTTATTATTTTGAAATGTGTTATCATGCTTTGTAAATATCATCTATTTATTGCTGTAATAATCAGTTATTTTGATATTGTTGCTCCCTCTTGTACCCTCTTAATTGGAAATATTTTGTGTATTTGTGTATTATAGTAATAGGTATTCCACGCCATGTCAATTATCAAAGTAGTTTATAAAAGTTTAAAAACAATATAGCTAAGTTTTCAGTCATCGTTGTGCCAACAATGATCCTGTCCCGACTGTTGTACAAGCCTTGCAGAGGGGGAATATTGTAGTGAATCCCCAACCCTTCATGTGTCAGTTGGGTTAAGACCTAACAGAACAACTCAACCCTTCTCCCACATAAGAATTTTGACTTCGACTCCGGAGAACTTACGAAGAGCAGCGTGAATGAATGGCGAACTGGCTCCTGATCGAAGCTGGAATAAGACTTGTTTTGTCATGGCTTGGAGTACCGACTACTTTGCTGAAAATTAAAGATAATATGATGAACGGCTGCACTTTGCTTTGCACTGCGAATTACTTCCATACATGAAATATATATATATATAAATAAATTAAGATTGTCATATGAACACATGACTTTATGAACAAAAAAACAACAACACATTAGGGAGGAGTAACACTGAAAACCTCATTGTAAAGGTTTAATAGGCTATTTCATTTAATGGAAGTTCCATCGTAAAGAATATAGTAAATGCCGCGAAAAAAGTTTGAAATGGGTTTAAATAAGAACATAAGTATCGAATTTGGGAAGTAAATTGTACACTGGAAAAGGTTATATTTCTATCACTTATGCATCTAAAGTTTAATATATTACATTCAAAATTAGATAACTTTTAGAACTTTCTCATAAGGAAAAAATGCATCCTTTCAGTATCATCATTTTCTTTAAAAGTACTTTGTACAGAAAGCAAAATATTGAATTATATCATAAAAATTGTAAAAATATTGTCTCCTATTTTTAAATAAAAAAGAGTGTTGTAAGGATTGCCTTATTTCATAAAGAAATATTATTTTTAAAGGCAATGGAACTATATAAATAATGCACCATAGGAAACTTAAAATTTCTACCATAATATGTATGGAAAAAATGCGGTATGGTAATTTAAATAGTATTCAAAAGCTAGGATTCTTCCGCATTGCTCAAAGTGCAAAGATAATTTCCAATAAACTATCTTGAAGTATGCATGCTATTATCTAAGCTTTCATTATTATTATACTTAAAAAAATGATAGAAATTCACGTCAAAACAATAGTTTGAACGTTTGTTCCATCATTGATTCAAATACTTTCCCTTAGAAAAATAAATAGGGGAAAAGTTTCCTAGGCGTCGTTAAGAAACCGATTAGAAATCATTTATATTCAGATCTTTTGAATATATGTTTCGTTCTTCTTTTATAGTTTCCAGAAGCCATATTTAAAATCTTTCCATAATGATTCGAAAATAATACTGCGTTTCGAATTTTTTTTTTCAAAAACATACTTGAGATTCATACTTGAGGTTGCTTATATAAGACGAATCAGAGGAAATGAGTTAGAAAAAAAAGTTTCAATATATTTCTAGTTTCTTAATAATACATAATTTAGAACAGCTGAAGGGGAAAAAATAAGAAAATTGTAACGCAAACGAACGAATAAAAAATGTTTGAAATCTTTATTTTATTTTATAGTCCTATTTTTCTTTTGCAAAGAAATATATTTTTGTAAGACTTTGAGGATGAAAATAAATTTCTATTGTCTCTAAAATAAATTTTAAAAAAGCGTTTAAAATCCAATTGTAGTAAATAATATCAATCTATTACATTTTAGGTATTTTAAAAGTGACTTATAAGCTGTATTATATGTGTTCCAGAGTTAGGAATAATTTATTGATGAGAATTAAACAATAATATAAAATGGTATTTTTAGATATTAAACTGCGTATAATTTTACAGTTGTATGTATTTTGTATAAAACTTAAAAACTCATTATTTATATTTTAATTTCATCTTGCATACGAAATTTAAATTTTCAATTAGTATTGAATATACACTAATTTGTTTTTCTCAACCTTTTAAAACTTAATGTACATAATTACGAAAACTATGTATTTTTTAAAGGGTAAAAACTTTCAGTAAAGTTAATGTTTGTTGACTGAAAATAATAGGTTACAATCTTTATTTCCCAAATAACACGAGGGACAGGAAGTTTCAATAAATTCAAGGGCAACATTATGAGATTTGATACAGATAAATTACACTTTTTAAATTCATTCTATTAGAGAAATCTTTCTGTAATAATTAAAAATGCAAACCAGGATCTCTCTCACGTGGGGTGATTTTATGTTTTAGCTATGTAAATTGATTTCTAAGTTTTTAATACGAGAGCACAGAACTGTAACTTATTCTTTCAGTGCATGCTAACTGTGAGGAGCGCCTTCATATGGAACCGTGATAACTCTACAAGGTGAGCGCGAGCATATAGAAAAGTCAACAACAAAATAATATGTAAGAGAATTATTACTTTACTGAAAGGGAATAAACAAAATACACATTTACCCTATGTCAAAATACTCTAATAAATGAATCAGTACTGCACAGTCTTTGATAATTAGTTTAACAATACGAAGCTAAGATCAAATTTAATAATTACCAGTGACCCCATGGGCTTGTCATATATAAAATTATACACAGCAATTAACACTTATATGTCGGTTAAAAGTAAAGATTTGCGAACAATACCACCATTTTCCACGTAGGGGCATGCATTTGATGTATTGGGGGTGGGGAGAAAAGGAATAAATAAATAAATCCTTTCAAGTAAGTAAATCCTTCACACAGACTGTCAAGGACCTTATGTTGCATTCTAAGGCCTTCGGAATTATTTTATGTATAGAAGTGCAGAGAAAATATCGTACTTCGGTATGCATACGTCCGGGACAAT
This sequence comes from Trichonephila clavipes, assembly GCA_019973935.1. NCBI lineage: Eukaryota > Metazoa > Arthropoda > Arachnida > Araneae > Nephilidae > Trichonephila > Trichonephila clavipes. The sequence goes on along the minus strand of BMAU01005016.1, from coordinate 174,946 downwards.
TGACGCTTTGACTGAGCGAAACGTGTATATATGCAAGTGGAACTTAAGAGGTTAAAATCGTATTGTAGTTTTAGCAAAAAATTATAATATTATTGATTTAACTTCATTGTTATTGTATGGGAGCGCTATGAATCTTATGATTGAATATTGGGTAGAAATTATTGAAAGTTTGATAAGCGCTTGTCTAAGAATCTTCAACCGTGAGGTACTATGTCTCGATCAGACGACTGAATCGTAATTAGCGAGGTCAATAAATCATTTGGAGCGCTGAAGACCGAGACGCCAAAGATTACGTAATATGTTGTCTATGAAGTAGCAAAAATTGGGTTAGTTAATCGAATATTACTATTAATAATGTATATATATATATATATATATATATAAAAAAAATATGTATTATGTATCAAAAATAAGAAATAATAGATAAAGAACATAACAAGAAATAGCATAATAAAAATATAAAACCTGAACATGAAGAACAAAATTATAGAGAAATAAAAAGAAACTACAAAAAGAAGAACCTAGCGAGTCAGAAAGCAATATCGGACTTAGGACCGAATGAGTGGGGTTAAACTAGTTTGAAAGCGCCAACCTTTTTGTAGTTTCTTTTTTTTTTTATTTCTTATAATTTTGTTCTTCATGTTCAGGTTTTATATTTTTATTATGCTATTTCTTGTTATGTTCTTTTATCTATTATTTCTTATTTTTGATATATAATACATATTTCTTTATATATATATATATATATATATATATATATGTAGTATAAGAAAATGAGAAATTTCTATAACCTACAGGGCCAAAAAAGAAAGAGATTGGATTTCAAGAATCATAACAATTGAAGATACAGAAGAAGTCTTTGGACTGAAAAGGAGACCTATTATGATTACTAAAGCTGTCGCTGAATTAGGACCGGTGAATTAGGATTAAGCCGCTTTATGGTACCACTTTCCCCATACAGCAGAAATTTTCGAGATAATAAAGAAATCAGAGATATGATGAAAAGTTTAGTCAATTTCCAACACACGTGAATGATAATTCAGACAGTAAAATAAAATGAAATTATGAAGGTAGAACATAAAGGTTTTTCTCTTATAGAGAGGAATATTATGGAAAACAATCCTATAGAAAAGACTAGGATAAAAATTACATGTAAAAATGCAAACCATAAAGCAATATGAAGACGCAGTCTCTTAAACAAACGCCATGCACCAAATGACGTGTTAAAATAGAAGTGTTAATATAAGAATATCAAAAGAAGTGGCGACACCTACATAGTTATTTTGCAATTAAACTAAGCACACATGTAAGATATTTTAAAATGAAACTTATCACACACATAACATATCTTAAAGAAATTAATAATCTAAATTTAAGAAAAAATTTAATATGACATAATTTTTTAAAAAATTAACTTACTTATATAGTTATATTTCAAGAAAATATTGCACAATGTTTTATAATTACCTTGTTTCAATACATCTTCAGTAACTAAATCATTGTTTCTTTTTATAAAATTTAAGACAATGTTTCTAAATAGTGATAGGTGTAGGTTACTCTACCAGAATGACATTTCCATAATGTTAAATTCAAAAGAGTATATTTTATCAAAAATATTACTTATATTAGCAAATTATTCTTAACGTTTAATTGAAGGTCCAAAAAAGTTGGGCGACTCATTTTTTGTAATTAGTATTTAATAATTTTTAAATATTGGAGATAATAATTAAATTCTATGGACAAAATCTAATGTATTACTAAAATAATAAGTTCATATATATATAACTAAAAAGTAACAATATTCGTAACTAATTCTATCATTTTAATAAAAGTGCAAAGCAATATTATCTAAACAGTTACTAAAAGGGCCCACCACCTGACAATCATTTAATTTGCTAATAATAAGAATTACTATGGAAAATATAAGTTCCATAAAAAATTGGTTTGATAATAGAGATATTTATCATATTCTATTACCTTATTCAAAGAACATTTGTTATAGGCTATTTTAAGAATCATAAACATGCATCCTATATCTATGGAAATAAATAAATCTTTTATATCATAGATATAAATAGAAATAATTTCTGTACCTTGCATGTACTTAATATTTGCAAAAACATTCTTAACAATAATAGAATTAGCAATTTTGTCTAATGTGGATTGAATAATATATTTTATCTTCTTGCCCGGATGTGTAATATAAGTTTTAAAACCATTCGTAATAGTTCTAAATTTAACAGAATTTTTATGAAATTTAGGAGTTAGGAAAATATATGTGAGAATTTAATATCCAGAATACGTAAATCTATTTTTTTATAAAAAGCAGAGATTCGATTAAAAATTTCTCTATTGCTTGAATATGATTTTTTAAAAGCAGTAATATTTTAAAATGTTTGTTTAGCTTATTACCATAAAGCCAATGCACAAAGTTGCATAATTACCCAGAATTTTATCAACATAAAAGATACAGAAGCTCTTTTATAGTTCTACAATTTGATGCTTAATATTCTTGTAAATTGTATCACTATCAGTCTTATAGTTAATGATCAGTAATTCATTTAAAATTTTGCAATTAAATTCATTAAAAGCTACAATAGGAAAAATATATTTAATTGTTAATTTTGTAATGATGTTACTAATATCTTTAGAAATTTATTCTTAAAAGCATTATTATAATTATAGATCATTAATTTTTAACTAGTAACTTTGGAAATTATTTCTCTGAGAGTATTATCCTGAACAATATTTAAATTATCTGTTACAACATGTTCCTGATGATCGTTTATAAAGTACGGATAATCTTAACTTTAGAAACAATATTATTATTTTTTGGAAATCATTAATATTACTATAATTAAAAATAGTTTACCAATAATACCAATAATAGTTTAACAATAATAGTTTACCAATTGTTTACCAAAATTAGCTACCAATTGTTTTATTATAATTAAACGCCTTTTTAATGCGAACATTATTTATAGTTAGGCAATGTGCTATTAAATAAATAATGTTGTTATATGATTAATTCATGAATAATTTGATACAATTTTGCACGAACTATTTACTAAATCTTTATCTACAATATTGAATTTATAAATGAGAAAATGAATAATATCTTTAATTACATGTAAGACATGGCCGTCTTGAAAATAATTCTTTTTGAGGATATCTTTAGTATACCTTATTCCTTTTTTGTTCAAACCAAACAAAAAATATTTAATTTGTTTAACGTTAAATGACTTTTCAAAGCTGCTACATAAATCTTTAATTTTAGAAACTATCTATAATGGTAGATTACAAGTTCTTTTCTTCATATTTCTTCTTTTAATTCAATTAACTTTTAATTCATTGTCAATATAATAAAAATATCCCTTGCTATCATTTTATTGAATGCTAAGCAGGACATTTTTTTCAGAATGTATGGTTATCAATCTATATGAATATATAGTGTTATGATATTTAATGAAGTGGTTTTACCACCACAAAATCTATTTTTAACATGTGGGACTGTTTTAAAAATTCAAATATCAACATTTTCAAAGCCATGTAGATGAAAGGGTTCAAGTTCAATTTTATTATTATTGTTATTTTTTTGTAATTTTTAGTATTTGATCTATGAAGGTTTATACGAATATTGCTATTATTACATGTTTGGTCATTTTTTTAAAAATACAAATCTTGCAGTTTAACATAAAAATACAATTGAAGATTTTACATTAGAAAAATATGCTCTCTCTCTCTCTCTCTCTTTCTCTCTCTCTCTCTCTCTCTCTATCTATCTATATATGTATATATATATATATATATTATATTAAATAGTTCTTCATAAAGTTCTTGCAAAGAAAATGCGCTAATGTTTCTTGTAAGTAGAATCCTATTTACAAGGTATTATTTTGAAAATTGCAGTTCAATTTTATTCTTTATTTTTCCAAATATACCATCAAAAATTAGTATAACGCAAGCGAAATAGAGAAGGTAGGAGGTAGTCAGAAGATTAGCCAAATCAGTCAGTGAGAGATAAACTACATTTTTTTTTTTTTGTTTCTTTAAGGAAAATCCTTTCGAAATGATTGTTTTGTTCTTAATCTATAAGAAAGCATAATTTGTATTCAATTAAGAAATACTGCAAACTCTGTAAATCTATTCTTCATTAACAGCAAAAGTCTAGGAAAAAAACATAACTTACAAAATGTATTTGATGCATGGTATGCACAGACTGTAGACCAGCTAGTCTGTAAACATATATCAAAGGAGCACATGTTTGGATATAGGGCTCTAGTGGATCTGATGTCGTGTTCACTTGATCGCTAATAGTCCTCGCATTACTTTATCGAGTGATGTCAATAAACACGTGTCATATATAAACATATATTAGAAATAATATAATTATATGATACATCACTTATATTTTAATTTAAAAATATGTTCTTATATATCTAAATGAGCATGCTTCTCACTTTTCAAATATATATTGCATATAAACATGATTCAAAATCATCTTTAGATAATCATATTAATTATTCATTTATAATAAAAATTTATACAGGGAATCAATGTAAATTAGTAATTATGAATAGAAAATTAGAAGTTACCTGGAAAACAATCAGTGAAAAAAGTTTTTATGTGATCGTTTATGTATATTTAATAATTTTTAAAACAATGGGGAGTTTATAAAAGAGAAAAAAAATCTTTAAAAATGAATGTGCTACTTGTAAAAGAGAGCTAATTGTTCAAAAATATGAAACATTACTTGGCTATGACAAGTAAGTGAATGCTGTAACGAGAAAACGAAACTTTCTACGGAAATTTATTAAAATTATTCCTTTAAAAAATTGTCATTTTCTCTCTCCTCTTCTACTGGACTTGCCACTATTGCATTTTGGATGCCAAAGACCCTGGATATTGAAGTTTTATTAAAAGGGACTTGTCACTTTCAATTTAATTTTCCCATCGAATGTCACATTAAATGACAATATGATGCAGCGTATTGCTTAAAACTTTTATACTCAAAGAATCTCGAATTTTTCAGCAAATTTCTACTTAAATGTGAAACTGGCGTATGTATATATCTATAAAAATATAAATAAAACTAACTTACACACACACACACACACACACACACACATATATATATATATATATATGTGTGTGTGTGTGTGTGTGTGTGTGAGTGTGTGTATGTATGTGCTAATACTAGGAGCATGTTAAGCTTAAAATTAATATTGTTAGAGGCAAATGTCCTCAATTAAACATATTAAAATTCTTTTTAAACTTACTTTTTTTAATAAATCTTCTTACGCATGCAATGATTTCAGAATCTAAAAAATTGATTATGTTAGTAAATTGATTGCTTATATTATTATGACATAATATCACAAGTCCGACAAATATAAACTTTCCTTTATTACTGTACATTATTTATATCTTCCACTGATTCAAAGAGGTGGCCACGATTGACTAGTGGTCAAATTTATGGACTTGTGACTGACAGGTTATGAGTTCGAGCCTAGTGTCACTGAAGACCTGCTGTTTACAGAAGTCAATGCGTATTCAATAAACGGAGGATCACACGTCCACCTATTGGTGTGGTGAAGAAGTTAGTAGAAGGCGTATCAGCTATACGTGTCATTCTCATAACTTGACCCTGGATTGGCATTATGAAATCCGTCGCCAATTGTTCACGCGCAGTTTTGTATTGCGACGTTAAGGTATCCGACTACGTTCGGAACCGTGATTTTTAAACAGCGCATAAATTTATAATTTTCATGATTTTCAGTGTCACTCAGATTAGAATACCTGCATAAAATTGTTTTAAGGACATTTTGACAAAAATAATTATTTAAATATAATGTTTTGACAATAAATGAGCTTAGAAAAATCTTGTTTTCCAAATGTTCTTTTTTTGGGAAAAATGGTTCTATTATAATAACGTATTGCCTGTAAATAGCTCAGACCTCTGTACAGAGGCTCAAATAGAATTTTTGAAAAATTCTTATTATTTTCAGAGTTACCCCCAATTGAAATAATTATTGACGTTTTTTTCTTTAAATTGCTCCCCTCTGTTGTCGTAAAATATATATAAACTTACTTCTAAGTTATTCTAAAAGATTAAAAGATTAAGATCTTAAAAGATTATTCTAAGTTAATTTTTCGCCAAAATATTATATTTAAATTTTTTTATTGCGAAAATGTCCTTAAAACAATTTTATGCATATATTATAATCCAAGTGACACTAATATCATGAAAATATCCATTTATGCGCTTTGCAAAATCATGGTTCCGAACGTAGTCGGATACCTTAATATCACGCTCTCTCTGTGTGGGATAAATGGTACAAGGTGCAATAAGATTCAATCTAGCAAGTTTTTCAAATGATTGAATTATATATTTTTCTTGTTTGACGTTTCCCTACAGAAATGAGCACATAAGGGTCTTTTTCATCTATTTAGTAATTCTGTATTCATTCTAATTCTAAATTAAGAGTTCTTTGTCAGAAACGTGCAGTCTATCTAGGATATATAGTTCATTTTATCTTTCATGCAAAAACCGAATATTGAATGACGTTTATTTTAGGAACTTTTATTTCGTTGTATTTTATTCTACGGAAATAAGTAATCTGCAAAGTTGTATACTAACTTAACACATACTCAAGTATTTAAATAATTTAGGCAACAACAAAACATTCTGCATTTTCCTCTTCAGGTGTACTCTGATAAAATAATTGAATTTTCTGCAAGATGACTTGCTGCAAGTCTCTAACAAAATACTAACTTAATTATAGATGTTCATAAATTGTATCCATCACTCAAAATGTTATTTAGTCTGAATTAGTGTTGCAACAAATTATCCTAGTGAATTGAAGTAGCATGTTTTGAAAGAATAAGGAGGATACACAGAGGTAAATTTGATTTATCTCCTTAACAACATCAATAACTGTTACAGAAGGGATTAAATTATCGTGTTTGTTCTTTCTATTTTGGCATGAAAGTATTTAAGAGAAAATCAATCTCTACTCATGCTGAAGGCGATATGAGGAGACGTTCTACTTTCAGTTTATTAGCAATATAATCTTGAAAAGTTTCACCTACTGTAAACCTTTAAAATTTAGCCTTCTACTGAATGATATGTTATTGCTTAATGGTTTTCTATATAACTACTATTTGGAAAATATTTAAAACTGTTTGCATTGAATTCTTAATTCAGTCGACATTTAAGAAACTTAAATTATGGAACTTTTTCAATTTATATTTGCTTATTATTTTTCTTTGTTTCCTACAAGCACAGAGAAAGATTTATTTCGCCGAAACTACATTCTTTTATTAGAAAAGTTTGTAATTACCGTATGATCCAACGCATAATGCGCAATTTTAACACAAAAGATATGATCGAAACTTAACCCTCTGGGTGGTTATCTTCCTCCTGAAAAGTTATTCCAAAAGCGTTTACTCTTATTTTGCCGTTCGCTTTAAAAATGCAACAGACTTCTTTCCTTTCTCTCTTTTGAAACTTGGGAGGTCGAACGGGGACAATTTTATGATTTAGTTCCGTCTCTTTGTCAAGTAAGAACCAAGAGATCAATCGTTTACAGCTAGCTGTTAAGTTGCCTTGGGCAATCTTGTATGAAAGCAACTCGGTCGTTTCCCCTATATGTTCAGTCACAGTAAAATTAAAACAAAATGAAGGGTAAAAAAAGGGAAAAAAATGAAATAAAAAGTGTGTTAAAAATTGAGAAATAATTATATTTTCTTCAAACAAAATTTATTTTACAGTCATTTTTTTTTTAAAAATTAAATATATATAAATATATATATATTACTATTGCGATTTGAACCAGAAAAAAGCATCATGTATTCATTTTTGAATATGAGAGTAAGAAAACGCACTCACTTTCCTGTTTTTTTTAAAATAGTAATGAGGTAAAAAGAGTAAGGGCCCTGTCTCTTTTTTTTAAACAATAAGACAATACATGGTGCATACGGTGATATACATACGATGATTACATTTATTAAAAAAAATCGATCTTTTTCTATTCAATTACATTTTTAATTTAAAATAACATGAAAAAAAGATTTCAATATTTTTAATTTATTTTAATTAAAATCATATAAATAATATTTTTATGTTAACTGAATATTTTTTGGAAAAAAATCTAAATTTTCATTCCTAGTACCCTCCTTTTCGAAATTCTTGTATTAAATAAAAATTTATTTTCTACATCGGAATTTCTGATGGACATAACACACATTCAGTCAATAATTTTTATTTTTAATGGGGGATATACTTCTTTAAATGCGCATGACAGTACTTCTAACCATTTTCTACTCAATTTTAATTTCTTATCTTTCTGTTTCTTTTATTACAAGGAAAAATGTCACACATCGATAACTACATTTTCAATCAATTCAGTCATTACAAATTCAATTGTGAGAAAAGTTCTCCCTAATTAATTTTGTCTTTCAAAATAGTACACTTAAAACAATTTTGTGCAGTGAAGTTAACCGACAGTTCCACAATGTATCCATACCAAATTTTAAAAACAATTTTAACATTTGGAAATGTATCCTGTATTAAATTTTTTGATTATACACAAATACTTACTGCTGTAGGGAAGACATAGTATGAGATGTGGTGTGTAGAGTTTTCAAAGAATGTTTTCGTACATGTAAACTATTTTTGAAAATTTAAATATCTCTGAAACTGATCATATAACTGCAAATGAGCCATATTTTAATGTGAGCTGGTATAAAAATAAAACATTTTACAATTAAACAGCCTATGAGTTTATATTCAATATCAAACTATTCGCAAAATGGCTTACAACTTCTATTCAAATTATATAAATAAACTGAAATATAAATACTGCAGTCAAAAATATTCATAATATGTAAATATCCTATTCCTCCACTTATTTCAGAACATTTTAAAAACTAGCTGGAAGCAATTTTTTATATTTATAAACGAGGCATAAAAGCTCATACAGTTATAAAAATGTCTTTATCATTTTTAAAAATACTACTATAAAACGTATATGGATTGTAAGATCAATTCTAAAATCCTAAAAGCTTTTAGAGGAGCAAAAAACATGTAATTTTGGATGTATCAAAATTTTAATATAATACACAAATATACATGTTATTAAGCAAATACATTTGAAAAATCAAACTTCCTTCTGAAATAAACGTAATTGAAAGAGAAATGTTTAATTGCAAATGAGTGGAAATACATGTTTATCTAAGGGGTATCCCCAAAGTGAGGCAATCCTCAAACTTAAGGGTGCGCATAAAACCCTGGGTATAAACACGATAGTTTTAAAAATAAAAAAAAATATATGAGCATTAAGAAAATTTACATCTATTTGATTCAAAATATGTTTATTTACAAAAGAAAGGATTTCCCTCATGAACTAACAGAGTTGTTGTCTTAAAAGTATACTTATAGTTTTGAACACAAAACGATCCTATTCAGATAGATACTTTATCTGCATGCATATATATGTTATATACAGTTATACTGAATTCTCAAGTGAAATATACTTAAGTTAGAATTATATTTTCATTCATGTAATTATTTTTTTTTCAAATTTAATAATTTCTAGTAACGATTTTAACATATTTGTACGTTCTCAACTCGTTAAAGATCCTCGTAGTTATATCATATGGTATATATATTCAAACCTATTTTTTCTTTTAGAAAAATAGAGAAAATTGTTAATATTCTCCTATTAAAACAGTTTTCGTTTTTGCTGCACACTGCATTGATGCAATTGTATGGAATTATCCAGGGTGTCCCAAAAATAGCACATAAACTCTGCACAGCCAGATCTTTTAGGGGAAGTTCATAAAAATCTTCCAAACAATTGTACCTATACGATGCATAGCTTACGAGAAACATACGGTAAATGATGCTAGGCATGGTGGCTCATAATGGGGCGCTGGTACTTTTTTTACCGATGTACCTGACTGAATGGATATGACCTACTCCGACCACTAGATCGAGCGTGCGGATCCCATTCTATGGTCAACACCATCACCAGATTTAACACTTTTTCATTTTGTCCTATTGGGCAAGTTTAATTAATTAGTATTCAGAAACATGTGACTACACCAACCACCTAAGTCATCTGTCTGCATGCTGCTTCTATTTCGATGGACACGCTATGTAGCTACGTGAGCATTCATGTATTTTATGGCACGTTCAAGCCTACTTCGATATGAACGACAGGCACTTTGGACATATTCCTCTATAAATATTTTCAAATATTGTTCTTGATGTGTCCATTAAAGTCATTTACTCCTTGCAATGGGCACCATACATTTTTTTAGTATTTTTTCTCGTAAATAATGAATCGTACAGGTACAGTTCTTTGGGCATTTTTTATGAACTCCCTACGAAGAATCTAACTGTACAGAATTTGGGCTCTGTTTTTGGGATACCCTCTATAAATATTATTTAATATTGAAATACAAGGTTATCAGAAATGAATAACTCGAATACAAAATGTAATAATTCCCCGATGAATAAACAGAACATGATAATTAAGACGCTATTGTAAGGATAAAATACCACATTTGTTTTGTACGTAACTTTTCTTGACGTAAAGTCAAATTTTTTTTCAAAAATGTTCAAAAAATGTGACTTTTTTTAGTTACCGTATAATATCATTGCGAACCTGGTAACTCTGGACTTTTGCCTTTACTCAGCCACTCAGTTCCCTGGATTTGTTACTACACCTTCTTGCACCCGTAGATGTATGACGTCTTACGCGTCTTTTCTTTAACAAGTCCTTTGGGTTCTTTGGGCCAGAATTAATGGCAACTCTTTTCCAACCAAATCCAAGAAACGAGATATGAAGAAGAAATGCAAATAAACCTACTTTAAATATAGGATCTTAGAGTAAAAGGTATGGCAATGTAAAGGAATGTTAGACAATGGATGTGCGTTGTGGCAGTTGATTATTATTGCAGTTCATGGTGTAAGATTGATTAAGTTCTATTGCCGTGGATAAACATATTGGTGTTCGACTAGAAGTAAAACGTCAAGCTGCATACCATTGCAGATAAAGACAAGTAGCATTACGGAATAATATAAGGTAGGATTGATTGCACTTTATTATAATTGAGGATAAGGCGGTTCGATTATTGAGATTGGTCTGAATAAGAATTGATCATATTATAAATATAAATAAATATATATATATATATATATATATATATATATATATATATATATATATATATATATATATATATATATATATATTGTGTGTGTGTTGCGTATTGCGTCATTGTAGATTCTCTCATATTAATTATTATAATTATATTTGTTAAAAGTTTAAGTTGAATATTTTAATAGTCATATTAAGATAATGTTTGATCCGAGTTCTTTCGCTAACCCTACACCTCTAACTCACGCTGATACTTCGAGGGATGTACTTCCAAGAGGAGGTACATCACAGATGTTGGTGCATTTCTAGGGTACTTTTTCCGAAATTCAGGCTGAACGAAGCACACAAAATACCTTCCCCGCTGCGACACTATTTTCACTTCTGTCACAATTACAACATTGCTGCCAACTGTTAACAAATGGCATATTAATGATCATTTTATGTTTATTCATCTGGAAATTAATGAATTTTGTAATAGGTCATTCATTTCTGATAACGTTGCATATAGATAGAAAATAATTAAACGAAGTAATTGAAAATTTAATGCGCATCAATTTTATTATCCATCTTTCACCTATTTGAACCTGTCATTTAGATTAGACCTTTACTAGAAAGATGTTCAAACATCTTTTTCTTATATTCTGCTAAAGACATTTAAAATTGTGACGTTGTTTATTAGTTCCAGTTAATAGTGTTATAGTGAATGTGGAATTTACAGAGTGTTAGTAAAATACCTCACATTTATCTATTTGCTAATGCTCTCCTTGATTAATGAAGTAGATGTTTCCTTCATCTCATCATCCTTCGAATTTAAACTGTATATCCAATTTGTTGATGTGTTTCTCTGTCTCAAATTCCTGTAACTCTTCAAAGGTCAGCTTGTTCTCTGCATCCTGCAACTGGCTGCTTCATTCCACCATCGTAAAAAACCAGCCTTTATACGCAATATCCTTCAATAAAAACAGTTTCATAGCTAATTTCGTTCAATTCTATGTCTTTACTTAACGTTTCCAATTTAAGTTGTAGCAAACCTAGCTCTGACCATAAAAAATAAGTATGTGTGTCATTGTTCTTTCTTTGGATTAATGTCAAAAAATTGCATTTAACAAACCAATAAACGACGGATAAAATATAAAGTTAACATAATAATTAGTATAATATTCCAATATAATATAAAACACTTTTTCAAATACAAATCAAAGCTTTTAGTTTTATTTTCAACATGTATTTTTCATTTTTAAGTCATATCTAGTGATGTTTAAGTATACAAAACGTTTATGTATCGACTTTCTTCCGATAACATACTACGTAAATTTAATAGCATTCAATTTTGGAAGACATTTTAAGGTATCTGCCTACGTTTCTGAAACAATGCTTGCCTGACTTAAAAAATTTGCTTTATTTTTGGCATTTTCTGTAGGGGAAAAATTGAGCTGCCACAAAAAAATGAATAACATAGAGAAATAAAAAAATATCTACGCTATAAATGTGGTGAATTTTATATAAACGTATGATATTACACAATATTTTAAGAAAAAAAACACACAGAACTTTATATATATAAATACCTCTTTTGAAGATTCTATTCTTTTGTTAAAGTTCTTTTATCTAAAACCTGTTATCTTAAAAAATTATAAGTGTATTTATTTCATATTTTGTATTCATGCTATTTAAAATATTACTTAATAATTTTAATTATTAATAATTAATAAATAATTATTAATTATATATATATATATAAAATTAATTATATAATTAAAAATTATTCATAAATAAAAATTAATAATAATAATAATAAAATAAGACAATTGATTTAGATCTTACATCCATAGTTACTTTTTTAACAATTTATTATTACAAGTACCAGGTATTTTATACAGTTTTCGATAAAAAATGGGGAATGAGACATAACTTTTTTATAATTGTAAATATATTTATAGATCATTTCCTTTATAACTATGTTAAATGTGTTGTGTAAAACATCTAAATATATGACTTTGAATTCCATGTAAATATTTTTTAAATTCGGTATAATTTTTATCAAATTTTACCTAAAATACCCCTTTTTAATAAATTTAAATTGCCATCCAATTTCCTGGTTCATGTTTTTCAATAATTTAAGCACCAATCATATAACATAAATTACTAATAATATGACTGATACTTTAAACGATTTATCAATTAACAGCAGTTTAAAAAAGTGTTATCAATAGAAAAATATAAGGGACGGATATTTTACTTATACATTTTTCATATTAATATCTGTTTAAATCTACTATAACATTTTAACAAGCAATAAGGGGAGAGGTTTAGCAATATGTTGGAAAAAATGAATAAGCACAGATTTATGCATAATTAGATTTCACTCCTAAAGCGGGCTAAATTGATTGCTTTTAAAATTGATTCACGCACACTAGATGCGTGTAGTTATTACTTCAGCCCAGAAACGACTGAATGAAAGATTAATGCTTGCAATAAATATAAACTTATTTTTGAAATGAAATCGACTAATGTAGTTTCGTTGTAACCAAAGTCGTAAAATTTAATTTTGTAATATTAGCTCAATTTAAGCGTCGTTTTTTAGGAATGGAAAAGTCATCTTTATCCCATTAGCACTCTCTCTCATACGAGTTTTACATGATATTGCAATCAATTTGAATCCCATTTAATAAATGCAATGCATTTGTGTTGTGAAGCTGCAAGCATTTTTTTAAAAACAATTCTTTCATCGTGGTTTAGAAATCAATATCTACTTTATAAACGCTATTTATACTAATAATTGAAGGCTGAATTTTCTGGCCCCTGAACTTATTTTTCAAATGGCTCGTTAGTTTCTTTTACTCAAAGTGAAAGTTAAGTTATAAATCAAATGAAAATTTATTCGTAAAGTTTGTCAATAAAATTTTAATAACATTTGGGGAAAATAGATTACAAAGTATTTACAAAAATTTTTTTATTAAAAATAAAGTGATCAAAAAGTCAACAGTTATGTATTTCAGTATTAAAAAAAAGTCATATTTTGCTCTTTGAGGAGTTTTTCAATGAAAGGTACCTAAGCATTACTCAGATAAGCAATACCATTTGTCGTGAGAAGCTGGTTACATTATAAGAATACATAAATTTCATGTTTAAAAACATAAAATAACAGCTTTTTTTAGCTGTTTTAGAAATCATTTGTCCAGTTTAGAAAAACTTTTGAGTTTTAAAAGTTTCCGAAACGGTGTTTGCATGTAAACACACAAAACACGAATGAAAACTTTTGAAATGTCGTACAATCAAGTATTCCCAAATTCACACCAAAACCATATTGATGTATTTTCGCATTATATTTATAATTCTTTATGGTCACTTTGATATTTGTAATGCATCATAGCTGAAAATTCTTTAAAGATCAATGAAGAATTTGAGGAAAATGATGTAAATAAAAATAAGGCAAAAACTTAAGAATAATATATGTCTTTTCTGGGTAATTTAAGTAAAATAGGAAACGAAAAAAAATCTTAAAATAAATTGAACAGAAGCTAATGTTTAATATAATTGGGCAAAAAAAGTTTGCAATTCATTATTTTTGTAAAGAAGTGACATTTTACGTTAAAAATGGACGTTTCTCAAAATGATTTTTGTTAAAACTTCGTGCAACTTTTTCTTAGAAACTACTGTATGAATGTGCCTGCATAATTTCCTCATATATTAATGAGACATAACTATTTATACCGAAGCAAGATTTTTGAGATACTTCCAAAATATTTGTCAAGTGACCAGATACGATAAAAACAATCAAAATTTTCAAGAAATTCATAGTGATGCTACGTAAAAGAATGTTATTGAAAAAACTAAACAATAAATTTAAAAGTTGTCACTTCCGTAGAAATATAAAAATCTAATAAATATACAGACAAAATTTAAGTATTTTATTTAACACGTTAGGATAAAATGTATATAAAAATGCTCAATTTATTACTATCGATATAGGGTGTACTGACTCCCTTTAACTGATATCGTCTAGAAGAGGAGGATTTCCTTAAGAATATTGCCACTGGAGAAGAATCCTGGATATATCATTATGACCCTGAAAACAAGAGGCAAGCAGTGGAATATCGTCATCCTGGTTCTCCGAGTGTCAAGAAATTCAAAACTGTGTCATCAGCCACAATAACGCTCACCATATTTTGGGATTCAAATGGTGTTCACGGAATTTCAAACTTAAGGATTGGCGGTGAATTTCGAAAGATGCCTTGCAGCATAACGATTTCCCTAGCAGATTATTCACAGAATCACACCGGAAACAAACGTATTTCTTTTGCATTACGTTTTGTAGTGTACAAACACGGGACTTCATGAGAAGACTGGAATTCACAATGGTTCCACAACCCCCTTTCATTCTAGACTTGGCACCGTTGGACTTTGAAATGTCAATATTTTTAACGGATGTCGAAGTTCAGGCATTCTTGCACAAATGCATACGCAACCAACCAGAATATTTCTTCATGGACGGAATGAAGAAGTAGACCGAACTATTGAACAGTGTAACTGTTAGTGGTAACTATGTTGAGAAATGAGTTAACAACAATTTTTTTAAGAAAAATACACATCTCCTTCCTTCCTATACATCTGTTATTTTACCTTCTCAGAAACTCATTTTAAACTATTAGAGAACTTACTCATCAGTCATCCCTTGTAGCAAGTGGCCCTTTCAACTACGAAAATTCGAAAGATATTAAAATTATTGCGTATTTCCATCTTATAGAATAAAAAAGAATATTATCAACATATAATATGTTATCATGCCTTGTACAGGGCGTCCAGGTATTGACACTTGCTGTTTATGAACAGCGGAGAGATTTTAATATTTGTATTCGTAAACCGTATCAAGTTTCATGGAAGAAGGAGCCTCCAACCACCTATAAACGCTATATTTGTCCTGGAGAACTTTCATGAATTTTTGAATAAGAACAATTGACTTTTACTGCAAAACAGAGGCTGGCATTGTGAGTGACACACTCACCGAACTTTAACTGTTTTGCCATCAGCTTTGAGGAAACGAATACTTGATATCCTTGCCGCAAGTTATGCCGTAACTTGTCGAAGCATATTTTTTTGCTGCTCAATGGAATGAATTCAAGAATGTTGAAACTTTCCCTATCAGACATGATTTGTCCATGAAAACCAGAATGCTACAGCTGGATAATATTAGATAGTCAATATTTTGACAGTATTTGACCAAGTGTAAGATACTCGTTGAATCAGTTGAAGAACTATTCGTTCACATATTTACAGCGAAACAAACCAGTGATCTTGCAGAATGTTATAAATTCCATGCAGTGGAAGAATAAAGCTGAGCTGAGATTTTGAAGCTGAATTTTTGATTCCTTATAGTTGTCAGTTTACATGATGATATAACACGATTTTACAAAAAATATTCTTAATTTAAAAGACGGAATTAAATGCGCATTAAAAAGTCCTTCTTACATAATATTCCAATGGTACTTTGAAACAGTTCAGTATCAGCAGTATTTTAAAAATATTTTGTTTCAGATCTTAGAATTAGATTGTGTTTCAAAATTATGAAAGTGTGTGAAAATTTTCATTTTCCTTCAATGTACTGATTCAAACTTTGATGGGGATGGGGTAGTTTGTTTACTAGAAAATTAGTGTCTTATTGTTACCCAAAAGCTTAACAAGCTCCCAAATTCGTATATGTACCATATATTGCAAGATATAACATGCATTTTAAAATTTTAAAAAATGAGACTGCGATGTACGAATGCATATTACACGCTGAATATAAAAATGGTAAATTTAAAAATATAGAAAATGCTTGTTAAAAATAATTTTTGTTGATGTAAAAATCTAATTACTGTTTATTTTTAATAAACAATATTCTATATTCACTCTTTATTTTTCTTATGAGGTAAATCGGGGGACGATACCACATTTAAGGGATTTTTGATTAATACATTGAAAATTGAAATAAGACCATGAAAACAATGCAGTTTATTTTTCATATTATTTCCATATATATGGGGAAGATGCCACCAGTTACACAGTAAAATACAACAACACCACATTAAATAGAAAAATAAAACATTACCAAATTAAATGTAAAGTAACAATAACTATAGAAATAACAATAAAAAGTATTTCATAGTTAATTAAAAACGAATTTTCTAGTACCACAGCAGGGTCTAGTCCACAGCAGGGTGAAGAATTAGTTTACTTCAGCCCTGCATATCCTCGTCCTATGAATATCCCCTGTACCATCCTAACAGCATAATTATTAATTGTAGCTTTATTTTATAAAATATTTCTAGCTCATTTTTCATTTATTTGTGAACCATGTGGCATCTTCCTCAGGGGTGCATATGCCCCTCACTCTTATTTCTTTATTGCAGCAGTGTTATGGCTGTTTCTACATGAAACATATGCGTAACTCACATTGCTAATATCTTATTTAAGGTATCCGACTACGTTCGGAACCGTGATTTGCAAAAGCGTGTAAATGGATAATATTTATGATATTTAGTGTCACTTAGATTAGAAAATGTTTTTACAATTGTTTTAAGAATACTATTAAAATAAAAAAAAATATTTAAGTACAATATTTTGACAAAAATGAGCCATTTTCAAAGTATTCTCGTTTTGCGAAAAATGCTTCTATTAGAATAATATTTTGCCTGTGTATAGTTCAGACCTCTGTATAGAGGCTGAACTAGAATTTTTGAAAAATATAACTTAGAAGTGGGTTTATCCTTGTTTTAGGACACCAAAGGGGAGAAATTTTAAGAAAAAAACGCCGATAATTAATTCAATTGGTTGTAACTCTGAAAATAATGTGAATTTTTGAAAAATCATAGTTGAGCCTCTGTACAGAGGTATGAACTATATGCAAGCAAAATATTATTATAATTGAAGCAGTTTTCACAAAAGGAGAATATTTTGAAAAAAAAGGTTAATCTAAGTCAATATTTTACCGAAATATTGTATTTAAACAAAAGTTTTTGTCAAAATGTCCCTAAAACAATTTTATGCATATATTTTAATCTAAGTGACACTAAATATCATGAAAATTATCCATTTATGCACTTTTTAAAATTACGGTTCTGAACGTAGTCGGATACCTTTAAATAAGAACGTTTATAAACTCTTTAAATATGAGGAATGGAATATTGTAAAAGTTGTACTCACACCACTTTAAAGGCTCACAAGATCAAAATGGAAGGCCATTAATAACGATTAATTGAGATAAATTGACCAATCACACTTAATGTTGAACTGACTCTTCACTCAAGCGATTCAATTTTACCACCTATAGATGTATAAATGAACTATTAACAAACTGGTATCTTCCCTAGAATTACCTTATAATTAAATTATCCCGAGCCATAAGTTAGTTGACTAAACACACTCGAAGTTGCTTTAAGATTTCTCAGGGGTGTTAAATTTCTCTAGAGGCTTGAAAATATAAACAATTTTCAAACATGTATAAGTTTTTAAATTTAAATTAAATTATTCAAATCTTTTACACATTATTTACAAAAGAATGGGGCTTCAGAAAAGAATAAAATGTTTAAAATATAATAAAAACTTTAAAAATCATAAGCATATGAAAATTCTATAACAAATATTAAGTATTTTTTTTGCGTTGCGTACGCTATTTTCTAAAATAGTAGCCTCTGATGTATAAAACTTTATAGAATTACAGAATGCATCATACTTTTTAAACCCTGAGTCATTTTAGTATTATATACCTCATGTGTTTGAAAATATTTAAAAAATATTGCATTTTTTAAAAATGTATTTTTTTATTTATTAAAATTTGTAAGTTATTATTCTATTTATATAAAAATAGCTACAGTGTAATAAGAATACATTTAACTTTATAAATCAACTTATAGCTAGTAATTAAAGCTACTATGTTAGGAAATAGGATGCGCGACGTAGAACCTTATGAATATTTCTTATAGAAAACCTTCTTATTTTCATATGCTTATAATTTTTAAAATTACGATTATATTTTATATATTTTATATTTTCCTGAAGCCTCATTTTTTTATAAATAATGTGAAAAAATTCAAATTATTTAATTTAAATTTAAAAGAATCATACCTGTGTTTGAAAATTGTTTATATTTTCAGACCTCTAGAGAAATTTAACATCCCTGAGACCTCTTAAAATCTTGTTTGCACTCAGTTTTAAAACAATTCAATGCATCCCTTTAAGACCCAACCCACACAATCGTGCGGGTTAGATACTCTTATGCGTTTTTGCTATTGGAATAGTCGTATGTAAGACAATCCCGAATATAATGATTGAGCGAGTTTGCAGTAAGTTTAAAGTATCACTTTTCTTCAACGACGATAGTTGTAGTCCATGATTTATTTTCAGCTGGAAAATTTAGCTTTGCTTTCAAATACATTGCTGGCCACCGTAAATGCAACACCAAGAAAAGCAAGAGATAGCAGAACAAAATTTATTTTGTAAATAACATGTTGACCAAGTATCAAATGATTAAATTTATAGACTACTGTGAAGCGTGGTTCCTTCCAGAATCAGTAGCCAGAGTAGCCGCCATTGCTGGAGATCACAGCTGCCACACGCCTCTGCATTGATTCAAAGAGACTTCAGATGTGTTCTTGGGGTACAGCAGACCAAGCAGCTTTCACACGTTGCCAAAGTTGATCTGGTGTGGCAGCTGGGGGTGTAATCTGGGTCAATCGTTGAGCACCATGGACCACGTTTTCTATCGGTGAAAGATCCGGAGAGCGATCCTGCGAGGGCAAGCAATTCAATCTGGTTATGTTCAAGAATCTTTGGACAATGCGTGCCACGTGTGGTCACGCATTATCCTGTTGAAATATGGTTTTGGCCATAAAATATAGGCTGTAGCCAGAGGTTTAACCTACCTAGAGCAATGAAATTGCCGTAATTTTTCAGATAGAGAACTCAAGTAAAATTAAGAGATTTTATAAATAATTAAATCTAAGGATGCATATGGTATGGTATGCTTAAAATTACTGTTTGTAAAATAATGTAGATTTAAATTACTTGCAGGCTAAAATTTAGAAAACATCGTTAAGAAATTCATTAATTTTAACTTACTTTTTATTATAACTTAAAAATACAGTGGTTTTTGGACTATGTTTGTTTTCTTGTTAACCTTGTAATTTCCTAAAATACATAAAATGAATAATTATTAAGTTTCAAAAAATTGTGAACAAGGACTTTTTTTTAAAACTAATACATAGTGTTTATGAATCTAAGATATAATTTATGTGGTTTCTAAAGTAAATTAAAACAATAACCTCTATCTTACTAATTTTTTGTACAAGAAACTTGTTTTTGGCATTTAACTAATTCGTTAAACAGAGGTCCGAATGTATATATATTTACACTCCACAAACACACCTGCCACAAGCACAGATCACTCGCACACTACAAACATACACCACAAACACGCACACACATATACATGCGAAGTTATTAGTATAATTAAAAGAAAATAATTTTATATACATAAAAAAAACTAATTGAAGTTTGAGATCAAAACCGTAGTATTTTTTATAAACATTAGTTTGTCTTTAAATATTTTATTAATAATTATTTATTGTCTAAAATCAATAGAATATATATATAAAACCTTGAACTACTCTTGTTGAACTGGAGTTCGTAACTGTATTAAACTAACATGAATTTAATGTATTGAAATTTTAGAAAAAAACTTTGCCGTATAGTTTGGGCAACAGATATTAAGCTGTAGATAAATTTGTTGTAAAAACTCCCAGTTTTCTTAAATAGAATATAATATTCTTTAAATTATTCATTGGAAGATACAAACAGTCATAAATATACATTTAAAATAATTTTTTCCCAACAAAATGTAAACATAAAGTACTTTAAGGAATATAAATCAAAAGGCCTTAGTGTATCAAAGGAGTTATTTGCTTGTTTTCTTGAAATATTCACACATTTACTAATACTTCCTTCAATATTCAGGAAACACAGTGCTATGTTAAAACTGGTATGAGTCAAATATGTAATATCTATGCAAAATATATAATAGGAAAAAAATATATACTTCAACAGTTACTTTATAAGATATAAATCTGTATCTGGGCTTATACAATTTTGAGAACTACGTCACTGGTGGCGAATACTTTTTTTATTTACATTTGTATCTTATATTCGATAGTCTGTATATACATATTAGTGAATACATATTTCTAAAACAGTTCAGACTTGATTTTTTTTTGTGAACAACTATACAATTATTGATTATGTCTACATGATTTTTTTGGATTCTTCCATATAGCTTAAGCTTTCAATTTCATTCATGTAAATAAAACTCTTGCTTTCAGAAATATATTTGCTTTAAAAATATTAATAACTCTACAATTATAAAAAAAAATGTCTAACACATTACAATAAATTTCATAACAAATCCAACATTTGAATATAATGTAAGGTATTTTCTTAGAAGTCTTAAGAATTATTATCATTTTAAACACCTAATTTCGTATTTCAAACCATCAAACACACTGCGTATAAAAAACATTTTATTATGTAACATAAGAAATGAGAACGAACAGATTAAATTATTTTATAAGTATATGGTCAATATTCTTTTAAATTCAAAAAATGTAAGTACAATAATAATAATATTCTGACTTTATAGTCGTATAATTAAGTTGTACTTTATGCTTTATATAAAGACCTACAAAATTATTATTTTCTCCTATTTTCTTCTTATTTGACAAAATAAATTGTGCAATGAGCTAATTAAGTTAGATTTTTAATGCAAGCATACTGATTCGAATTTATTTTCGTTTTTGTTTAGGGATATCTTGAAAATACATTGAATGAAACAATTTTCATGTAGCAGCAGTTAAAAAATGTTTAAATGTATTCAAAGCTATTCCGGAATGTTACAAAATATATAATTGAACAAGTCAACGTTTATTAAGTAGGATTTTATTTGGAGTTAAATTCAGTTTACTTAAAAAAATTATAATTTCAGCAAAACGTACGAGTTCCCTGATGAATTAGGTACTTCACACATCGAAACTGTATTAATCATTTTTTTCATAATCAGAAGTACATAATTAGTTATTCTACTGCTGATCCTTATTTATGCTAATATCAGGCTGCACCAGCTATCTTTTGATCCTTTCAACTTTTCTTTGAACTGGCTAAAAATTTATGATAATGGCATAATTAATATAATTTATTCTTGTTTTAGTCTCAAGCGATAATAAAGTATTTTAGAATGTTAAGACACTTTTTAAAAAAATTCTAACAACCTCTGCATTTATTAGGAAAGCGTGAATGAAAATACAATTAAAGCGTACCATTGCTCATTCTGTAAAATATAAATCTTAATTCGTAAAACCCCCCAATTGTAATAAGAAACAAAATAGCGGAGGAAATGTGTTTTTATACACATGATTAATGTATGCAACAAATTATTATACTTTATAACTTTCCTGCGAAAAATGTTAAATATATGAACATTTTGCACGTAGAAAACTCTGCACAAACATTGTGGTAATAAAATATTTGTCAATTGTCACACCTTTTATATCTATCCTGCAATCAAATTCTACTCTTGAATGTTTCGAAAATGCAAATTCTTTCAATAATAAGTTATTCATTTCGGTTGAAAAAAGATATAAAAGTCTATAAATTATTATTCTAAATATATATAATGCTTTAAATGTATAGAATGCATACAAAATAATTTTTCAGGAGATTTGCTCCATGAAAAATGGAGAAATATTTCACCTCGTTTTTGTATGTATAAATATGTATTACCTGTAAGGTATAATAATCAGATAATCTGTGAGTTTTTTAGCTAGATAATGAGCAAATTAACTGATTTTTGCATGGATTAGGGATATCCATTTAGTTGCAAGAAATTGTTTCATTTCTCGAATTGCTTAGTTAATCTGCACATAATATACACTAAACACTAGCTTAAATGAAATTAAGTTTTTTTTGGAACAACAACAAAGTTTACACAACAGGTATGCTTAAATTAAATGAGTTTTTTAATTTTTTTCTTGATATCTAAAGAATTACGTTTTTTAAAAGTGAACGAGAAACATTATTTGATGGAATCATTCATTAATTATTTGAAAAACCATAATATAAGGACTCAAGGAAGAAATCTGACTTTAATTCATTTCGTCATGGGCACGATTATAATATCTGAATATCCAGCTATATTTTGTAAAGTTGGAACTGTAAAAATTTTTAATTTGAATCTTGAAGTTATAGGTCATCGTAATTAAATTTATTTTAAATTAATTCAAGGAGTCTCTTATACCCCGAATACGTAGACTGTATCTGGCAATATGTTTCTAAATGTTTAGGATAGATTATTCTTGGATGCATCGAGGTTTTGAATAAAAATTCCTAAGAGAAAGAAAATGAGAGACAAACTTTTTAACTTAATGGTACGAAAACCGCTAAGATTACTATTACCTAGATAAAATGTGGGAAAATTTGGATTCCTTACTTAAACTGAGCAAATCAGTTACTTCAGTGTTTCTCAAATTGTGGGGTACGCCCCTCTTGGGGGCATGACAACTCTACGAGGGGGGAGCGAGCATGATGAACAGTCGAAACCAAAAGATTATGTTTAAAAGAATTAATAATTTATTAAAAGTAAACAAACAAAATACATTCTGACATGATAAAAATAAAATACAAATTTGCAATGATAAAATACACTTCTAAATGTATCAGTGCTACACATAAAATATTTTATGATTATTTTATTAATACTAAGTTAATAACAGGTATATTAATTATCAGTGACCCCATGGGCCTGTCATATATATGATTTAAAAAAAAAATTCTAGATAATATTTGCAAATTGGCTAGGCTTGGTCTGAGAGACAAGTGTGTCTCCATTGGATACCGTCGCATGTAGGTGTGCCTGGGAACGAGACAGCTGATGAGCCTGCTGGTAGGGGGGGATGTGATCTTCCTACCCCAATTCCATTGTCTTGAGCCATTATGAAATTCATTCCCTCCACGGAGCTTAAATGAATCTGACTTGACAAAACCCTCTTGCGTACCACTGGTACGCAATTAAGAGTACTGGCCTAACTCATTCCAGGGTACTTCAGGAGGCCATGGCACGCTTTAGAAGCGATCACCTGCGTGGTATGGCCTTTGTGCAGGGGGTAAAGTATTTCTTTACCTGGCCCTGCTATCTTCATGCTTATCTTCTGGACTTCAGAGGCATTTCACTGAGGCAGTTATTTGTAGATCAATACCTGGTTTGTGACATTCTTATACGGAAAGGTCAAATGGACTTGGTGTAGGCTTTCCTGCTCCAAGGGGATTTGAAATAACCACAACAAAACATAAATTAACACTTTTCTTGAAAATGGCCACAATATGTATTTATTCCTAACTGCCAATTGAAAGTTACGTGATTCGTTTCCCAATGCCAGCCGTTTTTCACGTAGATTCGAGTATCTGATGTATTGGGGGGAGGAATAAAGAAGCAAAAGTAATCTGAAATAAGTAAATCCTTTGCAAACATTGCCAAGGTCATTTTATTGTATTCCAAAGTCATCGAAATTATTTTATGGATAGCAATGCACACAAAAGATCGTTCTTCGGAAATACGTATTTATACGTCCTGGGGGATGGATGCTTAGGTTTAGAGAAACGTTTATATACGCCCGGTTCACTTAAGAGGTTAAAGTAGTATATATTTTAGTTTTAGAGAGAGTGTCAAAGTATAGTCTTATTGAGTTCAATACATTGTTATTGTATGAGGGGCCGCGATAGAAATTATGATTGAATATCAGGTCGTGAGTATATATATAATGTAACTTTGAGAAACACTGAGTTAATTTACAGATTACCTTGGTACTCCCCGCATTAATAGCTGTCAATCCTAACATAAAACGATAACGATAAAAATATGATATGTATACTTGATTTATTACATTAAAAAGTTCAATATAATTCGGTGTAACTCATATGTGTTTTTATCTAGTATAAGCATATACTATATTTTATATAAATTATTTAATCTTCTTTTAAAATGAAAAAAAACTTTAAAAATTAAAGCATTTCGAAATCGATATATGCAGATGTTTTTGCACATGGTTTCTGCTAGTTTATAACTTTTCTTCGTTCATCCTTCTTAAATTTTAAATTAAAATACTTAATAATTTAAAGGAATAAAGGATACTCCGTCTATAAATACATTTTTAATAATGGAGTGGAATATCTACATATCATAAGGATTTTATGATATGTATCACAAGGATTATCATTAGTCTGAAAGAGATTTAAAGACTGACAAGAAAATTAGTTTATTTTATGAGTATTTTGTCTGTAAGTAATAAATTTGAGTATATATTTATTACCGAAATAATTTTTTCAGCATATTTGAAAACAACACCATTTATTTCTAAGATGATAGAAAAAAGTTTTTAACTATATCGTATTCTTCAACTCTTATGCAACAATAAACGATTCATTTATTAAAAAATGTCTTTGAAAGATGAAGAATACTTTAAAAGAAAACTATAGAAAAAATAGTTGTTGACATGTTCTTAACTTCCTCTAAATATTAACTCTATGCTAGGAAGTAGTAATATTTTTTTCTAACTCATCTTTCATTATTCTACTTTACAGAGAGCATTACTTTATTATGAGATTTGTTTGTAAACATTTTTAAACGCCACATATGATTTATTTTTGCGTCACAAAGTAGTGGAATTGGCAACTTTTATTTCATTTTTTTCTCTACTTAATTCTTAAATCTTTTATTTTCGTTTCACGTAGTGATGATAAATTTATGTGAAGTTAAATGTCACTTCGGGGTTTGGAGCATTTTTTTCTATTTAAAACTGTTTACGCAATCATTTTATTAAATCACTAAGACATGAAGAATACTTCCTATTTTTAAAAGACAAGAATGATTCCGATTCAACACCATACATTGTAAGAACATCTGAAGGCATCATAACTTGTTTTTGCAATTTAATGTATAGTAAGACGCAAAAAACGAGATTTAATAAAAATAATGTTGTTGGACTTAACTGTTTTTAATGCTTCATTTTATTATCTTTGTTGAATAGGTTGTTGTGATTCATTTTTTATGCTTACATTTAAGTTGGTTCTTTTAATTTTGACAAAGGGAAAAATTATTTAATATTTAATTAACGTATTTTTTTTTGTTTAAGATTAAGGTAAAAAGCGATGTAATAATATATACTATTTCCACATCGGTAAAAACTACATTAATTTAAAAGAAATTTCAAAAAAAACCGTAAACGTGTATTCTTTTTGTCCCAATTTTTTTCTGCAAATCTAAGTGATTTTTTTAAAAAAAATTTATTTCCAATGACCAAGATTACAGAAGACCACTACCCCACAAGGGGGTTGGATCAAAAACGAAAACAGACAAAATAAATTAAGTAAGGCGAAAAATGGCGAGAAAAGTCTATAAACCCAATAAGTCCCTACCTTGCCAATAAAGATCGCACAAAGAGGAGCCCTTTAGGGCTGAGCAGCGGCGAATGTGGTCAGCATCCATTTCCTCACGAAAATTGCACAGTGTGGGGGCATGTTGGGGCACAGAAAGGGGCATGTGCAACATGAAATCGATATAGATTTTGAGAATACAGTATTTACCAGTTTCCAGATGAAACTCGGCAACAGCGTTACGACTTGGCCACTTGGGAAGGTCTTTCAGATTATTCCACCAGATCTTATTGGAAATTATCTCCGTGTATTGACATGAGAAGATCTCATTCATCTTTTTTCTTCATGATACGCTAGACACTGGTAAAAGAGACAGTTTTCCTTGTTGTCTGTTACATAAGTTAATAATATTCTATAAATTATAGAAATTTTCTTGTTTTAATATTACCACAAACTATAAATAGCACCTCACACATTACTGCAAGTGCCCTCCAATATTTTTTGGACAACACAATTAAAATCTTTTAGTGTAAGGCACTAGTCCAAATGTTCAGTTGTCGTAAGCCGACCAGAGTTACAGAAAGTACAGTCAGGTGAGTCGACTATACCAATTCTGTAGAGATGAAACCTCATATAATCATGCCCTATCAGAAGTCTGAAACGAGCTACAGCACCTTTCCTATCTCTGACAAAATGCAAATTGATTCATATTCCGTGAATATAAAAGTGACTGGACAATTCAAAGGTAGTTTATAGAACATTATTATTTGTTTGCACTCTTTAAGTAGATGCTTTAAAGTTAAAAAGAGAATCTGCTGTTTTTATTTTTAAATTTTATTATTGGTTATTGAAACCCAAAATGTGATTCTAGAGTTTGATATTATTTTCAGGAGAATTAACCGAAACATTGCATCATTCTTCTTGAAATCCACAGTTACAACAAAAAATTTTAATAAGGAAATAATTTTAATTTGTATATGTGCACATTCAGTGGCATTATGCTGAATCATATGGGTATACAATTGTTTGCATGTTTTATACTTTTAAGGTATCCGACTACGTTCGGAACCGTGATTTTAAAAAAGCGCATAAATGGATAATTTTCATGATATTTAGTGTCATTTAGATTAAAATATACACTCATGTCCATAAATTAAGGATAATTCAGAATCACACAGAAATTGAACTCTAAAATAGAAATTTCACCTGTAAAATTATCACACACATCTTGAAGAAGAATATGCAAATTATAGGAAACCAGCAGATGGCGCGGATAGTACGTCACAATGGCGAGAATGTAAGAAAGGGGTATATAAGGAATGGTGGCAAAAAAGTAAAATTGTTCACAAGCGCTTTAATGCCTTCAGTGCAATAACCGCATAGTTATGACACAAAGGAAGCATTTCGATGATTTTTTACGTGGTAGAATTATTGGACGACTGGAATGTAGACGTACCCAGCTGGAAATATCCGAGGAACTTGGAATCACCCAGAGTGTCATCTCCAGGCTTTGGCAACGATTCCAAGATGATGGTAATGTGAGTAGATGTTACAGCACAGGTCACCCCCGAGTTACAACGCCGAATAAGGACCGGTATTTGGCAGTTACTTCCAAAAGAAACAGACGGAACAAAGCATCAGACCTGTCTCGTCAGCTCTCTCCAGCTACCGGTACGACAGTTTCAAGACAGACCGTGTATAAAAGATGTATTCCACTTACCACAACCCACTGGAACTGAGATTATGCATTGTGGACACCACAACCGTGGTCTTATGTGATGTTTTCCATCGAGTCCACGTTTAGTTTGCAGCCCGATTCTCGCCAGACTTTAATATGGCGGTGCATGATGGCTCATTTAGGGAGGAATTATTCTTGGTTCCAGAACTGACCTGCATGTTCAGAGTGTAACTATGATATACCACATCTATCAAGATGTCATTCTGGAACAACATGCACATATATGTTTCTAGGCGCCATGGGTGCTGAATTTCTGTTTATGGATGACAACGCCCGTCCTCACCATGCAAACGTTGTAGACGAATGCCTTCAATCAAAGGGTATATCCCATATGGATTAGTCAGCATACACACCGGACTTGAATCCAATAGAGCATGTGTGGGGTAATGCTTGGCCAACGAATTACAGCCCGTCATCCCACTACCACCTGTCTACCGGAACTTCGGAGGACATTGCTTGATGAGCGGTTTAATATTCCCTAAAATCAGATTGATAATTTGATACTCAGCATGCCTAGGCGTTGTAAGTCCTGTATTGCATCGTCCGGGAGACATACTCCGTATTAACCATCATACTAACCACATTATACTGCTTTTTGTATATAGGTTCTTTTTTTGAAATTTGCTTCAGGGAGTAAAAATCGCAATTTTTATTAATTATGTCAAACATATAGCATATTTTTTTTTTTGCTCTTTACCTTTTGTTTAATAAATAGACTTTAAAAATAAGTCAAATTTGTCTTGTTTCAGTCTCTTTCTTCGCCTGAACTTCATTATCCTTAATTTATGGACATGAGTGTATGTATAAAATGTTTTTAAGGACATTTTGACAAATAAAAATAATTTAAATACAATATTTTGGCAAAAACTTGACTTAGAATAACCTTTTTTTTTCAAAATGACCTCCTTTTATAAAAAATTCTTCTAAAATAATAATATTTTGCTTATACAAGGTAAAGACTTCTCCAAAGTGTCTAAACATTTTTTTGTGTGAAAAATTCACATTATTTTCAGAGTTACAAACTTATTGAAAACATTATCGGCTTTTTTTCTTAAAATGTCTCCCCTCTGTTGTCGTAAAACATGGATAAACCCACTTCAAAATTATATATTTTAAAAATTCTAGTTGAGCCTCTGTAGATAGGTCTGAGCTATATACAGGCAACATATTATTATAATAGAAACAATCTTCACAAAAGGAGAATATTTTGAAAATTGGTCATTCTATGTTCATTTTTTGTCAAAATATTGTACTTAAATAATGTTCTATTGTAATAATATTCATAAAACAATTTTATATACATTTTCTAATCTAATTGAATCTAAATATCGTAAATATTATCCATTTATACGCTTTTGCAGAATTGTAGTTGGATACCTTAAAGAAAAAATAGATAACAGCTCTATCAAACAAAACAAATGAACAAATTTACTGTTAAAAAACTAATAAATAAAATTAAATAAATAAATTAATGAGTACAGTGGAAATTCAATATATATCGTGGAAAAATTAGTGATGTTTGTTACAATTATATCATGTGTTCAAATATTGATTTTTACATACACTCGCGAAAAGTAAAATTTCAACACCAATAAATAATTCATGTAGCACCATGCTAATTTCACACACACAGGGGTGACGGTGGTGAGGTGGATATGCAAATAATTAAAAAACAGACAAATAAAACCAATATAAACAAAATTGATTCAATATCTCGTGTTACTGCCCCAAAGAGCTATACAACCCTTATTCCAGTGTGGTGTTTTACCAATAAAGCCATTATTGCATGCCTGAGGTAACCATTCAAAGCAACATCCGCTGCTGTGCGCTTATTGCCTACAGTTAGCGCATGTGGTCCTCGATTCATGTCACGTCCTATTAAATTCAAAGGTGTTCTATAGGATTCAAATATGGTAAGTTAGTTGACAAGAAAAATATGTCGAACCCAGTCAGGCTCTTGAAGGTTCGCCGTGCGACATGCCGTCTGCAATTGTCTTGATGAAATGCCGTATTTCGTGTGTCCTGAAATTAGGGTAGAACCACAGCCCCCACAACTTTAGTCACGAAGTTTTCCTCTCTCTCAAACAGCTGACAATGTCTACCTGAAGCACACAGCAAAAAAATATGCCACCCAAACCATGATGCCTATTGTAGGATCCGTTTGACACATTGCGAAATGTGTTGCTTTGTAGAATTCTCCTGGTCGCCACCAAACGCTTTGGCGGCCACCATTACTCCATATAAATGAGATTCGTTCTTGAACAATACACAATGCTATTCCATTGTCTACGTGCGTCACCACAACATGGGTCTATCTCTGTGTTGAGTGTTCGACGGTGCCCCTGTTGATGGTACCCGTGAGTTTAAATGCATTTTATGTAATATGTTGGGTATGGATTTATTGGTGACATAGATATACCTTTTCCTGGAGGCAACGGGATTTTGATGCCACATGGCGAGGATATAAGATCTTGAATAGTCATTTAGCGAACACTCTAACTTATAAACTCTATCGAGGACCTGTGCGCACCACTTCCTCATCGGAGTGCACATAATCTTTCCTGAATTCTTCGTGTGACATAACGTTGGATGGTACTTACGTATGTCCATCCAGAGTTACTAATGTGTGCAGTGACAAACACATTCCATGGGTATGTTAATTTAAACTTGTTCCCAAGCCGTTGACTGATGGTTTTCCAAAAGACATTTTATAGATATCTTCGAAATTTGCAAAACCTCAGAGGCTGTTTATGTGAAATGAAATTTGCTGGCCCATATAGCCCTTCTTAAGCATTTTCATATCCACCAGACCACGAATGCTCCCGAAATTTGTATAAATATGTTTTAGTGTTGCTATTTCACTTTAGAAGAAAAGCGATTTTTTTTCTTCAAAATAAAGATAATTTGGAAATAATGATTATTGCTAACTGTTATTTAGAAGACTGATTTGTATTGACATTAGTATTTAAAACTTGCAATATTTCTATTTATTAAAGGAGACACTGGATATACACAATTTCAACTCTTTTGTAGTGATAATTAGAGTTAGTTTGAACCAATGAAAAGAAAAGAATGGCTATATTTATGTAGTCAAATCCATTGTAAATCCAAAATATGAGATCAATTTTCATTAATTAAAATGGGAAAAGGTTCCTCCAATTCATAGAAAGGGCTGTGTTTCGTTCAAAAGAAATATACTATGGATCACTTGGACTACAACATGATGTTTGGAGAGACATAACATAATGTGAAGCGTTAAATGGACGAATAGAATATGTGGTCGTAAATGTATGACAGTTTAATGTAATAAAAGTTATCATTTTATCAATTTTCAATGCCGTTTGAGTGTGTTCATACTTAATAACTTCATAAAGTTTTATTGAAGTGTTCTAAGAAAAAATAAATAAATTCGAAGCTTCAAAAAAGTAAGTACTAAATGTTAACTGTTAGTGCATTCTTGTTATAAGACAAATGCTTCACTGTTCTTTTTTTCCTTTTTTTTTAATATTTTAGCAATCCCCATTAAAATATTTATTTTTGAAAACAAATCAATATCAACGATTTAGGCATTGTGAAAAAGAAAATATTTGAAGCTTCTGCTTTTCCAAACATTTAAAGTAATTTCCCTAATTTAGATTAATGAAGAAACATATCAACCATAGTTATTAAAGAAATTCTTTAAAATACTTTACCATAATTGAAATGTAGTAAAAATATCATCAATAAATATATACACTCATTTGCGATATTCGTTAAAAATCATTAGTTTTTATTTTTATACCTCTTGTTAGTGGAAAACGATAATTTAGTCACTTACTCATTTATTTCATAATTAGGAAGCGATAAGAACAAACCGTTTGAGAGAAATAAAAGTTTGCTCAGCAAGGAAAATATTAATTACACAGTGTCTTTTTGCAACTAGCACATAGTCTGTATAGTGACGTACCGTATTTTTGCAAAATTCTTCGTATAAAAATTTGTAGGTGAACAAACGTACAACACGTCCTCCTATGAACCGCTAAACGGAAAAACTCTGTACAAAAGATTGCAATTGACCGGAAAAGTCATTTTGACTTTTTCATATTATTAGTTAAAATTTATTAAATTAAAATAGGTTCTATTTTTCCCTCTATTTAATTAAAAACCATGAAGAAAAGATTTTCGGCATTTTCAAAAATTGCAATCTGATTTTCCATCAAATCCCAAACCTTTTATGATGCAAACCAAAAAATAAATATATAAATAAATAAATTAATAGCATAAATACATTTTCGAAAACTATGGTTATGCAAAACGAATGGTTTTATTTTCGTTGAAAAATGATTTTCGAGGCCAGTTGGTTTTAGATTTTTGGTACAGTAAAATTCATTTAAAGTTATGGAATTTTGTAATTTTGAGACTTTTTCCATTTTTCTGGTTTTTTGACACATAATCCTAAAAAAAAGCGTCTATTTTTACTGCTCATAAAGTTTTAATGAAAAAATCGCTGAAGTAGGGTAATTCATTAAGGCTGTAAAACATACCACAAATTCAAGATGAGTATTTGGACGCATTCGTGGAAGAGAAAAATTGAACTTTTCTCCTCCCCCTCTGCTTTTTTTTCCACTTACGCCTATTTTCAATTTTTAAAATATTAATTCAATATATATATATATATATATATATATATATATATATATATATATATATATATATATATGTGTAATAATTCCCCCCTCGCATCTTTTTAATTAATTTTTTTTATGTATTCAAATAATGTTTTAATTATTTGGTTCACTGATTTTAATCGTAATCAACTAATATATAACATTATAAATCCCTTTTCCGCCTTTTGTAACCAATCAGGCTCTTATTACAAGCATGTCACGTGGTCTTCAACGTCACCAATATCTTGGAAACCGCGCGCTCTTCGATCATAGAACTTTAAGAAAAATTGAAAATGTCATACTCCTGATCCTAATTTCAACAGACCCCGTAATTTTACTTAACATTATTCTAACGGGAGACTTGTCTCCACCCTGATCCCTGACTAACTTTTTTTCCCAGTAGCTGCCTCCAAATTGGTTTGAGCGTAAAAGTTACACAAAGATCTTAAATCCGACCACTCTTGATCTCACCGAAGCGGACGGTAAAAAAGGAAAGCCGGTTCGCCGGTCTCTCTTTTCGATTTATTACCGCCGGCCCCCTCTTCGGAGGGCGAGTCGACAGGCGCACCTGTGATATCTTCTCAAACACGACAGCCAAACGCAAACACCTGCTTCCAGTCCCCTTACACACCTTTGCATGATTTATATTTTATTTATGGCAATCACTTTAAACTTTTATAACCGTATACTTAAAATTCAAAAAAGGGCAATTAAGCATTTGAAAGTAACAACCATATTTGAATGATAGGAGATAAAGATCTCGGAATGAGATCAGGCGCTCCAGCCCCATCGATTCAACACCTCGATCATTTCTCTGTAGTCACGTATAGCTGCAGCGCGTTCTGTGTGTGTCTTTGTCTGTGTTGTGTCGTCCATGTTTGCTTCTTGTATGTGTAAACCGTTCCTACTGGATCTTTATGTGTTTCTGTGGATGTGAATAAAAGGAATTTTAATTTCCATGAGTTCATACTATCGTATTAGACCATGCTCCACGTAACATAAAAATCACCACCGTCCACGCCCAACCATTGGTTCTCCATTATTTAATCAACCACTCGCCACGTCTTACAATATATTTACCACTCAACTTGCCCATTATATATATATATATATATATATCCTGTTCAAATTTTCAAACGTTAATCTTAGTAAAGCATCCCTTAAATATATATATATATATACTATTTCAGTTTAAATGTACTGTGCATGCCTCGTTCTCAGTGTTTTGAATCTGCCAGTTGATTAGACACTACGACGCGGAGATCTACGCCCTTAGCGAGATGAAAGACGATAGACGCCTGAGTGTTTGATATAGGACGTTTATACATTGAATACGTGGAACATTAAATAATGAACTGTATGTAAAAGTAGCATGTAAATATTTTCCGAACAGTTAAATTATAATTATTCAAAGACGACTGTTGTATCATCTCACTGGCCATCACCCCCCATATATATATATACATATATATATATATATATATATATATATATATATATACATATATATATATACATATATATGAATATATATATATAATATATATATATGTACATATATATACATATATATATATATATATATATATATATATATATATATATGATGAATCCCCAGCCCTTCATGTCAGTAGGGGTAACCTCCCTACCAGGACAATTCAACACACCTCCCGCATAAAAACTTTGACTTCTACTTTCGCCGGACTAAACAATATTTATCAAATAATGTAGTACAGATATAAAATATCTACATATTTATCGTAAAATCTGGAGTGTAACGCGCACTGCCGTATAACACGTACCTATACTTTCCAGTGGAAATTTTTAGTGTTTTGGTACATTCCTGTATAACGCGCACCCCCCGTTTTCACAAAGCAACCCTAAAATGTACTTGCGCAATGCTCTTTATATTTTGAAGTTATTTATTCGAGGCATTATTACACGCTTTAGTTAAAAATGTACTTTTTAGAACTGCAAACCTCATAAGGAATGCCATTTCTTTTAAAGGAACAGTATTTCGATTTTGGTAGAAGTCTAATTATTTTTGCTATGCTCATGTTTCTTCTTTCTAAAGCTGTCAATTTTATACCTAGGGTATCATGAGCATTTGAATATTTGGATATTATTTTTTTTGTACTAAAAAAGTATATACGCTTGATTTTACCGTATATTTATTTGTTAGTTTTGTACTAATGTGGTTTTTCTCCTTAATTAAAAAGTGTTTTCCGTAACTACTTAAAGTTCATAAAGAATTTATTTCTTTCTAAAAATACATATGAAAGAAGACGATAATGTCATAATCCTGGGAAAAGTATAATTTTTATGCTTATTATTAAAGAGATGTGTAACATTTTTTTCCTCAACTTTTCTCAATCTTACTTATAGCATTTTATTCTGGAGAGTATAAAGAGAGTTCAGAGCAATTTCCTAATAGTAGCCAACACTATTCCTTATGTCAGTGCTTCTCAAACTTTCAATACTGGCGCCCCCTTTTCGGGATCAAATTTTTATCGCGCCCCCTTATACATTAATAATGCACTGAATGCAATAATTGAACTTTGACGCTAAAGCTACAAAAGGCGATCTTAATTATAAACCATACAAATTAGTAACATAAGTATTAAATTTTGTATACTACTTTTAAGCAAAAAATAAATAAAATAATAGGATAATTATTGTGTGTTATTTTTCCTTTCTCTAATTTTTAAATTGGACTTATTGCAAAATACGGTGGCTGCTTAGAAGACAAAATATAGATATCTGCGCTAAATATAGAAAAAGAACTCAGAGGGTCAATTTCTAATCATAAGCATTCCTTATAAAATATTTGCTTTGCAAGACAATCCCATGGAAGCCGTTAATACTTATTAAACTTGTTCTTAATTTAGTATTAATTAATTAGTTATAAACTACTATGGAGTACTGATACATTAAAAAAGTATACCGGCTGAAGTACCCGCTTGCACGAGTTCATTTATAAGAAAATAAAACATTATTAAAATAATCGCCGAATTTTAAGGAGAGTAAAGCCAAAGTGCGCGACAATGTTTACAAAATGTAAAATGATTTTTTAAATGATTGCTCAAAGTATAATTAGTTTAAAGCGAACTATAATTTTAAGCCTTACCGAATTATCATTTAGAATTGATGTTGAATAATGAACAATAATATAAAATTCAGATGAAGAATAATTGTATTATTTTTAATATTTAAAGCGAAAAGACTTCAACATGTTTTAACCCTGGAGCAGGCGCGCACTCGATACTAATGGTCCAGCGGGGTTATTTAGTCACCCAATCCTTTTTTATAATTATTTTTATAGTACACCAGTGTTTCTCAAACTTTCAATACTGGCGATTCAATTTTCAATCATAATTTCTGCACTTCGTATACTATTACCAGTTTGAACATCCTACCTATGTTAAACAGGATTTTCTGCGGTGGCTGCTTTGAAGACAAAATATAGATCTCAGCAAATAAAGAAAAATAACTCAGTGTCAATATCTGATATTAAACCTTTCTTTGAAAAACTTTGCTCTACAAGACAAGCCCATGGAAGTCACTGATAATTATTAAACTTAGATTAATTTAGTATTAAGAAATTATTTATAAAATACCTTCTTCAGTACTGATACATTAAACGTATACTGGCTGAAACACCGACTCTTCGCACGAGTTAATTTTTTAAAAATATAAACATTATTCTTGATATAATAGCTAAACTGTAAGGAGAGTAAAACTGCGTGCACGACATTGTATACAAAAATGTAAAATGATTTTTTTAGATAAATGCTATAATTGTAAATAACTGTTTAAAAGAACTGTAATTTTAAGAATCACAGAATTAGCATTTAGAATTAATGTTAAGTAATGAAAAAGAATATAAAATTCCTATGAAGAATAATTGTGTTACTTTTTAATATTTAAAGCGAGAAGACTTCAAAATGTTTTAACCCGGGAGCAGGCACGCACTCGATACTAAGGCTGATGGTAGTGCGGGAGAACTCAGTCACCCCAATCATTTATTTATAATTATTTTTACTCTACACGATACAAATTGAATTCCAGTGAATAATTTAATTAAGAGAAAGTATACTTACCGGCTTTCAAAGAATGTTCAATCTTTCTTTGATGATTTGAGAAAAAGTCCAATAAAACTGAACTAAAATGATTGACAAGTGATAGACCTTAATAAAGGACGAAAAGCAAAAATACTTTTCACTATTATTACAGAAATGTTACTTGCTGGCAAAGCTGTCATATTTTGTTCAAGTAATTGTAGTTTTAATGAGCATTCATGATCGAGTGAGTGAATATTAACGTCGCACTGTTCAGCTACACGAGGGCTTTTAGAGACGGACCTCGTAATTTTGAACCATGGTTGATGAGGACGATACTTGAGCTGGCCTCTTAACTACCACACCATTCCAACAAGAGGACGTTTGAGCTCTTTACAAATTTAACGTGCACCTCTCCCTTTCACGACGGGTCTTTAGTGGTACTGGGCTCGAACTCGTGACACCTTTGGTGATCAACAAATAACAAGTTGAACTTTTTCTTGTGTCTTTTTGACAAGTCGAACTGAACCTTGTGGTACACTTATGGCTTCATATTTCAGTTGATGGAGTTCTTTAGGAAGCCATTGAAAATTTTCCTTTCGTTTCATGTTCATCGTGTTTCTCAATCATGAATAATATGCATCAGTTTCAACTTCCTTCAATACAGATCACAGATGCCACCGCTGCCTGGTTATAAGTGTATTCAGAAAAATACGGATGCTCTAAAAGTATTATGACGTTTCTCACTATGCTTTATATGTTTCAGATTACTCGTAAAAATAAATCTTAGCCAAATAATCCTTCAAAAATCAATCAATTCTTTCCAAATATCGTAAAACTCTTCATTATTTACAATTTCCCTATGAAAAACAAATACATAAAAGATGGGATGAAACTAATGAGTACCAGTAAGTTTGAAGGTCAATCAAATAAATGACTAGCAAATTTATTATGCTGCCTGGCTGAAAAGTGAATCATGTCTTCCTTTTCTTTCTACAACTAATATACAGTATTTCAATAATAATTAAAGTGATGAAATGTTTATCTTAGAATTTTCTCAGGGTCTGTGAGTTTCTTTTTTTCTTTTAACGAGTAATATTTTATGTTAAAACAGAAGAACGCCAGATGATAAACATAAATTATATCAGTGTTGTTGTGTATTTCTTTATTATGGAAAAAGTATTTTGTTTCACTTCTTTCCGGTTATTTTTTTTTAAAAAATCATTAAATTTTCGATATAAATACTTTGAGAAACACTGCCTTATGTAGAATACTGAAATACATTTTTCGTTTCTGTAGGAGTGAATAAATTAAAATGGCATTGATATATGAACTTCAACTTATAGCTGGAGAAACATTTGAAAAAATATTTACTTTTAAACTAATGTTGCTCTCTAATGTATGTAGGTATAAAAACAAGCATTCTACTTCTCTCTATTTATTTTCGTTATTTTAATGCATGTTTTATAATGATGGATTTATTACATTTAATAAAGAGGTGGGCACTTTGCAGTTTGAAAAAGGTTTTTTTGAATCCCACCAAAGCAGTTAGGAAGTTCGTTTTTATCCAAGAGATCTTCCTCGTGGCCTATCAGTAATTTATTTTTCACAGTAAGGTAGTGCTTTACAAACTTTCAGTACTTGCGACTGAATATTCAATCATAATTTTCATTGCGCTCCCTTCCATTTCAGTAACAATGAATTGAATTCGAAAATACGATACTTTGATGTCAAAGCTACCTTACGACTTTAACCTCTTAAAGCGCCACTGTCGTACATAAATACCTCGCTCAGCCAGTACGTAAACTGTGCCAGACGTATATATACGTCTTTCCAAAATATGATTATTTTCTGTCCACTGCTATCTATAAAATTATTCCGAAGGTGCTGGGATGCAAAAAAATTGACCTTGATAGTGTTTTTGTGAAGAATTGACTTATTTCAAGGAATTTGTTTATTTATTCCCTTTCTCGTCCTCCCAATACTTCATATACACGTGCATACATGCAATACGGTGCCATTGGGGAATGAATCAAGTAACATTTAATTGACAGTTAAGGGGTTAAACACATACCGTACATTTTATCTTGATAAATATTAATTTGTTTATATAATGTTATGTATGACAAGCCTGGTGGTTTACTGGTATTTATTAAACTTTTTATTAACTTAGTATAGTCAAATAATTATAAAATACATTGTGCAGTACTGATACATTTATATGTATATTGCATCAGTGTATTTTTTATTACGTCAGAATGTATTTTGTTTGTTTACTTTAAATAAATTAATATTTTTTTTAAAATATTCTTTAGCTTTCGACTTCGACTTTTTAATGTGCTCGCAGTCCCCTCTTAGAGACATAATGCCCCCAAGGGGGTGCGACCCAAAGTTTGAGAGGCGCTTCTGCAAGGAAAGTTAAGTTCCTGAAAGTCTTTATACTAAAAGATCATATACTGAGTTTAGTTGATGAGGTCACAAGATTTCAGGATTATAAGAAAACTTAGCCTAAATTCAAATTGCTCTGTGATACTAATACAGAACCTGATGAGATACAGCTTGCACTTATTGACTTCCAGTCAGATCACAGAGTGATGAAAATATTTAATACCATGACATTCATCTTTACAAATTTTTGTCAGGCTGAAAAAATGTAAATATATTAAGAAGTTTGCAGGAAAATTATCCGTTATAATTGAGTCGATATGTATTTGTGACTAAATGTTTTCAAGCATGGATGTCAACAAGAAAAAAATAATAGATGCAAATTGGCTGACAAAAACTTGCAGGCTGTATGATGTACTTAGAATTTAAGCAAGCAATCTCCCTTCAAATTAAAAAAAAATAAATATAAAATTATTTAAAAAGTAATATACAATACATTTAAATTAGCACAAAAAAGTAATTTAAAATGAGCAATATTTTATTTAATTTATATTTACTTTTTTATAATAATGAATGTAATCATTTTACAAAGGTCACACTCCAAAATCCTCCCCTCCCACAATGTGGTTCCCGTTGGTGTGGTGTGGTAGTTAGGAGGGTGCCAGCTCAGGTGTCGTCCACGTCACTTGACCATGGTTCAAATTTACCTGCTCCGTCGCCAAAAAGCCCTCGTGTAGCTGAGCAGTGCGACGTTAATATTCAATCGAATACCAGAGAAGGTATGAATGTTTGTAAAGGCATAGGATATTTGTTGCATGCGGGTACAATAATTAGCCGTCAACGCACAAGTCCTCTGGTGAGGTTGTTTGACGGGGAAGCAAGGTGGGAGGCTCCTGACCCCCTCCTTAGAGTGTCCCCCCTCAACATTTCGCTGGAACTGATCCAAATCACACTGTCACCTGTTCGTTGCGCAAACCTACGTCCAGCAACCGGCATACAACTAGCCCCTTGCTGCGATGACTTTCGTGGGTCTTGATCTGGTGTTACTGTCAATCAGGTGGCATAGGTAACAACAACTTTCTAAGTTTTTAAAGAAATGTTTTTGTTTCTGTTTTAGTATTTAATCACGTCACATGTATCAATAAGAAGGTTTCTGAAGACTAATTTCTCAATTTTGAGTTGCTATTGAGCGTAAAATCTGAGTTCCTGCTCTCCAATCTTCCGCATCATACTACTTTATAGCAATAATTGCTTCAAAAATCAGTATTATTTAAAAAACGAAATTAATTTCTTAAATCACACACACATATCGTAGGCCTAGTTATCAGAATGCGTATTTCCACAAGGGAACTAAATTTGATATAAGAGTTCTACGTGCCAAGCGCTATTTGACACGATTTCTTAATCGCGCCAAACAGTGGTTGTTGTCGAGTTACGTGGGATCCAAGATGACGGCCTAGCGGTAGAAATTGTCAGGATAATTATTGTGAAGAACTATATTGAAATATATTTCAAATAAAGAATATAGGAAAATATTAAAAATAAACAATATCAATGAATAATGAATATCTACGTAATATAATATAAGTTATACATAATAGTTATAATATTATGTAATATATTATTATTATCATACATATGTAATATAAATTAGTAGTTATTATGATGTATTATCCATTTATATAATTTTTATATAATAATAATTATCATATATAATAATAATAATGTAATTATTATCCATAATAATGTCCATATAATATAATAATAATTATTATAATTAGTTATATATAAATACTATAAAATCTATATTTATGTATAATAATCATTATATTCTTAGGTTGAGGAAAAAGAAATCCATTATTTTTGCATGAAATTCAAGACTTAATTTAACATATTTTGGATTGTCCGATTTGGGGTCAAATATGCACCGTTTTGATGTATAACATGTTGCCATTTTAAAGGTAGTTCCATAATGTCTTTCTCTTAGAAGTCTTGGTACTTATTGGAGAAAAACTCTAGTAATATCAATTTTCACAATCTTTACTTGATCACAATTTCTTATCACACAGGAAGTTTTAGAATACGAGAAAAGGTGGTAATCATTTGGTGCAATCATTTGTATGGTGGATGCATTAAATTTTCCCAACCAAGCTCCCAGAGTTTCTGGTGAGTCACTACAGATGTGTGGGGCCTGGCGTTGTCTTGATGGAAGACAACATCTTTCCTGTTGGCCAGTTCTGGCCGTTTCTGGTCAATCTCTAGCTTCAAATGGCCCAGTTGTAGACAGTAGAGAACTGTCTTTTGTGTCTGGCCATACAGAAGCAAGTCATAATAAATTATTTATTCCCCGTCCCTCCAAATGCACAGAAGAACCTTATTGGCCTTTAGTCCTAGTTTAGCCACCTTTTACGCTTTGACCACAATCATTTTCACACAATATTATAGTATGTGACCCATTTCTCATCCCCAGTCACCATCCGCTTAAGAAATGGGTCAATTTCATTCCGTTTGGCAAAGACTTCGCAGATGGAAATTCGGTCCATCATGTTTTTGGTGTTTAATTGGTGTGCACCAAAACATCGAGCTTCTTTTTGAATCCAACTTTGCGCCAATAGTTTAAAACTGTTTTATGTTCAATCTTTAGCCCACTGGGGATGCTATGACTGCTAACATGCCGGACAACTTCGATTATTTCTGTGGCTTTTATCGACATTTTCGACGAAGAGCTTGCCTCTGCGAGTTGCATCTTTAACATCAAAAATGCCTGAACGGAATCGACGAAACTAAAAACGCACGAAATTAGTTGTTACAGCATCGGTACCATATACACCATTCACAATTTAATCCACCTGCCTTGAATTTTCATCTTTATCAAAGAAAAACTGTAAAACGTACCAAATTTTCTCTTTGTTAACTTCCATTGTTAACACCATGCAGCTCACAACTGAAATGACAAAACAAAAAAACAGTAAAATAAGTTTTTAGTGTGAAATGTCACCTTGACAATGAGCATAAATTTGAAATTGTTTGATTCGTACTTCACGAAATACCGACACTACAGTCATCTACCGAAAAAAAATGATGGATTCCTGTTTCCCCAACCTAATATGTTTATTATAAATAAACTAACTACATAATATGTATTAAAATTAACAATGTATATCAATACGTGTTGATAACTTACAGTATCCCAAAATCTGAGAGCTCCTTCAATGAATTTCATCGAACAAGGAACGTTCCAAAAATAACTATATGACTACCACACTACCACACGATAAAAATATCAATGTAACCACATTGAAATGTTATTGCCCATCTTGGTAAACATAAACAACAGCTTGGCGCTTAGCAATTATATATCAAATTACCACCCCAGGAGGAGCTACACGTTCTGATAACTAGGCTGACTATATGTATTTTTCTTGGTTTATATATTAAAACTATATATTTTTTCTAAATAAAATCAGTTCTTTTTGTATCGAAACAAAGTGTGTCATTAAATATTAAATTAGACGAGAGAGAGTAAAATTAACAACGCCATAAAAAGCAACATGACAGCTATTTGAGATGGAATTCATAATTTTAAAGATTGCTCAAATGACGAGGATCACAAGTGACCATGCCCTCTCTTTAACTACCTTAGCAACAGAAGAACATTGAGCCTCGATAGATTTTACATGAATCGGCCTCCTCTACACATTTAGTGCCTACCAGTGCCCTAACCTGCATCACTAAGACCACGATTCCAAGTCAGTAACTACTAAGCTGTCAAGGCCACTAAAAACTGGAGGATGTCCTGGCTAGTTTATTGAATTCAAGTTATAAAATTTGAACCAGTTCTGAACTATTTTTGAACTGGAAATCTAACTACATGGCTACCACTTTCACATTATATTAATTAACTACAAGACTATTATTATATTATTGGTTCTGCTGTTTGGATGACTTAGTTGGTTAGACGCTGGCATTGTAGACAAAATTTGTGAGTGCGACTCTAGCCCAAGTCGGTGGATTTTCTTGAGGAAAAATAATTAACAGAGCATTCATGTCATATGATTATTCAAAATATTAAAAATCCGTAGAGTGCTTGCTGGACTTGGGTTCTTTAGACAAATTTAAATTCCTAGTGCAATTTCATGTTATCAGAGATCAGGTGCCGCCATCTTGGGGAAAAAACGTGAGTGTCAAAATCACAATGTTGCAATTGATATATTTTTATATGGTGCGACACTTTTAAGTGACACCAGCTCTCGGGGAATGTACTAGGTCTGAAATGGTAATTACTCATTGGCAGTCCCATTTGAAAGAAAAACATAATATTGGTTCCTTAATACTTTTTTAGAATTTTTCATCAAAGGGTAAATCAATAATTGTGCTGAAATTTTAAAAAAAAGAATTAAATTAAAATGTGTTTACAAACTCAGATTCCAGCATATTAGTCTAGGGATTTCTAAAAATTTAAAATCACTATCTTGCTCATTACCATTTTGACT
The DNA here is from genome assembly GCA_019973935.1 of Trichonephila clavipes. Lineage (NCBI taxonomy): Eukaryota > Metazoa > Arthropoda > Arachnida > Araneae > Nephilidae > Trichonephila > Trichonephila clavipes. The sequence continues at coordinate 131,005 of BMAU01005016.1, read as the reverse complement.
AGCTTTATGAAATGATATATATATATATATATATATATATATATATATATATATATATATTTGTCTCAACACAGAAAATATGTTCATTAAATTATTAAGCATAATAAGATATTCTAATTTAGAAGAAAGTATATTGCCTTTAAAAAAAGGTTGCACGTATCGAACCAAATTAATCAAACATATTAAAGATTAGGTTTTGAATTTTAAGCATATTTTTTTTTCCCTTTCAAATTAATGGACTAAGAAAAGAGTCTGGCGTTAACAAAATTATAAAACTAATATGTTCGGTTGTTTTCAACAGAGATTTATGTGGATTTGATCACAAACCTTTTATGTCAACCCTTTATATCCAATTTTTACAAAAGATAGCAAGAAAGCACTAATTAATCTTGAAAATAAATAGTTTGCATTCGGTTCTCACTTTTCTGAAAATAGTAAAAGCAAAAGACTCTGAATCTTCAACCCATTTGACAAATCCTAGAAGAAAACATTAGTTTGTATTAACGTAACAAGATGTCATTAGTTTCAAGTACTTATTTGCTATTCTAATTACAAATGAACTTTTTCTCTTTAAAATAATTTCAAAACATGTGACAATAGTTAATTAAAGTATTGTGCATGTTTAACTCAATGCAATATTAATTTAGTTTTTAAAAACAATTATGGTTTAGATAACTTCGTTGGATGATGAACCTAGAACTACTAACTTTCTAATTTAGCTATTCAGTGTTTTGAATATGAATGTACACATAGAAAAATACTTTTCAATATACTAACGTTTTAATCTATTAAATTTCTGTTTCAAAACGTAATATCAGTAATTTAATTGTTGATATACATGTAGCAAAGCCATGTTCGGCAAGCTGTACGGTAAGTATGAAAATTTAGTTGTTGACATACCACTATATCAAACAATGTATTTACTGCTAGCGACCTACCTTTAATATTTGTTATCCTTCACATTTCTTTTCATAGCATATTTTCTTCAATATTATTAACATGTATATGGAAACTGGTCAAAATTAAAAGTTATTGTCTCGAAGCAAAAAAAAAATGTACGCATATATTTGTTGAAGAGCTAATATATTTATTTTTAATTTTAACTTCGTTGCTCATGGCAAAGGCTTTATTGCATTTTGGATGACAAGAAGGTGCTAGTTCAAGGTGTTTTATAAAAAGGTTGTCATTTCAATGCTATCTTTCCCTTAAATGTCTACTTAATTGACATTTTATAGTGTCATATGTATGAACACTTTACATAAATAAAAAAAAATTGAAAATTTTTAGAAACAAAACTGAACTTGGTAGTAAAATTACTTTATGTAGAAAGGATACACATATTCCAGAGTCAAGTGCACTACTTATTGTTCCTGATTTATCCTTATTTAAAACATGTATATTTTTTAAATCGATAACTTTACAGCTTATTGACTAATATTTAATTAATTTGCTGAAATATAACGTGAGTTATTTATAAATCAGCACAAATAAATAAATAATCAAATCTACGATTTGGAATAACGTAAGTATAAGTTTGCAATGGGAAACTTTCAGGAATGATGAAGAATATACACTGCTGCACAATTGCTAAGGACGGATAACACTATCAACCATAGCAACCACAAAATGAAAGGAAGCAAAATGTGGAAAATTAGAATAAGTGCGGGATATTAGTAAGAAGAAGTATGAGTATGCAAATTTTTTTCCACGTCTGTTCATCACGTGATAGTGTTCATAAGAGCTTTAAAGGTTTTGATGCGTGTGGACAGTTGTTGTTTCAAGTGAAAGTTTTACAGGAAAGATTTAATAGACGAACTTAAAATTTTTGGCATGTCTTCCCGACACACATAGATGATTTTATGCGTGGTTTAATTATTGGAAAGATCGAAGAAGGGCGAAAAATAACAGATGTTGCCAGGAGTTCGACATCGCTCACAGCGTTGTTTCACGACTGTGGAGTCATTTAAAACTACTGGAATGTGTAGCAGACGGCACGGAGGAGGTCATGTTAGAAGTACGACGTCTGCAGAAGACAGATATATCGTCCTATATCAGCAAAAGGAACAGGCGCACCACAGCTCAGCAGGTGGCAAATCAGTTTCTTGCTGCCTCAGGAAAGCAGAGATCTCCCGAAAAACTGTTGCCAGACGTTTAAGGGGAGGAGGACTATACGCACGCAGACCTGTTGTGTGTGTCCCATTGACCAGACAGCACCGTACTGCCCGTTTGCAATGGTGTCGTGAGCATCACAATTGGACTGAACAGGACTAGGCATGCGTACTATTCTCAGATGAGAGTAGGTTCAGTCTGTCATCGGAATGTAGACGCCAACTGATCAGCGCGAGAGTGGTACTGCTTATCGTGCAGAAAATATCCAGGAAATTGACGGATATCTGACATGCAGTATCATGGTGTGGGCCGGCATCAGGATCAATGGCCGCACGTGCCTACATGTGGTTGCGAATGGGACTATGACGGACCAACGATACATTGATGAAGTTCTACTTCCTCATGTTCGTCTTTTCCGTGGTGCTGTCGGTGATAAATTTGTTTCTATGGACGACAACGCAACATGTCATCGAACACTCGCTATTCAGAATTGTCTAGACAGCGAGGGTATTCAACGTCTCGTATGGCCAGCGCGTTCTCCAGATCTAAACCGCATTGAAAATGTGTGGGATGCTTGGGGAGGCAAGTTGTTGGTCGAAACTATCCTCCGACAAATAAGAACACCCTCATCCGTGCACTCACAGAGGAATGGGATAAATTGCCTCAACAGCTGCTGGATAATGTTGTGCAAAGTATGGTACGACGTGTGGAATGTTGCATCACACTCCACGGTGGACATATGCCGTACTGATACCTTTCTTTAAGGTGGTTGCTGACTTTTAGATGCATTGTTTAATTTCTCCTTACGCAGATCGAATGAACATTTTTTTTTCTTTCAGATGTTTAACAGCTTTTGTATTTTCCAGAACAATAAATATTCTTTATTCTAATTTCTGAACAGTGTGGCCACTATATTTTATCCTACTAGGCCTCATGTCTCGCTTAATGTTATGCTACATAGCAATTTGTGATCCGTCCTTAGCAATTGTCCAGCAGTGCAATATGGAAAAATGATTCACATATTTTAAAAATGCATAAAAATGATGTAAAAAATAATGATTCATAATTAAAACTTTCAAATATAAGAAAAAGTTATTCACATTTTTAACATACAAAGTACAAATTTAACTTCTGGAATGATTTAAAGAGGGACGATTAGTCCTTCTGATTATAAGTTAATTTTTGATCATTCAACGTAATTATACTGAGTTAACAAAATTATTTAACCCTCTAAGCGGATAGCACGGAAATTCCTTCAGTGTAAAAAGATACTGAAAAATGCACTGCACGGATTCTTCTGCCTTCAAGTAACGTTTTTCAAAAGTGGATTAGCCGTACTTTTCTGAAATTCTTTTCCCCTTCTAAAGGTTTAACATCTTGAAAGATAATTGAGGACGGTGGAAGCAACACAGCAGGACACTGATAGGAAGTTTTATGGCTCGCCGGAATACTTGTGTTTTGACCCTGGGGCAATCGTAAAAATCGGGGAAATTTCTTTAGACCCCAGGAAGTGTTTATTTGTTAAATCGTATTTTAAAAGTTTTGAAAGTCCTAACGCATAAGTAAAATATGCTACAATTCCCTTTTGGTTTCATATTAATTTGAAGCTGTAACAAGTTGGGGCGTGTCAGTGCATTCTGCTATTTTATATAATTAGACAAATTATCTTTTTTAAGTATATTCTTTTCGCTTCATTTTTCTTATTTTAATCAAAGCTTTCAGTTTTGAAACATGATTATTTTATTATAAGATACCAAAAAATTAATAAAACACCAAACTCTTTAAATTTTGAAACCTTTTCAATTTTCCAACCACTAAAAATGAATAAATTTAAACTTCATCAAATCATTTGAAACATTTTCTTACACTTTGATAAAAATAATAACGAAAAAAAAACTAATTAAGATTTATTAGTTTTTTATTTTTAGATTTCCAAGCCCAAGTGTTCAAGGAAGTTTAAGTACAGTGCCAAGTTATATATTGTTAAAATACACCGAATTATATTTGAATTTTAAGTGCTTGAACTTCAGTTTACACCAAAAGACAACATGAATGAAGATTTTCACACATTTTTTTTTATAACTTGAATGTTTGAATAAATGGTAATCAAAAATATACGGAAACATTTACAGTAGACATTTATGCATATAAATAAACATAAAAATCAGTTTTAAATTCGAGCTATCCAAAACATTCGAATTAATGTTCAAAAATATCTATTTATACAAAATACCTCAACATTTATCTTTTTTAAAGAATAACTGAATAAGTAATTAAATTTGGATAGTTTTTGAAATCTCGACCGTATAAAGCTAGAAATTTTATGTTAGAAATTCCATTTAAAATTTCAAAAAAATGCATCGGGCAGTTAAAATTATTTACCATAAGTTTTAGCAATTGTTTGAGTATAATAAAATTTAAATTTTATTATATAGCTTTGGCATCTTTTAATAATTACAATAAATTCTTAATAGAAGCAAACTGAGAAGCTAAAGCGAAGGAATGAAAAATTTTTTGAGTATATCTGAAGTAGTTTTTGAAATATTTATTTTAAAGTTCAGAAATTTGTGTGCGTTATGTTATACTTATAATATTAATTAAATGGTTAAAATAATATATGTTAAATATTAGTCATGTAATCGTTTGATGACACATTCATATACTAATAAAAATTATCATGGTCATTGATGCGATTGTCAAGAATTTTATGTATTTTTAAATTCAGACAATAAGATATTGAGGCAGAAAATATAAAACGACCATCTAAAATACATGAAAATGCAGTTCCCGCTATAAATTGATCTTGACAAAACAAAATCCGGCATTTTCACTTACTATGGCAGAGCCGGCTTAGTCAGCGATCTGAAAAACAGAGAGAACCGCGGTTTTGATGGATGTGCTCTATAGCTTTTAAAGTTCCCAGGAAAATTATATATATATATAAAAATTACAAATGCAAAAATAAATCTTGTAATTTTTCCATACATTTTTATAACAACGAATTGTGAATTGGCTTCCAATGCATTGTTGTGTTTGACAATATGTAAGGTAACCAACCCTGCTTTAGATAGATTTGTACTCACATTTTCGTAACTGTATTCCTTTAAAATTAATTCGTGCAGCCGAAATATACTTTTGCACCCTTAAAATTTATGTAAACTATAACGGTTACTTTTAATCTATGCAACTTAAAATGTTCATAATAACCATTTGTCTAAACAGTTTACATGAAAAAAGTTTGGACTCCCTCATTCATTAGGGCTTTATATAAGATTCTAATATTAAATTTTATTTTTCACTCAGAATGGATTGAGTGGTAGTGTATAGTGTCACACCACAGGTCTGGATACTATTAACGGGCTGCGCGTAAGGTCGACTCTGCCTTTCATCCCCGCTACATTGGGTCGATAAATGAGTACTGTTGCTTCTTCGGGTCTTAAACACTTTAGGTTTCTTCAGACTGACCACCAAATCGGGACATCTGTTCATGCACCTCAGCGTCCAATGGTCACGTATTATGATGGGCACAGTAGTTCCTGGCCCTCGCGGATTGTTGTGTTTGAGTTTGAGTCTTAAGTTTGTGGATTACCCCACTTTGGGATACCCTTTAGATAAACATGTATTTCCACTCATTTGCAATTAAACATTTTTTTCAATTACGTTTATTCTCAGAAGGAAGTTTGATTTTTCAAATGTATTTCTTTTTAATAACATGTATATTTGTGTATTATATTAAATATTTTATCAATCCAAATTACATGCTTTTTAGCTCCCAAAAAGCTTTTAGGATTTTACAAACTGATGTTACAATCCATATACGTTTTAGTAGTATATTTAAAACGATAAATACATATTTTTATTGACTGTGTGAGCTGTTATGCCCTCGTTTATAAATATAAAAAATTGCATTCAGCTAGCAGTTTTTAAAAATGTACAGAAATAAGTGAGAACAGATACTTACATATTATGAATATTTTTGACTGCAGTAAGATATATTTATATTTCAGATTCTTTACAATTTGAATAGAATGTAAGCCATTTTAAGAATAGTTTGATACGGAGTGCAAACCCATAGGCTGTCTAATGTTGTAAAAGCGTTTTACTTTGATAGCAGCATACATTAAAATAAGGGTCATTTGCAAAATTATATGATCATTTTCAGTGATATTTAAATTTTCAAAAAAAAAAAATAGTTGCACGTAAAAAATATCTTTCTTTCACAATCGGACACCACATCCTCATACTATATCTTACATGCAGGAAATATTTGTGTATTTTGAAAATTTAATACAGGATACATTTAAAAATGTTAAATTTGTTTTTAAAATTTATGAATACATTGTGGAACTGTCGGTTAACTTCACTGAACAAAAATTGTTTTATGTACTGTTTTGAAAGACAAAAATTAATTAGAGAACTTTTCTTTACAATAGAATTTGTAAAGACTGAATTGTGTGAAAAATGTAGTTATCGATGTGTGACATTTTTCCTGTAATAAAAAGAAACAGAAAGATAAGAAATTTAACTTGAGTAGAAAATGGTTAGAAGTACTGTCATGCGCATTTGAAGAAGTATATCCCCCAAAATTAAAAATTATTGACTGAAGTGTTTATGTCCATCACAAATGCCGATGTAGGGAAAGATATTTTTATTTAATACAAGGAGTTCGAAAAGGAAAGCACTAGGAACGAAAATTTGGATTTTTTCCGAAAATATTCAGTTAACATAAAAAAAATATCATCATAAGTATGGGATTTAGTCTTTCTAAATAAATTAAAAAGTATTGTAATCATTTTTTATGTTATTCAAAAATTAAAAATATAACTGAATAGAGAAAGATCGGTTTTATTTCATAAATATAATCATCGTATGTATATCACTGCAAGTGGCACCATTTATTGTGTTATTGTTTAAAAACGAGATATGGCCTTTGCTTTTTTTAACCATCACATTTATTTTTAAAAAACAGGAAAGGAGCAGGTTTTCTTACTCTCATATTCAAAAATGAATACAGGATGTTTTTTTTCTGGTTCAAATCGCATTACCAAAAATATATATATTTTTAATTTTTTAAAATGACAGAAAAAAATAAATTTGTTTGAAGAAAATATAATTATTTTTCAACTTTTAACATACTATTTATTTTATTTTTCCCTTTTTGTTACCCTTCATTTTGTTTTAATTTTTACTGTGACTGAACATATAGAGAAAGAAACGGCTGAATTCCACTACAGCTTTCATACAAGATTGCCTAAGGCAACTTAACAGCTAGCTGTAAACGATTGATCTCCCTTTGGTTCTACTTGACAAAGGAACCGAACTAGGTCATAAAATTGTCCCCGTTCTGACTCCCTCCCAAGTTCTAAAAAGGGGGAAAGGAAAGAAGTCTGTTGGCATTTTTAAAGTGAACTTCAAAATAAGAGTTAACGCTTTCGGAATAACTTTTCAGGAGGAAGGTAATCCACTTTAGAGGGTTAAATCAAAATAAGCATTATATGAAGACTTAATTGCCCAGCATTTCTGTTACTCTACATTTTTTTAAATGTTTTTCAACTATACTGTTCAAGACAACTTGAAGAATTTAGTAAATTCATCTACTTATTTTTTTCATCAATTTTAAATTCCGGGTTCATTCAATTAGGTTATTCCTTACAAAAGATCTTACAAAAAATATGCATATTTAGTACATTATATAGTATTTAAAACCAAAGAATCTTTAGGTCATGTATTATTCCCAATGTTTTAAATAATACCACTTTGCCTTCAATTTATTTATATCTCTAATTTTATCTATAAAACTGCTTGTTTTACGCTATTGGTGCCTTTATATCAGATCCTATTACGTTAGCCGGGCATTTTTTCTTGGCTCATGTTACATTCCCAATGTAAAGTAAATCTAACCACACAGATCAATATAAATAATAAATGAATGAATTTTTCGAGAGATATTTAAACTAATTTTTATTTTATTTTTCTTTTCTCCTTTAATTATATAGGCTCAATAAGATTAAATCGTGAAATAGACACATACTATATCTGACATATTCCTAAAAGTATTAATTTATATTTTTTCTTTGCCAATGTATTTAACTTACTAATAAACGTCATGATTTTATAAATTTTAATACACGCATTCATAATATAAAATTCCGCGACAATCAAATTACATTTTGCAAATTAGTGTTGCAACCATTTACACTCAATGAAATTGTTAGGAAACATTTAAAAAAACAAAACAAGGATTATTTAAGGTCAGGTAAACTCGAATTAATTCCTTAGTTGTGTTGTCTGCTTGAGTATTAAGAATATGTTATCACGGCCATACTTCATATTTTTGAATGCATACAAAAAAAAAAAATTAAAAATACAACTTGACTTCCTGAAATCAGGCAAAAAAAATGTTTCTTTTCATGACTGTCGCAAATTCTGCATTCTCGTTACATTTAAACTCCTAGTTAGCTATTTGTTTGAATTAAAGTTTAGGCTCTAAGATTTACGCAATCTACCAAATTACTTTCAACTTTTGATTATTTATGTATTCAGTAATTCGAATTTTCAACTTTTGAAATAACTACGGATATTTTGATTTTCTTCTAAATTGTAATGTTTGTATTTCACATTAGAGTAATACTTTAAACCTGATCGTTAACTTTGTTTCTTTTGAAAATGTGTTTGTTTCCTTAAAATGATTCAGCGTCAAATAATGTGCTTACAGCAGTGCTTCAAACTTTCAATACTGGCGCCCCTTTTCGATCACAATTTTTTTTCGCGCCCCTTATACATTAATAATGTACTGAATGCAATAATAATGCACTTTGAAGTTAAAGCTACAATAGGCGATTCTTTAATTATAAACCATACAAATTAGTAAATATATATTAAATTTTGTATACCCTTTTAAAGCAAAAAAAAAATAAATAAATAAAATAATAGGATAATATATTATGTTATTTTTCTCCTTTCTAATTTTTAAATTGAACATATTGCAAAAAATGCGGTAGCTGCTTAAAAGACAAAATATACATATCTGCTAAATATAGAAAAACTCAGAAATCAATTTCTCAATAATAAGCATCTTTATAAAAACTTTGCTTTCCAAGACAAGCTCATGGACGTCATTAATACTTATTAAACTTGTTCTTCATTTAGTATTAATTAATTAGTTATAAATGATTCTGGTGCATCACTGATAAATTAAAAGTATACCGACTGAAGAACGACTCTTGCACGAGTTCATTTATAAGAAAATAAAACATTATTGATATAATAGCTGAATTAAGGAAGCAAAGCCAAGTGCTCGACAATGTTTACAAAAACTAAAAACGATTTTTTTAAAATGGTTGCTCAAATTAAAATTAGTTTGGCAAATTGCAATTTTAAGCCTCACAGAATTAACATTTTTAATTGATGCCAAACAGAAGCGCACACACAGGAATTTTTTCATAAACCGGGGTCGAAAGTTCAACAATCTTGTATCAGGTTCCTTTTGATTTTGTCGATTTTCGGGAACAAACACAGTAAAATTAATTATTGAATAAATAATTAGCATTGCATTGGCACAAATTAATCATTAATAACAAATACTTAATTAAATTTTGCGAACGAAAACTTATAATTATAATCAAATCTGGAAAATAATAAAAGAGCTTTGAGAGGGGGAGGGTCCGGATCCCTAGGACCCTCAAAAAATCACTGCATGTCTAAATAATGAACAATATCAAGTTCCAAATGAAGAATAATTGTATTGGCTTTAATATTTAAAGCGAAAAATACTAACATGTTTTTGAACCCGGGAGGTAAGTATCGCACTGATACGGTCGAGCGGGGTTATTGATGCAAACCTTTAACCTTTTTTTATAATTATTTTTTGCCGTACAAGATACAAACTGTTATCCAGGAATAATTTAATTAAGAGAAAGTTTACTTACCTTCTTTCAAGGACTTAAATTTTGCTTTAGTAATAAAAACAGTTTTGCCAGAATTAACAATTTCGTAATCTGTTGTCCCGATCGACCACTTCCGGGTAAAAGTATATTTCATTATGATAATATGTATGTTACTGCTAAAAATTGTGTGAAACGTTTTCGTTTTTGCTTTATATGTTGAGAATATCTATAAAAGTTTTATGCCTCGGCCGCTAATCCTTATGTGCTGTGTGTGGGTAAAGCCGTATGCCCAAACATCATAAAACTCTTGCAGAAGAAGCAACAGAGAACACACAACAAGAGAGGGGTCAGGTGGTAACTAACTGTACTACAGAAATAACTGAAGGCTTCAAACCGACATAAATGCAGGTATTTCATAGATAATGATAGCATTTGAATTTTTATATTCCTAAATTTTCATCCTGGGTCTGGGATCTGTTTTCTCTGAAAGAAAAAAGTATGTTAGGTTAAAAAAGTTGTAATAAAAATATTTCTCACTCATGGGATTACAGCAAATCAAATGAAGTTTTTTTTTTGGTTATAGGATCAAAAATAGCTAATTAGATATAGAAGAAGTTTTTATTTTTGCTGACTGAATATTGCGCGCGCGCGCCTATAAATTGTATCAGAGTAAAAGTGCATTTTTTTATTATGTCTGAAAGTATTTTGTTTTAGTTCATTCCCGTAAACTAATTATTTTAAGTCTTTTTATTTCGATGCTCGCGCCCTCGTAAGGTCATCGCGCCCCACAGTTTGAAAACACTGGCTTACAGTTATGTAACAGATATGATTCAAAAGCTAATTGTATTAAATTATATCCTCATAAATGACTATTATATCAGTAGATGTAATTCCGAATACTTAGAGAAATTTTAACTATTGTATATAACCTGAAAGACGTAGTTTTTTTTTCAAGGGAATGAAACTAATAATAATAAAAAATGTCAACTCGGGGCTTTTTTTAGATGTAACCCGTCTAGTAAGCCCATTGTTGAGGTTCCATCCCGGCTGAGTTAAAAGATTTTCTGGTTCTCTGATGTGAAAATCGTAAGCCTGTATGGTATATGATTATGTGGCATATACAATATCTCTTGAGGATCAATTTGGCTCTGTATTCTTTGTAAAATTATACAGCACCATGAAATATAATGCAACTATTTTAAATTTAAACTCAATTGTAGTAAATATGCAGAAAGCCTGTGGTGAAGTTCAAGGAAGATGCCATTCCTTTCATGGGAAATATTAAAAGAAAATTTCCTTAATATATCTATTTGGATTATTTAAAACTTCAGCATATCACTAAAGAATATGAAATATTTATCTCAATGCATCCTATTATGTCCACACATGTTTAGATTTCTTTATAGGTCTACTATCCATATTTCACTGGCTGACGGTATTTTAAAATATCCTTTGTTGATCCTTCAGTATTCATTATCGAAAGATGGGCTGACTTTCTCATTATTTCCAATGGTATATATGTACTCCTCTAACATATGTAAACCTTTGTAGCTCAAGATTACATTTTTATGCTATAATTTTTAAAGTCACGAGGACTAAAAAAGTTATTTAAAATATTCCTTTCTTCCCTGATAACGAATCATTTTCCTTCGTTTGTTGAGAATCATTACAAAATGGAAAACACGAAAATTATCCTTTGAAAATATTTTAACTGAAGAGATTATCTTTAAAAATATAGCTAACTGGTATTAATTTATTGCCGTTTTGCTTAACATATATCATCAACACAACTTTTCCATGTTATTTTCATAATTCTAAATAAATACAACCTGTCATGCATCGTTGCTCGTAGCTTCATGATATATTATAAATTTCACCCTCAGATAATCAGTAGCTACCAGATTGCAATATCATAAAAATATTGTATAGTGTTAAAATATTAAACAAATAATAGTTTTGTCTGTCGACATTTCTGCATTTCTTTATATAATTTGATCTGTTATAAAATATCATTCCCAATGTTTTTACACCTGACATTACTTTCCGTATTATTGTTTCAAAATAGCAGAAAAGCAAATTCAAATGAATTTAATATCTGTCCTGTAACATGGGGTTTTCATTTATAGCATTTTTCTAAAAAACAATTATGTTGTGTTGAAGGAAATATAGCTTATAAACTGATTTCACAAAAGCTTCACAAAAACATGTGATTCTAAACTTGCTCAATTAAAAATTCTTTTAAATTAGATTTTACCCATTTATTACATTTATATTTGGTAGTCTGTGAAAACGAGGAAAATTATATTTCAGTTTATACAAATTAAATTTTATTTGTGCCTCGCACCAATAGCTACGTGTTTTTCAAAACATATTAAATTTACGCTTTTCCTATTATATCATACTTTAAATTAAATGTAATAAAGCATCTATATGCCACAAATTTTATTCCATTTAAAAAATGATCCTTACAATGCAATGTTCACCTATGCTATTATAGGAACATGAGATTCACTGACCAATGTTATTTATATAACAGGGGATCCAAAGTTTGATATCCCTTTTTAATTAGTGTACATCTTGAATCTATATTTCCTGTGGTGATAGGAAATATGCTAGTATCAGGTATTTAAGCCAGCACTTTCGCGTAGGGTATGTCATACCCACCTCACCTAACTTTTTTCAAGACTCCATTTAAATCTTTTTGAAATTTAATAGTTTCTCGCAGCTGACTAAGGTTATATCCTCTGAGGGGCCCATAGCTTGTAGGCGAAAGTTCTAATATATATTTCTGGCCACCAAGCCTCTTCAGATATGCCCTACTCTGTATTGAATCACCGTTACAGTTCTAAATGCATGATCACGCTCTAAAATCTTTATTATGCAATGGCACATTATTGTAGTTATACTGAAGAAAAACAGAGGTATTTATGTAATTTTATAGATACTGTATTTAATAGATATAATACAAACATAGTATATTTGGGATGAAGAAATTCTCCGTGGGGGATTATAAGGCAAAAGTCGAATGGTGAAGAATATAGTAGCAAGTATGTTTCTATGCGTTAGGGGTGTCACACATGGCCCGCAGGCCACATGCAGCCACCAACAAGCATTATACGGCACGGTCAATACATTAGCACCCAGTAATATGTAATAACTATCAACATATCTACGAAATTGGAAAGATAGTTGAATGGTAGATATATCAAGTGCCTGACTAACATATTATTAAATTTTACTTGTCATTTTATATACGTTTATTATAATGTATTATTCAAAATGAACAATGTCCCTATAAATTTTCATATATTTGCAGCCCACTTTAAGTTAAAACCATGTTTATTTGGCCAAAGTCAGCCTCTTTGAGTTTGACACCCGTGAAAACTATCTGACAATATAATTGATGTAGCAACTATCGTACTTGATAAAATGACCGTTATCATAGCCAATGTCTAGAAAAAGTAATCATAGCCTATGACAATATTTTTGTGTTTTTTTTTTTGAACATTGCGCAAAACATGCGTACATTATGTTGATTACTCAGAAACCATCAATTAAAAGTGAAACAGATGCTTATTTCTGAAGTAATTTAGATTTTGATTTACAGACGAATGTAAGGATGTAGAAAGTAGCAAGCAATGCTTCAACGAAAATGCTACGAAATACTTCTTTAAAAACAATATATATATATTACATCCCAGTGAAAGTATTGCACTCGTCACACCCTGTGACGAAGACTAAAAGAATGTATGAACAATGTAGTGAATGTCGTAATAAAACGTGTCGTAACATACTGTATTTCCTAATGCTCTTCCTTTCACCCTATTATGCAAAATTTTATATTAAAAACGAAAGCAAACACCATTGTATATGGGATACCTTTCGCATGATACTCCAAGAGGAATGTCAGGCTCAGTACCTAGGAAATGTTTTGGAACCTTACTCACTGAAAATCCTGATGTGTAAATGGATTTGTGAACATGTTATGCAAAACTATACATGGGACCCAGTGAGACTACAACGGCATATTTATTCACAAATTTTTTACAATAAATATGTAATTTACAATTGATAACTGACATAAAAGTTGCATTATTAACTTGTTTGTACCTAATTAACAATATTGAGGATGAAAAAAAATGAATGATAATTATTTGTAGTAAAGAAAAAACAGTAAATTACCTTATGAATGTCAACGTCCAATATTTTCCTGTATGTATAAACGACCTCCCATCCATTTGAAATAACTTCCAAACTTATAAATTATGTAAAAACCTGTAAGAAATAACTACATTTTAATAATAATTTTTATTTATTTATTTTTATTTTTCTCTAAAATTATATGGTTTTTAATTATTATCACACAAAAGATAATTCCCAAACTAAAAATTAATAAATCACAAATTTGATATAACACATACAAATCCAAATAAAAAAACGTCTTGACAGACAACATATTGTTTTAAATAAAGAAATAAGCATTTTTTAAGATAAATAATTTGAGTATAAGTTGTGTTTTTAAATAATACAGCATATATATGATACCTTAAGTCTGATAACAATTGATGAATTTATTTATTATAAGGTACGTATAATATAAAGTGCATTCTAATATCATTGACTGCAATTAAGACACAATACTTATAATATACATATAGAAACATATCCAGCAGAAAAACAATAATCACTAATATATAATTCTACAACAAAAATAAATAAATTTTAAATTGAAAACCAAATTATTGAAACGATTAATATATTTCCTGATTTACTAAAACTTCAGATATACAATTTTTTGCGATCCTAACTCATTAAAATGAAAACCCAAGCTTCCATTTAAATTCAAAATTTTGTTGTTGTACAAATACAGATAAATTTACGAGTTCACAAACAATCTGCAAAAATGCATCATGCTCTATAAAGAATGCTGAATTGCATTAACCAAAAATAAACTTTCTAACCTTAATAATGCCAAACTGTTTATTTGGCTCTTACCTTAAATTCTCAAGCATGTCATGACAGCTTTTGATTATAGCTGGCAAATCTAAATATTTGGAGAACTGCTAATTTCAGAAATTCTGAAAGTCTTAGAACTCTTTAAAGACAAAGTGTTATGTACCTTAATCTTCTCGTATGGAATGATTCTGCTGTGGTGTTCAAGGGTTTTTGGCTTAGCATTTAAATATTCTAATCTGATAGTAGTCGTCAATGGAACAAAGTGAGGAGTGTGGAAATTCTTAGAGCTAATTCGGGAAGCATGTTTTAAGAATCTTTAGAAATTAGTATGAAATGTGAATATGAAATTAGATAGTGGAAATATGACTTAGGGAAATTCAGTTATTTTTATTTTCATAAAAAGAATGAGAGAACTTTCTGAATTGTCTAACCTAATGATCTTACATATATTATATTGTAGTTACTTGTTTTCTGCAAAACTTTAACAAAACATATGATAGTCATTTTCCGTTTTTTTACAAGTAATATACATATAATTCAAGTATAAGGGAAAAAAAACCGCATTAAAAAATTATAAAGGGCAATTAATAAAACAGCTAACTAGTTCTAATTTAAGTTCTTCATGCACGTCATGGAGTTCTTAAAAGTGATTGTTAAATGAAATTATAATTTTTAAAACTCTAATGTAATAACGCAGTAAGTGTGACTTTAATCCCTTCTTATGATATATTTTTGAGTTTTAGTTTCTTGAATTTAATTTTAAAAATCCTTGCCTTATATTAGCTGTTTTTATCGGCTAAGTAACAAATATTTATCAAGAAAAGCTCTTTTTAGCCATTATGATAGTGATAATCATTGTGTAATTAACTATTTGATTTAATAAGACAATAATTATGCAAACACTGTTTATAACAATTACTATCGATGTTGAAAATAAATTTATTGAAGAAAGAATAAACAATAGATTGGCAAATTAACCCGAACAAATCTATGAGGGTTCAAATTGAATGATATCAAACATAAATTTATTTCTAACCTTGTTTCACTGCCCGTATTCATCTATTCGTTTATTTTTTAAATAAATATTATTTTTGAAATCTCCTGGAAATAAATATATAAAACATTGCAATTTTCATATTAATTATTTTTATTTATGTAAGTGATAATTTAGATTTTTTTTAAAAAGCATTTTATGTTGAATATTTTTTTAAATTTTTCTTTCAATTGAGGAGGTCCACTACCACACGAAAAGTTTTATTTCATAATATAATTTCGTTATTGCATAGACACACACAAAATAATAATGTTCTTTAAAAAATGTATATAGCATCTTGATGCAAAGTAATTTAAAATGCATATAAATCTTTAAATTAAATGCTGTATTATATGATATAGCAATGAGAAATCAATATGATCTACTTAAATTTGAAACACTACCTTCGTTCTAAGAAATATTTATCGATTGCATACTTAAAATGAATAGATATTTATTTTTGCCTTTACTAAGTAATGATAGTTTATGTAACATTTAAATTATATAAATTTATTATTAAATAGGTATAATTCTCAACGAAAAACCTTAGAAAAAAATGATACACTTTATTTCTTAATTTTCTGGTAATAGACTTAGTAAGAGATTATTATTTCAAATACATGAAGAATAATATCACTAAACTTAAATTAATTAAATATTGAAAAATTAAAGATGTGAATTGTGTAGTAAATGCTTTGACATCAGCAAGCTGAGGTGCAATTGTCCACCTATGTCGTCATTCGCTAAAAGCCAAGTAGCGATCCTGTGCAAATATTGATACTATGAGGCAACCCACTGACCTCCGGACAGCCTTGCTCAGAATTTATTCCATAGCCAGAGACCCCTTTTGAGCCTCTTTAAATTTTCGAATGACCTACTCTGAAACTCTCCAGCTTCAAACCTGCCAACGGTTCTTTATATAAAGGAATTATCCAAACGGTCATGAGAAGTCATACTTCACTGCTAACTAGTTAACTTGTTTGTTTCAATGCAATATTCACAAACAGAAAAAGATCCATATGATTAAAACGGTCCCCAATCCAGTAATTCTGCAAAAAGTAAAGCGCTATACATCATCTTTTAATAAACTGAAGGTTGGAATTGTAGTACCTGCTCTTCAAAACGTATAAAGCATACAAAATTTAAAAGTTTATTTTCATGCAATTTAAATACTGACAAACGATATGCTTCTTGAACATAATTTTGACATGTATATATATATATATATATATATATATATATATATATATATATATCCTATCCGAGTTGAAAAGGATGAAGATGTCGCCTTCAAACTATTTTAACCCCATTTAATCGGTCCTAAGACCAAAATTGCTTTTTGATTCGCTTGATTTTTTCTTTCATTTGCTTTTCTTTTTTGTATTTATTTTTGTAGATTCGATCTTCATGTTTTTTTCTTTTATATTTCCATTAAATTATTTCCTTGTAGTATTCTTTTATTCTCATTGTGTACTCTTTTCTTGTTTTGGTATATCATATAAATTTTTCTTCCAAATATATATATATATATATATTATTTAAATTATCTTATGGTTATTTTATTTTTAAGTTATGTTCAGTGCTTAGAATAAATTTCATAATAACTATCTAGTTGGTGCTCCATTTTTTTTTTTTTGCTCTTTTACTTACACTTCCATTTTAACACAATGTTGAATGTGATTTCTGCATACGATTTACACTCACTATCTATGGTTTTCATTCCTACATGTAAGTTTTTATCCTAATAAAAAATATTTTCGTAATATTCATTTCCTTGCTAGAGAGAAATATTATTGTTCACTTTTCATTATTTCATTTTCATCTACTGTTTGGTTTATCGTCTGCATGTGTTAGAAATACGCTTAACTTTTCAACATGGCTCTGTTTTTATCTCTATTATGTCGAAAAACGTTGCTGTACGGATAGGTGGATCCATAAAGCAATGCTCAACTCTAACTCGCTGGCCTAATTCACTGACAGCTCTAGAAATTATAATATGTCTCCATTTTTAGTTCAAAGACTCTTTGTGTATAGCTTTGTTATGTGTATTAGTTTATATATTATTGTATATTATTTTATTTATATATATATATATATATATATATATATATATATATATAACCCATATATATATATTAATATATATATATATATATATATATATATATATAATACATATATATATATATATATATATATATATATAATCCATATATGTATATATATATATATATATATGCGTGTGTGTTTTGTATGTAAGTACAGTACCGTTAATGCTCAGAATAATTTACGGAAATGTAAAACTTTTGATGAAAGACATTGTTTGGATTTTAATTTGAGGAAAAATGCCATTCTGAACTAGCAACCGCAGCATTTCATTTTTAGTACTGTTATTCTAAATATTTTTAAAAAAGGTACTGATTCAGTTTGTCATACGATGATGAGTTGAAAATAAGTTTCTCTGTCGACTGTGGTCAAAGTTGTGTATTAAAGTCAAAACGTAGAATGATACGCGTTAAATATAAGGCCTAACTGTATTTATCCACATAAGTACTCAAGTGCATTGTGACAGTTGCCATACTGTGTGATAAGCTCCAAACAACCCCTCAGGAAAACTCATGGTTTTGCTTTATGGAAGCGTTTAACGGCTTTCTTGACTCAGCATTGCTTCCAAAGCGCCTTCCGACGAAATTCTTCAAAGCCGGAACGGATGAAAATCACTTGCGGGAGTTTAGACTATAGATGATGGTGTAGGCGTTCCGAATTTTTGTTGCACGCTGCCCTTGCCGTCGCTGAGTGTGGTCTTGTATTATTTTGAAACAAATCGAACAACACATCTGAGAAACCCAGGCCACTTTTTTCGAATCCAAACTGCTATATCTTGTCAACCTCACCCAATGTTTTATCCGTGTCTTTGCGTTGATCTGATGTGTCGTCTTTTGCCCTTAGTCGTTAAATGCTTCTTTCATATGCAAAGCCCCTTTAGTTTTTCCTGGAGGATTTATTGAAGCTTATCACAGTATGGCAAATGTCTTAATGTACTTCGCACTTCTTATGTGGAAAAATAAAGTTATATCTTTAACGCCTCATTGTATGTTGTGACTTTTATGCACATCTGTGACCACAGTCATCAGGAGAAACTTATTTTCCGACTCACCCTCGTATGCAGTAAAAAGGTTATATTTATGAAAAACTAATAATACTGTTGATTATAAAGTAAAAACAAGGCGTTAAATCTGTTTTTAAATATATTTCCAAAAAATAGCTGCTAAAATATTTATATTTTTATTTTTAAGGGCTCAGGGACATCATATACTTTGAAAATTGATTTTTAAATTTTTGTTCTAAAAAAATAGTGCTTATTTTTCTGAATCTAAAATGTATAATATGTTTGTTGATAAAATAGCCCTAAACTATGAAAAATAAAATGTAAACAAATGACCACGCCCTTGACACACCCCTTTGAGCATTAAATATGTAGTTTTTTCCTGTGTTTGATCTAAATAAACGTTCTATATAGTGAACAAAATGTATTTTAGTATGTAATGTCTAATTTTTAAAAAATAAATTTATACGTGTTAAAAGAAAATTAAGATTTTCATAATTTAAAAAAATTATGATTATTTCAAAGAAATTATGCAATCAATTCGTTAAAAACTTGTTTATTATGTTTGATATGTTGCTGTACACTGGTAAAATTAAGGACGAAGTCGAAAAATTAGTATATCAGCTGAAAACGAAGAGGCATAGTAGACAGAAAGACCAATCAGAGATTAAGAAAGGTGATGTACGGTAGCACATGCGCATATATGCAGGTAGACGTAATGGGGGATTGTCTCAGTAGTATAAAGCATGTTGTCGGTGTAAGATCAGTATTTCTGGCAAAGAGCCGAATAGCAGCTAAAATCACACCCGAGTTGCCCCAGCGAGAAAATGGCGAATAATCAATCTGTTAGATTTGACATCTGAATGCTTTTACCCGAGGCTCGAATCATTGGGAAGTTGGAGGAAGGCCGCAGTGTGACAAGTGTGGCTGCAGAGTTCGAATTGTCACATCATCGTTTCACGACTTTGAGACAATTTCAAACTACAGGAACAGCTATCCGGGTTCAGTAGTGGTCATCCACGAGGAACCACACCCGCAGATGACCGGTACATTGTCTTACAGGCCAGAAGAAACAGGCGGCAGACAGCGGGAGAAATCGCTAGACACACGACACAGGTGACTGGACGACCGATATCGCGTTTTACCGTGGCCAGAAGACTGCACGGTGGTGATCTGTTTGCACGACGCCCTGTACGGTGTACCTTTAATGCCTGCCCATCGGAGAAGGCGTTCTCTGTGGTGCCGGGAACACAGGAATTGGAGAGACAATGAATGGGGACGAGTACTGTCTTTAAAGATGAGAGCAGATTCAGTTTGAGTAGCGATTCTCATCGCATACTCATCTGGAGAGAGGGAAGCCGCAATCATCCCTCGAACACATTGTGCGAAGGGACAGGTATGGAGGTCATGTGTTCTCGTTTGGGGGAGGGCATCATGCTTGGTAGTTGTACAGACCTTCACATCTTCGACGCAGGTTCAGTCAACGGGACGTTATTGTAACGAGATTCTTCTTCTTCCATATGTGTGTCTTTTTAGAGGCACTATGGGGTCTGCAGTTCCTTTTCAATGCACCATGTCATCGCACATTAGCTGCCGAACAGCTCTTAGAGATTGAGGATATTGAACGTATGGATTGCCCGGAACGATCTCCGGATCTCAATCCCATCGAGCATGTATGGGAATTTCTAGGCAGACGCTTGGCAGCTCGTACCTTACCACCAGTAACGATTCGGGAGCTTCGATTACTGCAAGACGAATGGGCAGCAATGCCTCAACAACTCATTGACACCCTCATTCTCAGCATGGGCAGACGCTGTGAAACCTGCCTAACAGTCAGGGGAGATCATATCCCCTACTAAAGCCCGGATGTTTCTTGCTGGACACCCATCACAGGGATCTTTTTCGGCCTTCAGTTGCATTGCGCTCCATGCTACTTTTCAATCGCTTCTTTTATCCCTCTGATTTCTCTTTTAGTAAGTGTTGCTTACATTACACATGTCCTTACTTATTGGGCATCTTACGGTATTAAATGTGTTGATTTGGAAAGCTTTTGTACAAAGTTATATTGAAAAAACCGTCTCGTCCTTAATTTTTGCACACCAGTGTATATATATGATTAAATTGTTTTTGTATATTCAAAGAATATTTTTGTTAGAAATGGTACCATTACATGACAATACGTATTACAAGATCTCGAAAATTATGTTCATGTTAAATTATGTTAAATTATGTTATGTTATGTTCATGTTATGTTCATATTTATTGAGTGGCATATTTCGTAATTTTTTTTATAAAGACTTGTCATGAAAAAATAGGCAGTATCAAAATCAAAGATTAATTACATTTCCTTGTTAATTACATTGACAACTCGTTACATACAGATTTGCGGAACAGGTTTATTTCAAATAGTTAAATGATGAAACTTGACAACTTTGGATATACTTTTTTTTTCGTTAGGGATTAGTGATTAAGTGTCATATTATACAATTTATCCTCGAGTACTGTCCATTCAGTAGATTTGGTCTATAATGAAAATGGTACACATACGTGCATATATATATATATATATATATATATTTATATATCTATATCTATATATATATATTATTTATATATATATATATATATATTTATATATATATATATATATATATATATATATATATATATATATATATATATATATATATGTGGTATGTGTGTGTGTGTGTGTAGAAGTTTTTATTTTTGATAACTTAAGGGGTCACATACCTTTTAAAAGTTGAAAATGGTTAAAAATAGTGAGCTCTTTAAAGCTCTATAATTTTTTTATTATTGTTTCCTGGGATGTAAATTTTGGAGGAATAAACAAATAGATATTACTTTACTTAAAACATAACCAACAAACACACTGCTAATTAGGATAAATTTTTAATTAGATAATTACAAAAAGAAATTTTTGTTTTCTTTTCACAAGTGATATGCATTACGCGCAGCTTTATAAAAGAAGTTACCAAATTTTTGATGAAATTTTTTGCTCAGTGTTGGAAATTGTGTTATCTTTAAAATGACGAAGCATGAAACACTGATTTAAAATTTGTAGTAAACTATAAGAATTTAAAATTTAACTATAAAATTTTTAAAAAAATTTGCTAGTTTATATTTGTAATTTTAAATTTTTTCATTAAAAATTCAAACTGGTTCGTTATTTTGAGTACATATATGATCAGAATCTACAGTAAAAATTTTATCATTTTCCATGGCACGGTTTTAAAAATATCATGCGCGTAATGAGTAAAAATGACGTTCTGAGAAAATTGACATCAAACGTAAAATTTACCACAGTTTTATATATATATTATTCTGGTTACTCAAACAACAACTAAATTTAAATTAAACCTAATGTGAAATTTTTTTAGTCAATAAACTTTAATTTATTAAAATTATTATAACTAAAAACATATATTATACCAATGCAGTACAAGCATCGAAACGATATCAAAAGCTACAAAATAATCAAAATGCAACAAAGTGATTCATTTCTCCAAAATAAAGTTAAAAATTTAAAAATATTTCCTAAAAACCATCAATACCTTAATTAACAACTACTTATTATAAATATTAAACAATTTGTGATATGAATGCAGTGTATTACTATGATTCTAAAATGCTAAAATTCGCCACATGCATATGATGTTCCCTCTTTTTCAGTTAATTTCTTACAAGTAATTTTAAATTGCATTCTTTAGCCTGTCGTACTTCTTTTGTGCGGAGATTAAAATGTACTTCTGCAGTCTGAATTCTTTTATATCTACAAGTGTAACAAATTTATGTGCAAATTGACCAACAGTCAGACCAGGCGATTGCATAATTTTTAGTCTGCCTTGATTGCCATCATTAAAAATGACAATTGCCTCATTTGTAGATATATCAACAATCTTTCTACCACAACCTAAAGTTTTTGGGCATAATTTCCATATTAATGAGTTAATGGATTCATTATTATTTTGGGTTTTACTCCCTAGACATTTTTGTAGAAGTTTAGGTTGTGATAGATCATTAAACACAGGTTTTATGGCATCCATTACTGCCACTGGCAATTTGTTACTGTGTCTAAAAGTTTCCACACTGCCCTCTACTACTTGATTTTGATATTTACACCAAGAATTAGGACCTACGGGACAAAAACTGTGCAATGGTTCTTCGTCGCTTGAACGTATATGGAAATATACAGCCCAAATAGCTTTTCGCATATCTGACAGGCATGTTTTATTTTGTCGGATTGCATTTCCATAGTACGTTGTAATTAAGTCGATCATTCTGTCGGTCAACCTTCCTTTCCCCAATCGACTTCCCATCACTGAGTTTGGAGTTCATTTGTTTTAATTTTCGTAAAGGAGTTCCCATTATTTTTTGAACATGTCCAACACATTCAATTTTTGAAACTGTGATATCTTCTCCATACGGATTGGATGCAGTAATAGATGAGAATGTTTTGGAATCGCCATTCCCGATGTAAGATGTGTATCTCACAGAACGATGACTTAATGAACGCTGAAATATACGAACTATTCCCACAGTCTCCATCATGCCAGCTGAACCATTGTGGTTCTTCAAACATTCATTGACGTGAAGAATTTTCCACTTTTTTGTAAGCAGGTGACCCCTTTCTTCGTTTCAAGAATCACATCTTTTACAGAAAGAAGACATCACTTCCGCATCAATACACTTTCCTGTTTTGTCTCCTATAACAGCACACACACCATCACGAGAAGAATAGCCACGGGTTCTCCATCTTCCATCTCCACTAATTATTATATCGGAAGAATTTGTCAAAAGTTACCTCTTCCAAAGCTGCACTTTGCATTGAAGCTTCTGCGACTTCTTTACTACACAATTGTAGTTTGTTCATAATGTTATTATAGGATTTTTCAGCAACTGGAGGAAAGTCCATGACACCACAGAAAGTTATCATTGCTGCATGACCCTGTCCAATTGTCCTCATTGCGTATACAAAACGTCTGTTTATTTCTGGAATATTTTTCTTTTACCCAGCATTTTTGAAGTTCTAAACGAACACAAGTCTTTACAGTTCTTGCATTCAATCGAAAAAACACTAGACAAACCTCTAACACAATTTTCTGAAAGTTTAATATCACCACCACATTTTTTTGCAAGAAGCAAAGTTTTGAATGTTTGTAAACATGATAGTTTTATCAAACACTCTATAGCCATCAAAACAGTCATCATGTTCAATAAAAGATGAAACAACATCTTGCAGCCGAATCTTTTCCCAGATGCACTGTTGTTTAGTGATTCATCCACACTGTGTACAGCTTTGCATCTCGTATGCATATTACCAGTAAACTTCCTTTTCTTAGAACGTTTACCAGATGGTCTTTTAGAAGATTCAGTCGAATTCATCCTTCAAAAGTTTATAAAATAATAATACTTTTCCTAAAACTTATCTTAGAATAAGATACGGTATGAAAATCAAAAACGAGCGAGTATAAATTCAAGATTCACTTTATCAAAACAAAGTAGAAGTAGAACTTTATAAAGTTAGTCGAAGTGGTAGTTAATATTCAGAACAACAATAATAATATTTGAAGCTTAGATTCAAGCATTTGATAATAATTAGAATGAAAATATTAGAAACAGAGAAACGCAGCTGTCACCAGCGACATGACAGCTGTCACCCTGGAGCCAAAATGTAAACAATATGTAAATCGCCTTTTCTACTCTTTTTTATTTTCTTAATAACGTCCGTTCTATTGGGAATATCTGCATGTGGTTTCTTTTAGAACACTCAGAAAGGTTTACTCTATAAAAAAATAATAATAAAAAATCGATTTTCAGGAAATTTTAAAAGGTATATGACCCCTTAATATCGTGCTTGCGCCTATTAATTATATCAGAGTAAATGTGCATTTTTACTACGTCTTTAAGTATTTCGTTTTAATCCATTCTAGTAAAATAATAATTTTTGAAATCTATTATTTATTTAAATCTATTATTTTCGATATGCTCGCGCCCCCCTCATAAGGTTATCGCTCCCCTCAGGGGGGTGCGACCCACAGTTTGAGAAACCCTGGGATAGCATATATTAGAGTTAATTTTTATTTGGTTTTTCCCGCGGTAACCTATTAATTTCAGATGATTTTAATTCAATTTCTTTAAAAATTTAACCATTTCAATTTCATTTGCTATTTAAACTAAAGTTTCAGTCATTCAAGTACTTATATTTCTTATAACATTGGTGAGTACCCGGATATTTTTTTAATGAGTGCTTTGCCTTTATATATTACTAAAATCGCACATTTTTAATTTATATTACTTTTTAATAATGCTTCCTTCCAATTTTCCTTATATGATGAAATTAATTGAAGGAAGTATTATATAACTTATCAGAGCTAATTATTTTATATAAATTTAACATAGCATGTAATTATTTTATTTATAACATAACATAATATAATAATTATTATGAATAATAATTGTTGTTTTACATTATTTATTTGTAATAAATATTTTTTTTTTTTTAAGTTTTTATAAATATTAAAAATATACTTAAAAATTGTAATTATTATTATGTTATTTATAACTATTTTTGTTATATTATATGATCGTTGTTATGTATAACAAATATATTATTTTAACATGTTTATATATATATATAATGATTATATTATATGGTAATAATATATACTACTACTTATTATTATTATATTATATATAATTTTTATTACATTATATTGATATTCAATAATGATTGAGTTTCGCTATTTTTAATCTATTCCTATGTTCTTCATTTGAAGTACATTTCAAAACTATTTTTTACAATTATTTTCCATACCATTTGTTACCTCAAGGCGGCATCATGGGTTCCACGTAATTCTTCAATCGCGCCAAGCAGTGGTGACCACATATTATTGATAAAATTCATACAGAGATTTTAAGAATTGGGAAAAGAAACCGATTAACGCGTACCAATAAATTAGTACAATAATAAATCTAGTAAGAAGCAAGAAGTGTAAGCATATATTTGACTGTATACAAACGTTCTATTGAGAAGTTTAAGATCATATATATGACTCAATAGAGTCAATTAAAGGATTTGGCACGTCTTGCATCACTAATATTTACGGAATTAAACCCGCTGTCCTTAACTGAATTAACAAAATACAATATGGAACCCAAAAACAAAAGCATATTTTCCCTTTTATGACTTATAAATTGTCTATATTTCTCTACTTCTTACGGTCCATGGTAGCTTAGTGGTTATGGCCCTGAACTCGCAGCCATAGTGTCATGGATTCCATTCCAGGTAACATTGAAGACCCTCTGTGCAGCGGCGGCCGATTCACGTGAAATCAGTGGAGGCTTAATCCCCCTCCGTCGAGGCGGTGTGGTTGGTAAAAGATGGAGGTGCTAGCTCAGGTGTCAATAACCCCAGCGCTGCATTATAATGATATGTTTGTGTAACTCATTTGATTTCTTGTGGAGCGTTTAACAGTTTTTGTAGAGGTCTGGTTGTAAAGCAATGCTAATTATAGGTTATAATATTTTCTTTTCTTTTCCGACATCTTTATATATGAATAAATCAGTCGTCATTTAAAAAAGAAGTCTATGGTTTTTCTCTTGTAAACAATATTTATAATTAGATGATTGTCTTGTGAACTCATTATCGCAGACGATTTCATTTACAGAGTAATTTCATAGTTCTCTTTAAATTAATTTAAAGGTAAAATTAAGATTATATTAAAAATATTACAAGGTTTTAAATAATATAAAACATTTAAATATGAAATCATCAAAAAATAATTTTTGTATAATGTTGCATTTTTGTTATTCAGACAACTTCCGTTCAAAATCAAATTCTGCTCGTAATGAACATTTTTGTCTTTCTTTCCAATTTTTTTTTTTTTTTTTTTACTCTCAAAACTCATGTTTTTTATGATTCTTTTTTTCTACTGAATCATATTTAGAATCATTTTCTTGGTAACATCCCACTTCAATATAAATTTAAAAAAGGAACAGTCGATTTAAAGTAATGCCATACATAGTTTGAGATTTTTTGTGATAAAAAAATAATCTTATAATATAAGGAGGACTATAATGTTTCTCATTAAGCGTTGGATGCTTACCAAAAGAGATACTTTGAAAACATCCAGGGAACAGAATCAGTTCGTCAATGAGTGCGATTCCATTACATAAAGAGAGAAAAATATCACCTCATCAAGTAAAATGCCATTAAGGCTAATAACAAAGCAGGCCATTTACTTTGAAAAAAATTGTTTTTTAGAGAAGCTGATTTTTAGCTTGATGTAGAAATTTCTATTATTGTGACTTAATCTTTCGTAGTAAGAGTCAAGTATATTATATGAATGAGTTACATTACTGTTTAAAATTTTACATTAATCTGGCGTGGGGCACTAATAAAATGCTTTGGATCATACGCGAGGTGTATGAGAACTAAGTATCGTTTTGTAAACAGTCGCCTTAAAAAAATCAATTTTCGTAACAAAATTTATTTTTATATGAGAGAACATGTCGAAATCCATTTTTTCTCCATAGCTACAACCATTATACAGAGGTTTTTCATATCAGGAAACCAACTTCTTTATACCCTCTGCAACCCTTTATCTACCGCATTATGAGCTACTGCTGTTTTTTTATGCATTTTTTTTAATCACTACATTGAAAATTAGGGGATACACATAAAAAAATACTCAGATTTGGAAAATTTAAACCGTTAGAGATATTTAACTAATTAAGGTATGCGACTACCATCGGTGCACTTTTTTTTAATTTATAAATTGTCAACTAAATAAACCGTTTTTTATTTGCAATGGGGAATAAAATGAGGAACTCGAGAAAATTAAAAATAATTTTGGATAGATTGGGAATTTTGAGTGAAATTTTAGTCAAAAATTGCAGTTTCGGTAAGGCGTACATAGAAAATTCTAATAAATATATTTGAATAAAATTTATACAGTACATAAATACTATCCTTATCTGTACTTTGAAATATGAGATTTGTAATACTTTTGAAAGTTTTTAAAACATGTCATTTTCCATGCAAGAACTCAATTTTTTACATGAAACTAATGTCATTTTCTCACAAAAAGTGCAATAAAATAGATAAATTTACACACAGAAATTAGACAATATTATAAGCTGCAGATAAAACTAAATAAATCATTTTCTGAAAATTTCAATTCAATATCTTAAAAAGAAAAACTTTAGTGAACTTTAGAGTGAAACAAAAAATTGAAAAACACAGTTAATACAGTAAAATAAATTTTCTACTAATTGTACATTTTTTTAACTCATCATATTTATAGGTCAAGATCTCTCTTTAGCTTAATGTGTAACTAATTTGGACTTTTTTTTAACCTTTTGATGTTTTCTGGAGAGCTATATAGACTATAACAATTTTCGTTTTTAGTGAAATTTAAATGAAAAAAGGCAGTTACTCAAACTTCTAATAAATGTATTCAAATAATATTTGTATAGTACGTATATAATATTTTTATATGTGTTAGAAATTAAAAGATTTCTAATACTTTTGAAATGTTTTCAAAATATGCCAAATTTTATGCAAACACACTATTTTTTAAAAAAATTAATGATTTTTTTTTCTGAAAAAAATAAAGTACATAAATATATACACAGAGATTTGATGCTGATTTATAACATAGATAGAACAATATAAAACATGTTTTGAAAATTTCAATTCAATATCTTAAAAATATTTTCTGCAGAATTCTACTTCCGGTTTTGTAAACTCCATTTCCGGTTTACTAATGAGGTTGATTCACGACATTGAGAAGACTAGTCGAAATCACGTGACGAGGACCTCAACATTTCACCACGTTTTAAATCAGTGTGTAAATTTTATACGTTCGATATGTTTACTTCTTGTGTGTGAAGCTTATTTCTGAAATTTTATTTATTTTTATTATATTTTGGCATTATCCTTGTTAAATAATTAGGTATGAAGTATTTTTCGTAATTTTTTAGCATAAGTTTTGTTTCAGTTTAATATATTTGTCATTTAGTGTTAGTGTGCGAATCCGGTATCTTCTTGCAGTGTTTGTTTATATATTTATTAATAGTTCTGGATTATTTTTAGCATCCTTATAATAAATTCTTTGTTTTCATGTAGTTTATTATGTTTATTTACGCACGAGAATAATTTGCAATATAAAATTGAGACCATTGCATTTGGAAAACTTCTCATATGTGTACAATTACTTATTGGTACATAGTGTATCACACACTCCCCATAAATTCATAAAATAGTGTAATTTATAAAAAAACATGTAGATATGAAATGGTCCCATTTTGAAATGTTAATGTTTATACTTTTCATTCTCCGATTCCCTTAGTAAATACCAGCTACAAATATTTAATGTTTTTAGAAATAGTATCTCAATAATTTCTCATAAAAGAGTATGGAACATTCAGAAACAATGCAAGTAAACATATATTTGGAAATAAATTTATACTAAGATTTGTCAATGACATGGATATATTTTTGTTTATTTAAAAATTTTCATACCTATTTCTATTGTTTAACAAGATATTTATACTTTTTGAGAGCAGTGCATAAAATAATAGTTGGTTAATGATTATTAACTCTTCTGTGATGGAAATGAAATTGTTTTTAACATCATTTAAAGGTTTGGGATATCTGAAATAATCTAATAATAAACAAACATTAGAAATGTTTTATTGTTTGACTTCCTTTGTAATTATTACCCGTCAAAATGTTTGAATTCTTTTAGAAATGCCTGTCTCCAACATTCAGAAGGAAAGAACTTGACTTTTTAAAAATAAATTAAGAAACATGTTTAAAGAAATAGGCTTTTTAATAAAAATATTTTATAGTAGAACAAATTAAATTGTTTCCAGGAAAATTTCTTGTATAATAAAGCAGAAAATTATTATCGGACAGTTTTATTTAATAATCATGCTCATTTTAATATACATTATTTATTGACACTTAATTTTAACATTACATGAATACACTATAAGTAAACAAAGCTGACTATGAATGTAGCACTATACTATAAGGACAAATAGAGCATCTAACTGCTAATATTTAACGTGCATAATATTTTATTCTTGTATCTCAATTTTTATCTTATTGATAATATCTAATAAACTATCTGGGAACCTTATAAATGGCTTTTTTAATTTATTCATATTAAATATCATCAACCCAAACAGATAAAAGGATACTGTAAAAAAAAATAAAGAAAACCCTCTCTTAAATCAAGGATTAAATAACTAAAAAAAGGTCATATTATGCAGAATTTTTGAAATTTTCTCTCTCTTTATTTATCTTATTAGATTTATGACATAAAAACTTAAATTTTTAAACACCATCACGGGCAATTAATAGTAAACAAACAAGTAATTGGGTTGTCTGTTCTTTAAAATTAAATAAAATTTTCAAGAAAAACTACCAGCTATGCGACATTGGAAGTAAAGAGTGTTTTTTTCCAGGCATTACTGTCCAAGATGGTGACCGATTTAACAGCTGTCAAGTGATTTATTCTCAGTTTTGTTTGGCAATTCATCGAAACGATCATCAAGCAAGGCGTAGATTTCTCGAATGGGCCCAAAACGAAATTGCCGTTGTTCCCGATTTTCATAAGCGAATTTTGTTTAGCCATGAAGCACACTTCTGGTTGAATGGCTACGTCAACAAACAAAACTGCCGCATTTGGAGTGAAGCTAATCCACAAGTGTATGTCGAAACACCGTTACATCCAGAAAAACTGACTGTTTGGTGCGCGTTATGGACTGGTGGACTCATTGGTCCGTACTTCTTCAAAAAAAAAGAAGGCCACAACGTTACAGTCAATGGTGATCGGTATAAAGCCATGATTAATACCTTTTCATTCCTGAATTGAACAATCATGATGTCCAGGAGCTGTGGTTCCAACATGACGGTGCAACATGTCACATAGCTCGTGCCACAATCGATTTATTGAAAGACACGTTTGGTGACCGCCTAATTTCACGTTTTGGACCTGTGAATTGGCCTCCAAGATCTTGTGATTTAACACCGCTAGACTTTTCTTTGGGGCTATGTAAAGTTATTGGTCTATGCGGATAAGCCACAAACACTTGACCATTTGGAAGACAACATTTGCCGTGTTATTGCCGATATACGGCCACAAATGTTGAAAAATTCATTGAAAATTGGACGTCCAGATTAATTACCTTTCGAATAAAAAAATTCATGTCAATCGAATAATACATCGTTGTTTTATTGCAATTTAAATTTCTATACCTCTAAAAAAACACCCTTTAGAAAGCAAAAACTGGAGACTGCATTATGTTTGTAGGTTGTCAACAAAACTTTTCACAGTATTTTTGAGAAATTGTACATGGTATGGATCCAGATTAAATGAAATATCCTATGAATTTTAAAATTTCAGATCTTAAATATATAGAACCAATTTTCTGAATGTATATAAAACAAAATAGAATACTTAAATCATGCAACTTATAGAAATAAATTTTGAATAAAAAACAAATACACATATAAAATGGCAATGTAACAATGTTTTTATTAATAAATCTTTACATTGCATATACTACATCGAAATAAAATTGACATAGGAGTTTCCTTTTTTTTTTTTTGAATTTCACACTATATATATATAATTGCAAAATTTCTACAATCTGTTCCTCTAAAGTACACAAAGCATTATCTTCTTTTTTAATGGGAATATTTCATTTTTTTATACTGAACATACCAACACTTAATGCATACCTATTTCTACCAGTTATTATATGTATAGTGTTAAATATACTTCAGTTCATCCAAATTTAAACTTATTTGGATTAATGTAATGACATGTTATTTCGTTATCACTGATTATGCATCTAAAGTATCATTTATACATAATTATATTTATACTAAAAATTGAAAATGAAACAACATTAAGAAAATAGATTCAGAATTCTTGCTCTGAAGTTCGATGTTTGAAAATATATTAACTTCAAATATAAAATTAATTACTTCAAAGTTTGTCTAAGAAATGCTAAATCAGTACTCATACCATTCCAAAATTCGGAACATACGTATTAAATTGCCAATTAATTTAGCCAAGCAAAAAGACATCCGATTTTTTTCAAAAAAATATATCACTATAATTACTGTGTTCAAACATGACCATGAACAGTTTCCACTATTGGTTGTACATCGTAGCATTTTGCAATTTTATGATTTGAAGAAATTAGTCGATATTATAATATACAAGTGTTCCAAATTTGCCCTTTCATCACACGCCACATAAAAATATCAGTGATTGTAGACAATTAACCCATTAAAAATAATTTTGAAATTTTTTTACTGAAATTACCTTTATTTTTACTGAATATTGCATTAATGTAGATTATTGCGAACAGCAATTTGGCAAGTTATTAATTTAAGGGTAACTAGAGAATTGAAAACGTTTATATTAAAATTTTGAATATTTATATTGTTTTTAGAAAATAAATATCCAACAGAATCAAATGTCTACATGTAAAATCATATTTGGTTTCATGATCTTAATTACTGATAAATATCATAGAACTGATGTATGGACTGACTGATTGACTGAATATTGACGTCGCACTGTTCAGCTACACGAGGGCTTTCAGAACTGATCTAAGAACACTTCTTGGGTCAATAATTGTAAATAACTCAATACAAAAAAATTATTCATGTCTTAAATTTATAAGCCGGATAGTATGAATACAGATGAACCTTTTAGATTTTAATACTTATGTAAAAATTAAAATCCAGAGTATTATTATGCTTAATACATTCCATGTGGGGTTAAATAGATTTCTTCAATACACTGTGTTATACTTCACTAATATGTGTATAAATATATGTGAAACTTATCATCAAAATTAATGGATTTTAAATTTTGTTAACCCGCGTGCAAATACCAATAAATGGCATCCATAGTAAAAAAAATTGTACATCTGTGTGACAAATTTATACCAGTCCAATTCTGAAAAGCAGATGTTGTGTTAAGAAATACCTATACTACATAATAAATAGATACACCACACAAATATTTTACAATTTTTATTTTTTTGTGTAAAATAATTATGGCTTCAAAAATGACTTGTTATTTTGACCATGCAGGAGAGAACATGACTTTTATATTCAATATATACACACACATTTATCTTCTATAATATACACAATCTAATTAAAAAAAATTTGTGTCTTAATTTTTTACCACATTCAGAATGAAATTCTCGATAAATAATATATTTTTACTTAAATGTGGCTGCGAATAAAGGCTTTAAAATTGTTGAATAATTTTTTTACTTTACAAAAAAAAATTACATTCCTGTAGAAATCCATCCAAATTCCTTTTAGCAGAAGTTTCTTTTATGAACACAAAAATAGTAGGAATGGAGCTGGCGACGATTTCTAAATGTTTAGTAATGAAAATAAGCTTATTCAAAGTGGTCAGAGCATACTAAGTGAGATGGTTTAAAATCCTCACGCTTCATCATGATAACTAAACACTCAATTTTTTTTTACCGGTATATTAAAAAAATATATTTTTCCTATACAATCATCTGATCTTTACTGTAATCGAGTTATAATGTAAAAGAGCAAGAGCAAAATAGTACAGAAAAGAAGTGTTGAGTTAGAGTTAAGCGGGAAACACACCAAAACATTTTCACGTGCTCTCCTCAACACGTGATCGTGACGTCACATGAATCAACCTCATTATACTATAACTTTGCTTCTAGATATCGTAGAAACAAAAAAGAGGGTTTCAGAATCTTAAATATATGGGCTATAAAAGGATTTTCAAAATTTTTCACCAGAATGGAGAATTTTGGGTAGTTATATATCTTAAAGTTATTTAATTGCAAAATTAATTATATATACGGTTCACACTTAAAATAAATAGTCAAATCATTTTCTAAGGTCTTCATTAACATACAAAAAATAATAAGTCACCTTTTCTCATTAACCACTTTTCGGAACAAACATGACAATCTTTGCAACCCGATCAAAATATCAAATAAAAACGCAATTTCTGCTACGGAATTATTCATCTCTTCCCCACTGAAATACTCATCATAGAATCCTTGCCATACATCTTTGAAGAGGGGATTTAAAATAATATTCCTGATAATTATCGCCAGAGTATTTGTAAAAATGGTTATTCTATTTAATTTTAAAGTGAGTGGTACTTTTAAGTACCGTCAGTAGATAAAAGATTAAGGTGAGTGAGTGAATATTAACATCGCACTTTTCAGCTATACGAGAGATTTTGGTGACGGATCTCATAATGTTGAACCATGGTCAAATGACAAGGATGACACCTGAGATGGCACCCCTTCCCCTGACTACTACACTACACCAATGTGAAGACGTTTGAGCTCTCTACAGATTTAGCGTGTTTCGCTTGCCTACACGGCGGGTATTTAGTGGAACTAGGCTCATTTTCTTGAAATAAAGTTGCCGCTAGTAAACGAGAGAGAGAGAGAGAGATTCCTAAATTGCTTTTCTTTTTCTTTTTTTTTTAATGTAAATAATGTTAAATCAGTTTAAATCCAGCGTCAACGTGTTGTCAGGGACGTTGAAGCTGCAATGGATGAGGAAATGACGAGAAATTTGGTTCAGCAATTGATTGATGGGTTTACCAATATTCATGACGAAGAGAGGAATGGGTGACCTTTGGTTGTAAATGATGGTTTAAGGGGTTCACCCAAGTGATAGCCTCTTTTTTTAAACATTTTTAGGAAAATGTTTTGATAACTAGTAAAACGATAGAACTTTACGTTTTGTATCATTTATTATTATGTATCTTAAAAGTATGTATACAAAGGTTTAGACAAAATTATCCAATAGAACGTGAGTTTGAGCGATCTGAACACACCCGTCTCTCAAAACTTGACACTCACTTCCTCGACGATTCCGGCTGACTGACTTATCTGAAGTAAAAAAAAATAACGCCGCTTTAATCTATAAGCTTAAGGGCACCGAATGAACTTTACTCAATTGAAAGTATTACAAAGTTGATTTTTGGAAGACCTCCGAAGAAAAAGTTTCGAATTTCATGGTTTTTTTGTTATATTGTTAATATAAAAAAATAGAAATATTTTGAATTTTGGAATAATCGCAGTTCATATGGTGCGTTTAAATTTGTGCTAAATCCACTCTATAAATTTCAAGGCATTCAGTTAAACCATTCTTGAGAAATTATGGAGTAAAGTTTGAAAAACACAGTTTTGAGAACAACGCGTTTAAAAGGTTTCAATTCCGATTAAAACAATAAAAATTTTAAATTAGCGCTCCAAACATCTGCTTTTCTAACACTTGTTTCTTTATAATGACTTCAAATTTTTACAAAATCACTTTACCGACTTATTCTAGAGATGTTAAAGAAGCAATTTATGATTTTTTTTTACTTTTTTATCCTTTCATATGGCTGAACCCTTTTAATTGAAAAAATTGAGTGAAAAAAAAACGTGAAAACAGATTGTTTGTAATAATATTGTATTTTAGCGAAGCTCCACAGATTTTAAAAACTGTTCACTGGTGGAATCTCTCCTTAAAGAGGGTATGGACGAGTTGGTTTCTTGATACGAAAAATCCCTTTACAATGATGGTAACTATGTAGAAACATAGATTGTGTGTGCGCGTTTTTCATGCAGTTTGAAAAATTGTGCACTAGAAGCACCTGCAAAACCAGATAAAGATTCCACAAATTAAGAAAAAATTTCGCTAAAAAAGTAGTGGCTAAATTTTTTAAGAAAAATATAACCCCTATTATACGATATATATAGGTTTTGTTACTCGTCACTATTTAAACTAAATATTCATAACATTTTAAAATGTCTCAATTTCTCTTCGGATCATTAAAACTTTTCCACGGTTAACCGGTTGGCTACCACTGAGACGTCGGTAACACATTGCAATAAAGAATTCTTGTCTGTATTGCACATTTCATAGTCGATGTTAAAATTCAATATAAACCTAAATTTATTAATATTAACAAATAGAAAATATTTGAGATAATTTTCAAGCATTTAAACGAATGTCATTTTTATGTAAAGTTCCATTATCAATGAAAACAGATACACAGAAGATAAAATCAAATATGTTATTACATTTAATTTATCGCATCTTAACCAATTTTCCTTCAAACTTACTTTGCTGAAATATTTGTAGCGTTCCATAAGTTTTTCTGTAATTTTTCTTTATAAGTTAACCATTTGTGATGACAATTTCCTTCAGCACTGAATTTAAATAATGCAAAAATGACCGTAATAAATTGAAAAAATCGTTAATCATCATTCTTTATGAATATTTAAGTCTAGTAAATGCTTTAAACGGACCGTTATTATGAGAGATAAGCCCAGTTACAGTGTATCTAACTAAATCAATAACTTGCTTTTAAGTCATCATTAAAGTATCCGACTGGGTTCGGTGAAAAATTTCTAAAATTTAACTTAAATAATTATTTAATTGTTATTTTTTAATTGGAACTAATTTGATAACTGGGGGTAATTGCGCCACAAGCAGCGTTTACTGTAGTTGGAATGGAATCCAATATGGCGGCTTAACGGTAATTTAATGATACACAAAATAATTTTAAAGAATTGTTTTGAAATACATTAAAATGTGTTTCAAAATAAAGTAAATAGGAAGAGATTGAGAATAACCTAGAGCAATCAATAAATAATGAATATCAATAATGTGTCATAAAAATTAACATGTAGTAAGAATAGTATTATAAGCAGCATATAATAATCATACTATTATTTTATCGTAATTATATATAGTATTCATATAATGCGATTTAATAACAGTTATCAGAAATAATAATCACATAATAAACTTTAATAGGAGTTTAAAAAAATAATAATCAGTGAATTGTAAAAAAAAAATTAAAAATAACGCATAAAAAATTACTCGTATTTCATATTTATAAATAAATAACATAATATGTTTAATTAAACAAAAATAGTTATAATTAAATAACATAATAATTATAAATGAATAACAGTAATAGTTATAAATAAATAATATTAATTATAAATAAATAAGAAAATATGTAATAATATTTATAAATAAATTTTTAAAAAATTTAGATGATTATCAAAAAGTAATAATTGCATTTTTGTATTAAATTATGAATAAAATAATTACATAATGTAAGTTAAAATTAATTAAGAAGTCTACTTACAAAGTAGTGAAAGCTTGCAATATGAAACTTGCGCTGCAATTTGCTTCAACGAATTGCATCGAACAAAAAACGTAAAAAAAACATTTTAAAACGTAAAATAAAACGAAAGTAAACGATTTATAGCGATAATTAAAAACGCAACACTTATTCTTCTAAGAAAAAGATATTCTAGTATACTCACTCATCTTAGAAATATCCATATTCAAAAATAGCACATAATTATACAGAAGACGCAAACACTACAAAAATTACACTGAAAATGGTTTAATTTTTACATAAATTAGAAATTTTTATTAAAATCGTCTGAAATTAAAAGGGTTACAGCGGGAAAAAACCAATAAAAGTTATTTCTAATATACGTTATCCCCATGGCAACCACATCGACAGACGATAAAAATATTAAGGTAACCATATTGTAATGTTATCGCCCATCTTGGCGAACATAAACAACAACTCGGCACTATTACCCCCGATATCAAACTAGCACCTTTTAATTAAAGATGTTGCAAAAAGTAAGAATAATTTTTTGAAAGCTTATTTTTCAAAATATTGAGAAATTTGTACCAAAATATTTAAAAAAATTATCTTTTGGTAACAACTCTAAAAAATATATGTATCATAAAAATAAATAAAATGTTTGCAGGAAAACAGTTATTTAACGCGTTTAACAATACTTTATACTAAGAAAGTTCAATTTCTACTGTAATATGATGAAATACAGGTGTTCGAAATTAGAAAACCCAGAATTTTCTTAAGAAACTCTTTTTTTTCATATAAAATTACATTGAAAAATAACTTAATTCAAAAAACCTTTAGCTCTTAACAGAGATCATTCATTATAATACAAAGAACAAAAATTTTAAAAAAAATTCATAGAAATAGTTCACTTACTTTAAGAAATATCACTTTTACCGTTAGCCATTATGTATAAAAGTAACATTCTTCATTCAATGCAAAATAAAGTTTATATTTGCAATAAAACTTTTTAAAGATTTTGGAAGGAAACTCTCCAGATTTGTATGGTGTGCCTTTCTCTACCTCATACTTCAAACGTTTACATTTTTGAAGGGCCTTTCTTTTATTTACGAAACCTTTTCTTATCTGGTTTATAATGCCTCGTAGAATCAACAATTCTCGTTTTGTCGAGGTTCCAAAATATCCTTTAATTTCAGAACATAATTCTGTTCCTAACTTTTAAAATAGAGGTAATAGACCAGCAAATCCAGAATTAAAAAGTATTATTGCGATATAATTCCTTAAACGGAGTGTTAGTAGCTGAACAAAGTTGTCTTTCGGGATTATACTCCACATGACATTGTTAAGACTGTCATTGCAGCTCTGAACTTTCCCATGAAGACATTTTCTTAGAAATTTTTGATCGCAAAGTTCCCTTATATGTCTTTTTAATAGAACTAATAGCTGAATTTGGAATATCCGTTGATTTTTCTTTCAACGTTTCTCCGACGAATTCTGCTCTCTGGAAATATCTTCTTTTTTGTCCTCATTGATCTTGTTTTTGGCATGACATCTTTAATTTTATTAAAAAATAACTATAACTCTATATAAAAGTACTAATAAAAAAGTTACAAATAGATCTAATTTTGAACACAGATGATAAAAAGATGGCAACTCTTTTAAATCGAAACAAATATTGCAAATAGTTAACTGTTGCTTATTTTAAAGCAAAATATGTCTATTAAAACATTTATAAAGAGAAATAAAATTTACTTAACATAAAAAGAATCCATTAAAATATTTTAAATGAATAAAAATATCATTTTGCCAGTGGAAATTAACCAAAACTTTCACTTACGTTTTCGATTTGAGCTTACTACCACAAACAAAAATAGCTATAACTTTTTTCTAATTTAATCAGAATTAAAAATACGATATTTTTAGAAATCTTATTAAACAGGCTACAAAAATATACTATAAAATAACTTTCGATTTGTTTTAATGAAATGACCTTATTTTTTTGCACTGACCGGCCAATTATCTCATCTTCAAGATTGAAACTCTTTTCAAGAAACACGTTTTTAAGTTCGACGTTGACTTTGACTTTCATATACAAATCCTGGATACATAAAAAAAAATCTTAAAACTTTTTTGCATCATTTCCATTTCAGTCAAATGATTTAGAAAAATTTTTTATAAAAGAAGTACCAGAATTGAAATAATGTATTTATATCAACAAGAATTTTACAATGTTAAAATTTAGCCTTCTACCCCCATCATACCATGATGAAAACAAAGGATTTATGAATATAGAAAAAGATATTGGTATATAAACCCTTAAAACTAAGCACATATTAAAAAAAAAAGATTTCTTAAATTTTTAAAAGAATAGAGATCCATCAATGTTTTTAAGTAAAATAACCATTTATCTACAATCACATTTTGGTAGTATCTTAGAAATAAAGCAATATATATTACTACAAAATTGTTTTACTTTAAACTTCACTAACCTTAAGTAAAACAAGCAACGTGTTTTAGCAACTGCTTAAGAAATTTCGAATAAAACCAAAACAACGTTTATGTATTTTTAAAACAATCGCCTGCGTTACGCTAATTTCAAATTGTAAGAATAGTTTTGCAATTTTACATGAGGGAGGAAATTCAGAATATTTTAAATAAAATGCTTAATTGTGTTATTTGTGTGTGTAAAGATATCTTAATTGATTAGTTTTTTATATGAAGTAAGGTACATATAAAACTATAAGCAAAATATAACACTTATATTGATAGTTTGAAGGTTTTGTAACCCTTGACTGCCTATTAAAAGTTACGCGATTCGCTCCCTAATGCCACCGTTTTGCACGTATGCACGCGTATGCGGTGTATTTGGCGGGGGGGGAGAAAGGAAATAAAAACAAGAAAATCCTCTGAATTAAATAAATATTTCGGAAACACAGGCAAGGTCATTTTATTGCATTTCAAATCCTTCGGAATAACTTTATAGATAGCAGTGAACAGAAAAGATCGTATCTCGGAAAGACGTACATATGCGTCCGGGGCAATTTAAGCACATGCTGAGAGAGACATTAATGTATGCCGGTGGCACTTATGAGGTTAAAGTCGTATTGTATCTTTAGCGTCAAAGTATAGTGTTAACGAATGCAATACATTGTCATTGTATGGACAGTGGTGCAATGATAAGTATGGTAGAATTTTGGGTCGCAAGTATTGAAAGTTTGAGAAGCACTGATCTAACATCTTTCTTTGACTTCCTTTAATAATCAATCTACACCAAAATACTTAGAAGAAATATTACTATATCTTTAGGAATTTTTTCAATCAACTTCTTAAATATCTCAGGCGTATTTAATTCTCGATTTTTATTTGGAACATCTTTATAATGAAAATTCTACATAAACTATGTTTAATTAACATTCCAGAATTATCTCGATACGATTTTTGATTACCAATACATTTAATTCTTTGTGTATTTTTTGTCTCATAAAATTTATCCCTAATTGTTTCAAAATATCTTAGCTCATACTTAATAAATTGAAAAAAAAAACTAAAAATTGTATACATTTTTTTTAGAATAAAATAGCTTAAATCAAACACACACACACACAAATTAATTTCCCATACTTTAAATGCAATTTTGCAAAATTCTTTTTTGAAAAATTTCAATTATTGTACAAGCATAAGAAAATAAAATTATTAAAATACTTGGAGCTTTCAAATAATTCTTTATAAGCTTTAACAAAGAAATAAACAAAAAATATCAAATATACTAATTAATTTTCATCGGAATACAGTTTTACCTTTCATGCATCTTTTTTCGGAATGGATTACAAGTGGAATTTTTAATGATATATTAAATGAGCATCTCGAATAATCCTTAAAAAGTAACTTTGAGAGGCAAACAAATTAATAGAAACCACTGAAGCTATACAAAAGTATTTTCACTATTTTTCATCAAATGCTGACGAAAGTTTCTAATTGTTTTTTTTTTCTTTTCTTTACTACAAGATTAAAGTCTGAAAAAAACCCATAAATTTGTTATAGAAATAAATTTTAATTAAAATGGAGATTGCAAATAAAGTAATGTAAGTTTTCAATTTCCTTTTCTCTAGAACAACTATTTGCTAATACTTTTGTAAATAAAACAAAAACAATTTTTAATGTTAAAATAAGATAGTATTAATTAAATTCAGATTGTGAAGGTTTTATTTTGTTTAAATAAATTTGTAAAAGATGTATATACTAAGAAAAAAGTATGAACAGAGTAAAAAAAGTTAAAAACTCGTTATTTTGTTTTTCTTTTACCTGTATGAATGTTAAATGTAAGGTATTCCATTCCTAATAAGACTAATCCTTTTTTTTCTCTTGTTCTGAAGCAGAACTTTTATATAAATTATTATATCACACTAATTATTCAACTTAAGATTAGCAAAAATTATATAAAATACAGTTGGACTTTTATATAACAAAGTCGATAAATCACGAAAAAGAGTTCATTATATGAAAAATTCCTTACATATAAATTTATCTTTCAATTTTCCTTATAAACTACATAAAACAAATTTTAAATTCATAAATACTATATATTAAGATAAATAATTATACACATATTTTTGTAAATTATTTATATTTATTTTATATATTTTACCCATAAAAAATGCAATAAGGTTTTTTCAAGTCTTTATCCACTTCCTGAAGAATTAATTATTTTTCTTTGATGTTCAAGCACATACGTTTCAACATTTTCCAGCTAGAAGAAACGAATTTACCAGTACGACTGATCAACTCTACAAATGAACGGATACTAGTTGAATGGACACAAGGGCACTAGACAACTGCACTAAGGTTGAAAGGGTATCTCGAAGATGCTTTCAGTAATCTGGAAGATGGGGATTAAAGTTTACACTTGGATAAAGTACTCAGAATTTTATTGCTTTCGGTGAGTTAGGTACCTAATAAGGCCAGTTCAAGATTTGTGACCTCCATAAAATGAGTTAAACGAGAGAATATAACTTGAAATGTCCAGTCATACTTCAAAAACTGGGAGAACAAAAATTGAATCACAAGAGAAAAAAGTTCGTTATATAGATAATGCACTTCGCTATTGGGAGGTTTTTTTACGAAGAAATCCGTAAAATGTCCTTGGATTCAGGATACAGCTCTCTATATAGAAAATGTGGAATATAGAGGCTCGATTGTA
This sequence comes from Trichonephila clavipes, assembly GCA_019973935.1. Classification (NCBI taxonomy): domain Eukaryota; kingdom Metazoa; phylum Arthropoda; class Arachnida; order Araneae; family Nephilidae; genus Trichonephila; species Trichonephila clavipes. Next base: position 88,521 of record BMAU01005016.1, on the reverse strand, counting down.
TATTAATATCCTTCTATAAGGTAAGCGCAAATAACCTGACATTTTATGGTCATAAAACTTTTACACTTTCCTCTATATTGCACAGTTATTGTCCAGTTATAGAAGTTTCCCGGAAAATGTGACTACTGTATCAAACATTAATTAAAAACCAAACAAATACTTTTAATAAAGGTTTTTTTTAAGTTTCATTAAGTAAGGTTTAAGATTTTGGTTTATTGAAATGCAAACTAAATGGTAGGAATTTAAAGTTTTCAATTTTCTCATTTCAAAATGGCTTCACCGCAAGAACAACTGCAAATTGCTGCATTGTTTATTGCAAAAACGTAAAAAGAACGCCGCCACATTGGAGTCTGGAAATGAAAAACAAAATTTCTCGAGAGATGGATGGATATATGAAAACGAATAACCTGGCCATCTAGATTTCTAGATAAAACATATTCGGACCTTTCTTGTAGGGATATTTGAAAAAACTTTGTTTATTAATCTTCCGTTAGTGCCACTTAAGAAATGAATAGTTTAATTACCGTGGTTATTCAGGTTATTGATCTTGCAATGCTTCAATCAATGTGGCTGGAAATTTCGTATAGACTTAAGAGTTGCGCGTAATTAATAGTTTGCACATTGAAATCGTGCAATAAAGCACTGCTAAAGAAAAAGAAAAAACACTTAATATATATCCTTTATGGGACAAAGAAATCATCAGAGAATACATTTATTTGTTTTTAAGGTATCTGAATACGTTCGGTACCGTGATTTAAAAAAAAAATGGCATAAATGGATAATTTTCATGATATTTAGTGTCACTCAGATTAGAATACATGCATAAAACTGTTTTAAGAACATTTTGATGAAAAACATTTATTTAAATATAATATTTTGGCAAAAATTAAACTTCGAATAATCTTTTTTTTTCCAAATGTTCTCCTTTTATGAAAAATGGTTCTATTATAATAATATTTTTCTGTATATAGCTCAGACCTCTCTACAAAGGCTCAACTCTAGAAGTTTTGAAAAATTCACATTATTTTCAGAATTACCTCCAACTGTTCGCGTTTTTTTTTTCTTAAAATTGATCACCTCTGCTGTTGTAAAATATGAATAAATCCACATCTAAGATATATATTTCAAAAATTCGAGTTGAACCTCTGAACAGAGGTCTGAGCTATATACAGGCGAAATATTATTATAACAGAAGCAATTTTCACAAAAGGAGAACTTTTGGAAGAAAAATATTCTTAGTTAATTTTTTGCCAAAATATTGTATTTAAATAATTTTGTTTTGACGAAATGTCCTTAAAAGAATTTAATGCATATATTCCATCCTAAGTGACACTAAATATCGTGAAAATTATCCATTTGTGGGCTTTTGAATATCACGGATTTGAACGTAGTCGAATACCTTAAATTAATAATTATAATTGTAGAAAGGCTTTTAGGACAACGGGTTTATATGTACCAGCTGTTACCATCTCGAGTTTCCAAATATTTCACGATACTATGTATCTATAATATGTGTTTATATTTTTGATTCCTATGCTAAACCATTTATCTTTCGATTGTGTATAAAATACATTTTCATAGCTATCACATTATGATTTAGAAAAGACCGGACGTTAATTTCTAAAGTGGAAGTATTAATGACTTTTAGTGCACCATTTTCTAACCCAAAGTCGACTAGCGCAAAACAAGCATAAGTGTCAACAAAAGTTTCATGCTTATCAAATTTATTTCATTTCTGTAGGTACAATGGTAGAAAAATGGAGACTTCTTACTTTAACACCAGATCAAGGCTACATAGAGTAACCTACAAATTTTAATCAAACCAAAAAATGATTTCTGTCTTTGTGTGTGTGTGTGTGTATGTGGCATACACACACACACACACACACATATATATATATATATATATATATATATATATTTCATTGGAAATCTTGCCACCAAATTTTAGATCTGCTAATAAATTAGTTTTTGAGATATTTGAAGTTTTCTCAGCTTAGGTTTTGGATTCAAATCATTTTAAAGCTTTTTTCCACTCTTAAAATGTGTGAATTAATCAAAAATATTTTAGAGCTTAATCAATTATTTCAATGCGAAATGATAATTCATTTCAATTTTCCTTACTAAAATTATTTCTGCTTGATCATGTTTTGAGTTTTCTGAGTTCTCATACTTACTTAATTACGATTGATTTCTAGGTCAATTTTTGTTTAAAAAATAATTAATATAATTTAGAAGCTTTTCCAATAATATTTTCCTGTTGAGAAAATGCCAAGGCCAAACCTTTATCAGGTTGCTTTGAGAAACAATATTTGGAAGAAATGGAATACAACTGAGCATGATATATCTAAAAACCAGCCCTTTATTGATACTGCAATAAGACTACTAGTATTGCAGATAGAACTGAATACTTCCTTGATATGCCAAACTACATTATAGTAAACAATTAGTAGTTATACATTATGGTATTTGAGTTCCTTTTGGACTACTTTAAAACTTGCTAACATTTCCCATTTTAAAACTAAAAAATTAAATTTTATAAGCAAACCTGGTAATTTTTAGTTAAGTTAGTATCGTTACTTTGCAGTACATAAATGATTTGTGTTTCACATTTTTTGGGAAAATATTTAGTTAAGATTATGCTGAATAACCTGTCATCGTAACAAATACTATAAATACTAATCAAAAATATATTTTGAATGAAACATATAAGTCATAATTAATTAAAGTAGTGTTTTAATGTATAACTTACATTGGAAAATAACATATTAAGTAGTTAGAGCTTTACGGGTATTATAAGTTTTTGTTTTATGACTTAACACACTTTAAATGCGTTTTTCTCAGACTTTGAATTTTGAAGGTATATGTGTTTCCTAATCCCTAAAGCTTATTTTCTGTCCATCATAGAGCCTTGGATTTTTTTCTATCTACTCCCAAACGTATGTTCCATAACAGTTAGTATATATTTAAAGCTGAAATCTCTTGTTATTTTGTTAACAAATGCTAGAGTTATTATTTAAGAATATGTTCATGCTTTTTCACAGGTTTTTTTAGAAAATAATTGTTAAAAATCAACAAGGGAATTATAGATTTTTAAATCCATTCTAATTTTTGTTCGTAATAATCTATATATATATAAGAAACATAAATAACTTAAAATGGTATAAACATTTATGCAGTGACATTTTATAACAGTTTGGAAAAACTTCACAAATTCTTAATTTTTTTTTAAAAAAAAATTAATTAAGCAATGACTGAACAAACTGACGTTCTACTTTCAGAATCAACTTAATAATATAATATGACCATAAAATATAAATTATTTTTACTGTTACTGTCTCCACAAAAAAGTTTTGAAAAATAGGTAATGTGTAGCCTTAACATCACGAAAACCTCCCTAGGAAATAATTTTTGGTAAAACCCGATATTAACGATTCTGTAGAAAATAAAAGAGGAACATACTTACGAAATTTCATGTCTGTATATTTAATAAATCAGATCTCTTGATGAGTAAGGGAGTTAGTGAACAAGAGAGTGGATCGATTTTCTCCTGTATTTACTGCTACAACATTCCTAACTGAACAATCTAGAATATTTTGTAATATTCCTGTCCAAAGTGTAAAACATGCACCTTTTGAAGTAATTGTAAATTTTGAAAAAAACACATACTTTAAGTAAAATGTTTATCCAAATACTTTGTAAGCGTTTTCTTGTGAAAGGAAATAACCATGTTTAGATTTTAGTATGTATTACAAACCTTCAGAAACCTTATTAAAAACCTTTTTTTTCCTAGCTGGTTATATAAAGGGTGTTTTTTAGAGGTATAGAACTTTAAATTGCAATAAAACAAAGATGTATTATTCGATTGACATGAATTTTTTTTATTCGAAAGATAATCTTGTGGCATTACATTTTAAATATGATTTCTGGTATAAGACTGTCACGGCTGGCTCGAATGTAGTCCAAACTGGACGTCCAATTTTCGATGACTTTTTCCAACATTTGTGGTCGTATATCGGCAATAACACGGCGAATGTTGTCTTCCAAATGGTCAAGCGATTGTGGCTTATCCGCATAGACCAATGACTTTACATAGCCCCACAGCGGTCTAGCGGTGTTAAATCACAAGATCTTGGAGGCCAATTCAAAGGTCCAAAACGTGAAATTAGGTGGTCACCAAACGTGTCTTTCAATAAATAGATTGTGGCACGAGCTGTGTGACATTTTACGCCGTCTTGTTGGAACCACAGCTCCTGGACATCATGATTGTTCAATTCAGGAATGAAAAAGTTAGTAATCATGGCTATACTGATCACCATTGACTGTAACGTTGTGGCCTTCATCGTTTTTGAAGAAGTACGGACCAATGATTCCACCAGCCCATAAAGCGCACCAAACAGTCAGTTTTTCTTGATGTAACGGTGTTTCGACATACACTTGTGGATTAGCTTCACTCCAAATGCGGCAGTTTTGTTTGTTGACGTAGCCATTCAACCAGAAGTGTGCTTCTTTGTTAAACAAATTTCGCTTATGAAAATCGGGAACAACGGCAATCTCGTTTTGGGCCCATTCAACGAATGTACGCCTTGCTTGATGATCGTTTTGATGAATTGCCAAACCAAACTGAGAATAAATCACTTGACAGCTGTTAAATCGGTCGCCATCTTGGAAAGTAATGCCAACTTAAACTTCTATACCTGGAAAAACACTCTTTATATATATATATATATATATATATATATATATATATATATATATATATATATATATGTATATAAATATTATTGTTATAGAATGAAACTTCTATTTTGAGGAGAAAATTTTCTGTACAGATTGTGGTGTGAAAAACGAAAAGTAACTGTAACTGAACACATTTATTTTTTTTCATATTCCTTAACAGTTTTACTTGAATAAGCTATTCATTAGAACAGTGTTTCTCAAAGTGTGGGGCGCGCCCCCTGGGGGGCGCGAGCGTATCGAAAATTTAAAGATTTTAAAAAAAAAAAAAAAATAACCGGAAAGAGAAGCAAAACAAAATGCTTTCTTCCATAATAAAGAAAAATACTCACAACACTGACATAATTTATATTTATTTTCTGGCTTTTTTCCGTCATCAAATAGCTATCTTTGATCCCAAAACCAAATTAAAGAAAAAAAAACATTTTGTTTTATTTGCTGTTTTTCCTCAATGAGAGATTTTTTTATTACGTTTTAACATAAAATACTACTCGTTAAAAGAAAAAAACGAAACCCAGACCCTGAGAAAAATTCTAAGAAGATAAACAATTCACCACTGTAATTATTATTGAAATACTGTACATTAGTTGTAGAAAAAGAAAAGGAAGTCATGATTCACTTTTCAGCCAGGCTGCATAGTACGTTTGCTAATCATTTGATTGACCTTCAATCTTATGGTATGGTTATTATCAATATTAGTTCCCTCCCATCTTTTATGCGTTTGCTTTTCGCTTAGGGAAATTGTAAATAATTCAGTTTTGCGATATTTGGAAAAAGAATTGATTGGTTTAACATTTCTGTAGGATAATTGAAAAGTGTCTGATTTGCGTCTTTTATTATGGTCTTGTACTTTTGAATCATTTTAGTTCAGTTTTATTGGATTTTTCTCAAATCATCAAAGAATTGAATAGTCCTTGAAAGAAGGTAAGTATACTTTCTATAAATTAAAATATTCACTAGAATTCCGATTTGTATCGTGTACAGTAAAAATAATTCTAAACAAATGATTGGGGTGACTGAGTCCCCCGCACTACCATTAATGTTAGTATCGAGTACGCGCCTGCTCCCGGGTTAAAACATTTTGAAGTCTACTGGCTTTAAATGTTAAAAAGTAACACAATTATTCTTCATCGGAATTTTATATTCTTTTTCATAATTTAACATTAATTCTAAATGCTAATTGTGTGAGGTTTAAAATTACAGTTCTTTTAAACAGTTATTTACAATTATAGCATTTATCTAAAAAAAAATCATTTTACATTTTTGTATACAATGTCGTGCACACAGTTTTACTCTCCTTACAGTTCAGCTATTATATCAAGAATAATGTTTTGTTTTTTTAAAAAATGAACTCGTGCGAAGAGTCGGTGTTTCAGCCAGTATACGTTTGATGTATCAGTACTGAAGAAGGTATTTTATGAATAATTTCTTATTACTGAATTTGGCCGCGGTAGCCGAGTGGTATAGGTATCGGATCGTGGCTTGCCTTGTCACGAGTTCGAGCCCAGTACCACTAAATACCCGCCATGTAGGGCAGCGATGCATGTTAAATCTGTTGAGAGTTGAAACGTTTTCCCGTTGGTGTGGAGTGGTAGTTAGGAGAGAAGGGTGCCAGCTCAGGTGTCATCCACGTCACTTGACCATGGTTCAAAATTACGTGGTCCGTCGTCAAAAGCCCTCGTGCAGCTGAACAGTGCGACGTTAATATTCAATCAATCAATCTTATTACTAAATTAAGAACAAGTTTAATAATTATTAGGGACTTCCACGGGCTTTTCTTGTAGAGAAAAGTTTTTCAAAGGAAGGTTTTAATATCAGAAATTGACACTTAAAGAGTTATTTTTCTATATTTAGCTGAGATCTATATTTTGTCTTCAAGGCATCCACTGCAGAAAATCCGGTTTGAAAAAAGGTAGGATGTTGAAAATGGTAATAGTATACGAAGTGCTTTTGTTTTCAGTACAGATAATTCCTCATCCACCTCTACCCCAAATTCAAAGAGCGATTTATTACAAAATTGCCTTTTAATTTTTCATTGGATGTGAAATCTATGACGATTTCTTCTTTGGAAGTTGAGAGCCCTTCTGGAGTATCTTGAAATAGATCCCTAATCCACTCGTAACTTGCTACCAAGCTGTCCTCATCCAGAAAATACTTTTTAAAATTCTTTGCCAACATAGCTAAATGATTTTACATGTTTTAAAAACAACTTTCACATGTTGTTCTACAGATTTGTAAGTTTTAACACATATCCAGCTGGGTCTTTTTTCCATCATTTACTTCAGTAGTGGTAAATCCAAAATTTAAGTATTTTTGAGAAGATCGCCTTGATTTAATTTTTCGGAACCATGCTCGTTCGTCTGTGTACTTGTTGATTCTTTATTATGGTCGAATGTTTACTTACGACTTAAAAATGTATGTATGATATTGTTTTAATCTACTGCCGTAAATACTTAATTACCGTGAATTACAATTAACGTGGAAATTAAAAAAAATGTACATTCAAGCTAGATTCGGTAGCTATAGGAGTATCGAATCGACCAAAACTGACTGGAATTGAACGAGGAAAAGCATTTTTACATGTTTTGCGCAGACGACCGATAGGTTGCCCAGACTCACGCAAACATACCCTATAATGCTAGATGTGATAGATATGACAGAGAGCCACATTGACTAGACTATTTTTCTAATTACATTTGTACTTTGAGAAATGAATGCTGAAGGAAATAAATCTTTAATTAAATACATCATTTTGCGATCTGTTCCAATTTAAAAATTAGAGAAAGAAAAATAACATAATTCTAAGTAATATATATTTTAAGTAATTTTCTTAAAATATATATTACTTAAAATATACACAAAATTTAATATACTTATCGTATTAATTTGTACGGTTTATAATTAAGATCGTATTGTAACTTTAGCGTCTCTCTCTCAAAGTGCATTTTTATTGCAGTAAATACATTATTGTTGTACAGGGGGGGAGACAAAAATTATGATTGAAAATTGGGTCACCAGTATTGAAAGTTTGAGAAACACTGCTTTTAATGTATGAGTGGTGCACAGAGTATTTTATGACTAATTAATTAATACTAAATTAAGAACAAGTTTAATAATTATTAGCTACTTCCATGGGCTTGTCTTACAGAGCAAAGTTTTTGAAAGGAGTTTTAAGATAAGAAATTGACCCTCTGAGTTCATCTTCTATATTTAGCTGATATCTATATTTTGTCTTCTAAGCAACCACCGCATTTTGTAATATGTTCCAATTTAAATATCAGAGAAAGGAAAAATAACTTAGTAATTATCCTATTACTTAACTTTTTTTTGCTCAAAAGTAACATATACAAAATTTAATACTTATGTCATGAATTTGTACGGTTTATAATAAATATTGTTGCTTTATCGTAAAAGTGCATTATTATTGCATTCAGTAAATTATTATGTATAAGGGGGCGCGATAAAAATTGTGATTGAAAAGGGGGCGCCAGTATTGAAAGTTTGAGAAGCACTGCATTAGAATATAAATTATTTAGTTTTGTGCAAAATAACATGTGTTAATATCATTGTAAATTTTTGATTCGACAACTCCAGGGATTTGATGATACTCTGACCACTGTTTCATTGGGTTTCTGACATCAATCTTTGAAACAATGAATCGTAGTTACTTTTTAATAAGCATACATTTAAAGCAAACTGATTTACTCTGGGAAAATGGTAAACCCCATCTTTTTAAATTAATTTATGGCTAAATTCCTTGCACTTCTTTGAGTTGTATCTTGACGTTTCGTTCACAAACTATATTTCTGATTCAAGACAAAGATTAAAGATGTGCGCGTAGAAAGGAAACATTTAGCACCACAAAATAATGCACATTGTGTCATGCAAAATACGAGAGACGTGGTAGTAAGATGGATATGCAAATGATAAAATTTGTGCACTCACCTCATCACGTGGTACTCATATTCAGGCTATAAGTCCATCCATATTCCCTTCTCGTAAATTGTATCTGAGGTTTTGCCATACTTTGGAAGAGGCGTAGAAAAGGCTTCTCAGGCTTCGGCGAGCTCAATACCATCATTTACCGACAGGAAAACTCTACAGGGTTATCGAACTCAATAAACTTGGTTTGTCTTTGCGCAAAAAAGCTACTAGAGTTAGGTGAAATGTTAGTTCAATCCAACGTTGTGCCACATAATAGATACGGGGGGTCTATATGTATTGATGGGAGGCGCGGATTCATTTAGGAATATTCAACAGAACTTCAAAATTGTGAACTCAGTTAAAGGGTGCATTCATCAGAAAAGGGTGCCTAACATTCCCACGCCTGGAGGGATCATTACACCCATAAATATTGGGGAGCGTCAAAGAATTTTCCCGCGCGTAAACAAGGCAACGACCGTTGTGCGGTAACTCTGCGCTGGTTGCGGACCAATCAGAGGAAATTAAGTGGACAAGGTAAAGAGTCCGCTGTAGAATTTGGCAGTGAGTAGGACGCCAAATAAAACGGGATGCACCCCGATTTGGAGAAACTCGGACACAGAGAGACAGAGACAAACTAATCAGATCTTGGCCTTGAACTAGACTCAGCGAGACTCCGAGCGGCGACCATGTTCCCCTCACCATCCCACCTCCTATCTCTCTCAAAGCTAAGTTAAATTTCAATGTTGTTATGCAGTATATTAACAGTTACTTAAAATTATGTTATTCAATAAAATTAATGATTATCTCTATTTTATCGGACTCTTAATTTAGAGTACTGTAATTTGTCTATAGAATATTAGTGTTAGTTGTTATGTTAGAATTTAAACTAAGTTATGATGCGATGTTAACTTAAGAACCTGGAAAGTTAAGAAATTAATATTTATGGATAAGAAAAGAAAGTAATTAAGTAAGTTATCATCAGCGTCGCATCAGTAGGTTGAAGAGGGGGTGGTTCGCACACATGTATTTTAGAGTGCATAGGCTTAGAGTATTCACCAGTTGAATATTTAATAACCTTTCTCCACAGTACATGATATCCGACCTGGGTTTCTCGAGGAGCTGGTGGATCTGAGATTACCCAAATAATGCTCAACAGATTGCATAAAGTATAGTTGCGTGCACGGGTACCAGCAACAGGAGTGCCGCTGACCACTCAACATAGCGCTAGATGCCTGGCGTGGTATCATCTTTGTACTATCAGGACCATAGATTGACATCATATATTTTTCACGGGTGAATCTTGTTTCTTTCTGTGGAGAACACTACGAACCAATCATTTTCCCGATATTTTAAGCGACCCTTATGGTTTGGGTGGCATAATGTCTGAACACAGGATGCTATTAGATTAACATTGATAGTGGTTTGAAAGCGGACCGCTAAATTACTCAAAGTGTGGGGCCAGTTGTTCTGCCCTTGTGCAAGACAGACCAAACTCTGTTTTCCAGCAAGCAATGCCAGTTTTCATATCGCACGGCGAACTCTGAGCAGCCTCATCGGATCGGATATCATTCCGTGGCTGGTAAACTCTCCAGATATGGATTCCCTCAAACACCTGTGAGATCTTATTGGACGTGGCATAAGCCGAAGTCTACTGGAGTAAACCGTGGATGATCTGTATACGCACAAAAATGGATGCTCCCTGACAGCGGGTACCTCAGACAACCCTCAATGGGCTAATTATAGAATGCCTTGCTGGATCGAGGAAAGTATAAGTGCCAGAAGGGGGCCCATTGCATACTGATAGAATTTGTTTGTAATGTTTTTCAATTGTCTGTTTTTTAATTATTTATATATACTGAAATTTGCACTACGCTATTTGCATTTTTTAATGGTTTTGCAATTTCACTTTAAGATACATGAATCGTAACAAGCAAAGGTAAAATAGCGACCCAACTACAAACAAAACGCACAATTCAGTATTTTTCAAAGAAAGAAAAACAAAACTCAGACCACTGCTTTTATCAGACATTGTTTCTGAATGTTGAGCCTTTGCATAGAATACTGTTATTATATTTAAAAAAAACATATTTCCTTACTTTTTCTTATATGATTCATTCATTATTCTTTGTTTGTAACTTCGATGAGATATATTCGCTTCAAAAATAAGATATTTAACTTAATTTCCGGTTTAATTCTAGGTGTCGCAAAAGATATGCTTATAATGTGCACTGTTTGATTCTCCGTTTGGAGTTTGTACATTGCCTAAATAACTGTACCCGTATGATCCTTAGTTTACGACAAAAATTAGAAAAACAAATTATGACGTCACAACTATATTGGGAGCATCGACATCAGTATTTTAAAAAAATAAAATTGCTGATGTTTAAAGTGCCAACCGTGCATATCGAAAACGCCTTGCACGTAAAATGTATGATTGTGCACGTCAATGCAGTGTGGTGTCTTCTAAGGTACACGCAGCTCGCAGACGAGCAACTAAGCCCATTTGTGTTGTTACTGCATCTCCATACACCAATCCTACGCTTCTTCAAAAGTCGCAAATGCTACGCAAAACCTCAGAACTTGTTTTTGAGAAAAGAAAGTTGATGGCCTTAATAATTCGAATATGAGTACACGTGATTAGATGCATGCAATCAGATTTACTAATTTGCATATCTATTTCACTACTGTGATGGTACGTGCATTATTTCTTGGTGTTACAATTTCACTTTTGAGGTGTTTTTTTTATTTATAAGGATAATTATGCCTAAATATAATATCAATGTTCAAATATACGTATCTGTATAAATACTTCAGCCCAGAATGTTATTCCTCACAAGTATAAACAGACAATTTTAACTAATTTTCTCTTTTTCATAATTATGCTTAATGAAACCCTTTAATCCAATACAAAAACTCATTTCATTATTATTTTATCCCTTTAATAAGCCGAAAAGTTTTCATTGATTGTGTTCAGTAGAGGAAGGTAGTGATACAAGTTTTTATTAATTTGTAGACATACTATATAACTGATAGAGTGAAATTCTGCTTTTATGTACTGTTTAAATGATAGCTTACATAATTAAACGGCTTTCTTCAATTACAAGCGTAAAAGTTACAACACTCTGCTAAAATTTTTCATTGAATTTTAATTGTACGTTCAGCACGCAAATAAAACTTTTAAAACAAACATAAATACTTCGGAAAAGATGATAAACACCAGAGATGGAAAATTAAACATTTATATTTGATCCATGCAAATAAATACTGGTGTATAATGTACCGGACATAGTAAGGACAATTTCGTTTCAGAACCTCTTATAAATTGATCGGTGTAAAATAGGGGTCTTTAGATTCTAATGCCCCACTCTCGTTCCAAATAATGAAAAAAATTTTACTCTTATGTTCAACAACGGCAAAAAAGTAAAAAAAAAGCCACGTTACGTAAAAAAGTCTCACTTTCCCTTCAAGTTATTTATTTTTTATTATTAAGGGTCGCCACACAATGAGTGTGTTTGTGGGCACTCAACCATAAATTCATCTAAATTTCAGAATTTCGAATGAGTGTGTGTAGTCTAGCTTAACATTAACTGTATAAAACCTTATTAAACCAAACATGATGTTTACGATAATCTGTCCTTCGGACAATTGATTGCAACAAAAAGAGAATCAAGGAGGTGCTACGGTAGCCTAGTGGTCAACGTATCGTATCATGGCAGGACTGTCATGAGTTCGAGCTCAGTACCACTAAAGACCCGCAGTTTAGGGAGCGATGCACTTTAAACCTGCCGAGAGCTCAAACGTCCTCCCGTTGGTGTGGTAGTTAGGAAAGGGGGTATCAGCTCAGGTGCCGTCCTCGTCACTTAACATGGTTTCAAAATTACGAGGTCCATAGCCAAAAGCTCTCGTGTAGCTGAACCGTGTGACGTTAATATTCACTCAGAAGAAACAGAGAAATAATATTATTAATTTATTAACCCTCTTCTCTATAATAGTGAAATGCAAAAAGGTAATCTTTGGTGAAGTTTTGGCTAAATATATCTGGAAACCTGTTAGAGATAAACATTCATCCTTTTTCTGAAAATTGCTCAGATTTTATGCATAGTAAAAGTTTTCATTTTGAAAATTATTTAAGATACAGTGCAATTTTAGAAAAATTCGTCATTTTCAGAAAAATGCTATCTTAATTGTATATCGATCAGGTTAATTAAATTAAATTAAATGTTTCAATTATCGAGAATAGAAGAAAAAAATATGTTTTACGACAATTTTTTTTTCTAAAAATCATCTGATATTTTAATGTGGGACCAACGCAATACAGGCGGGAGACTAAATTGCGTTCAGCAGGTCACTCGTGACCGGCGGGCACGGTTTGATGACCCTTAGTCAAAATGTAAGTTGGATTTCATAATAAAAACTATTGGGTGGCAGTACTTTTTAAATGGAAGTTTAGCTGCATATTTTTTAAGATTTACTCTAAAATTTTATAAGAGCTATTGCTCCAAATAATTAATACAATAGATTTACACATTCTTGCAATTTTCCTTTCCGGAATCAAAAACAAGTAGAATTAGTTTAATAAAATATAAATTACACAATAATATACTTCGTTATGCTTCTTATGCAACTGTGATTTAAACAACTTAAAAGAAAGTAAAATTTACACTCTTTAAGAAAAGAAAATGAACTAAAAATGAACAAAGAATTAACTATTTTAGGACACCATGTATAAAATGAGATATTCTGAAGTATCTTCATTTTATACTAATAAAACATTTAACTGAATTGATTTTGATTCTTTCATACATTTATTTGCATGAGACTTAGGAATTCCGGTGTTTAATTTAAATTTGGAACATATATCAAAATAAATCAATTGCAAGTAACCTTCAGTCATTTATTTCAATTAGACCTAGAAATATCGACCTTTCAATATCTAGGAAAGAATATTGTTTTTTAAATGGCATTTGAGGAGCTAGAAATGTAGTGGTTAATGACAACTTGACGGAGTTAATATCTGTCTTTAATGCTGTAACATGCCTTATCTTATGACATACAGGACCAAACAAAGTCCAGGATATTATAATGAATTGATCTTTAAAGTGCATAGTTAACTATCAAATAAAACCACATGCCAAAAACGAATTTGAAAAAGATTAGATCCTAATACGAGTCAATTTTTTTAGAGGTATAGAACTTTAAATTGCAATAAGGCAACGATGTATTCTTCGATTGACATGAATTTCTTTTTATTCGAAAGATAATCTTGTGGGGTTACATTTTAAATATGATTTCTGGCATATGATTGCCACGGCTGGCTCGGATGTAGTCCAATCTGGACGTCCAATTTTCGATGACTTTTTCCAACATTTGCGGCCGTATATCGGCAATAACACGGCGAATGTTGTCTTCTAAATGATCAAGCGTTTGCGGCTTATCCGCATAGACCAATGACTTTACATAGACCCACAGAAAATAGTCTAGCGGTGTTAAATCACAAGATCTTGGAGGCCAATTCACAGGTCCAAAACGTGAAATTAGGTGGTCACCAAACGTGTCTTTCAATAAATTGATTGTGGCACGAGCTGTGTGACATTTTGCGCCGTCTTGTTGGAACCACAGCTCCTGGATATCATGATTGTTCAATTCAGGAATGAAAAAGTTAGTAATCATGGCTCTATACCGATCACCATTGACTGTAACGTTGTGGCCTTCATCGTTTTTGAAGAAGTACGGATTGATTCCACCAGCCCATAAAGCGCACCAAACAATCAGTTTTTCTGGATGTAACGGTGTTTCGACATACACTTGTGGATTAGCTTCACTCCAAATGCGCCAGTTTTGTTTGTTGACGTAGCCATTCAACCAGAAGTGCGCTTCATCGCTAAACAAAATTCGCTTATGAAAATCGACCATTACTTTCAAAATAAAATTGCACGATTTGAAAGCGTTGTTCAGGCGGGAGTCTATTCATGATGAATTGCCAAACTAAACTGAGAATAAATTACTTGACAGCTGTTAAGTCGGTCGCCATCTTGGAAAGTAATGCCAACATAACTTTTATACCTGAAAAAAAAAACTGTCTTTAGTACACAATTTTGGCCAGATTTAAGAATTTAAACATATTTAAAACAGTGAAAGTATTTTTACATTGAATATATTGCCTTCTGAAAATGTAGTATTATTGTAATGATGATAAAATCATGAATTTTTTTTTAAAAAAACAATATTTTTTTGAAATTTTTTATTCATATGTACGCAAAAGTCACTCTGCTGTGCAGCAACGCAAATACAACTGTTCTACGTCCGTAGTTTTTGAGAAGGCGAAAGCAAAAGTGTTTGAAGCATGCTGCGTGAAAGGCTCCTGCTATATAAATGTGGTGCAAAATTACGTCACACCAGAAATGCATTGATTGACATAGTTTGGTTGCAAGATGGCGCACGTGCGCAATTAGAAATGTCTCTTCGCAGTGTCTTGGAACGCCATTATGGTGACTACGTCATCTCACGTATTTTCTATTTATGTGACCTCTGCGATCACCCGACATCACACCTATGGATTTCTGGTTTTGTTGATACCCCAGATATAGAGTGTACAGGTGTAATCCGAAGCGTTTGCCGGATTTGAAAGAGTTTATCAAACCTGAGATGGCGAAAATCTCTCTTACTAAGTTACGTTCGAGTATAGTGTCCACAGTTTCCCGCATGTCATGCGTAATTGCTTCTGTTAGCATCCATGTGGAATAATTGACCCGTGTATAATTCAAATAAATGTCTCCTTTTCTCCGATCTGTTTTGTTTCCGGTGATTGGTGTCTTAAATCTGCCGTATGCAAAATTTCCCCTTGCGTTTAGGATATTTTTTTTTTGCCCGTGCATAACTGGTTTTAGTTTCGTATTTTTTAAGATAAACGTCTCATTCCAATTTTTTTTTAGGATTTTCACACGTGCTGATTATTTTTTGACAAAAATGTGTGTTTTCATTCGTATATATATATATATATATATATATATATATATATATATATATATATATATATATATAATCCTCGAGTTTCTGTCATTATAACCGCAAATGTGATATACATTGTGTTGCCGTTCACACCGCATACCGTTTAATAATTATACCTTAAAAAGTTCATGTCGATCAGTTGAGCAAAACAGCCTCTAGAAGTCCAGATATCGACAAAAATTTTCGATTACTTCCCTCCCGTTATATTTCAGTGTGTGTGTTCATAAAAGTGATATATATGTACACATCCATATTCCCTGCAGTTAAAAATGTATTTTGTTAGATAACTGGATTAATTTTAGATTTAAAAAAAAATGTTCGGATATTCGCAGAATTGTTTGCCTATAAACTTATGTTGCATGCTCGCATAGCAATGAGAAAATTTAAATATTTAACTCCCAGACTTTACTTTTGAACTAAGCAAACATTGTGTTCAATGTATGAGAAGCAGGGGGAAATGTACAATTTGTTAAGTTTCTTTTCCGTTTCTTTTTTTCTATAAATTTAAAGAGCCCGGAGTAATATTTCAAACACAATTATTTTCTTCAATACTTTAGAATAAAAAATATATTAGCTTCCTATTTCCCATTTTACGTTTTAACATTATTTTTTTAATAATGACATAAAACAGAGTGACGTATAAAATAAAATTACAAAATTTTTTCTACGTGAATGAAGCAGGAAATATTCTTAACCAACAAAAGGAACATGCATAGAACTAATTTGCACTTTGTGTTAGGTGTAAAAAGTACTAAGAAATTTGGAAACTAAAATTTGTAAATTAGGAATATATATAAGGATACACCAATATATATATATATATATATATATATATAAGACTACATATATGTTTTTATTGTTAAGATTCGAAATGTTATTAAAACCTTTTCAGAAGTTAAAATATTTAACAAAAAAAAATTATTTTCAGGATACAAAAATATTAACAAAATAAAGAAACCACGTGAGCATACATGCAGAGTGTTCAAATTATTATGACTATTCTTTCAATACAATATTGGGGGTTAAAGTGTAGTATAGGGGGCCACATTTCATAGGGGCCACGCAATCATTTTTTTGGTGGCTAAAAGTGATCGCCAAGATACTTTATTCGGCGATGGGTTTCTTTTTGGTGACCAAATTCGATAGCCAAGCTACATAATTTAACACTAGATGTTCCAAGAACTTAAAAATTGTAATTTTTAAATACAAATGAAGACATATTAATGTGAAATAAAAAAGGAATATTTATAAATATACCATTAATGCATAAAATTAAAAATTGTATTTTTTAAGCAAAAAGAACGCGTTAATTGGAATATTTTAGAAGTAGGCTTACCTGCGTTCAGGAGAGTTTTTCCAAAGGAAGATGGAGTATTGCACATTCTTTTACCGAATATGCTCACGTCTATTTCTACAATCACATCGAGACCTCCAAGCATCGAACTTCCGTACTCACACATTTTCAAGCATACATCTCTACAAAAACTCATCCAATCCATGACTGTTCAAAAGAAATAAAGTCACGGTTGGCCTTTCGCACCTGCATATTCGTTAATTTTAGAATTTCATGCATACTCAGCTTACTCTCTTCAAACCAGCTATTCTTGCTTACAGATCTCTTCATACAATGTTCTTTCGCTCCTCTCTTTCGGCATTCCTAAATTGTGTCAATCGAACTCTTATTGATCAGATGCATAGTCTTCTTGCAAACCAAACATTCAGCACTGGCAGCAATCAATCCTTTTTCCATGCACCACTATATCGCATTCAATTTTCCATTGTCTTCCATATCATAAAAAAAAATTTAAAAAACAACAACCAGAAATCATAGTTTTTAGACATACTTTTCTGCATAAGTCTGAGAAAAAAAAAAAAAAAAAGAAAAAGAGGAAAATGTAATAATAAAATGAGGTTTAAAAAATCTGATATCCTCAAAATGAAAAAAAAAAGATGGAATGGTTAATTTTAAAATCGCCTGCTCGTGTTGAAATTATCAATTCGCTATTGGATTGCTATTGGTTAATTATTTTATTAAGAGACCAACAGCAATTTTAAAAAGCACACGGGACCTTTTCTGTATAAGACCATGAATCAAAAATCAAGGGTTACCAAATTAAACAGTGTGCCAGAAGGAATTCGTTATCTCACCGTGACATTTAGATAAACATTACCAAAACCGAAATGAAAACGACAAATCCAAAGAGGCCCTCCTAATCTACACTTGAGCCCAACATTCGGTACTTACGTATTATTCACATCATTACATGAAAGGAAGCACATGGTTGCTAATTCAGCGCGTATGACACACACAAAGAGTTATCTTGAATGTTGGCGTTGCTGCGATACAGGGTAAGTACCCGATATTGCATCACTTTTTCAATTAATACTACATAGAGATTCTTGATGAACTTTATTTAAGAATATCCTCCATTTGAAAACAGTTTGTGGAATCTATTAGATATTTAAATTTAAAAAATGGATTTAGTAATTGATACACAATATTTACAACTTTAGAAATACTATCAAGAAAAGCTATTACACCTCAAAAATATAATCCAACTTTTGATTCATCTAAAATTTTGTTTTGTTTTCATAAAGAGACAAAGTTTATACGATATATATATTTTTTTAAATACATTTATATATATATATAAGATATACCTCTCAGCATTCTGTGAGAAATCAAAATATTTTGCGGAAATAAAGCAACTATTTTCTTTATTGTTTATACGTGATACACAACTGAAAAGCATAATTATATATACATGTCTAAGTTTTGAACAAAATAATTTATAATAGTACATATATATATATACTAGTATATATACTATCAATGAAGTATTGATTTTATTTGCAATAACACTCTGTATAACTCTCTGTATTAAACTTTTAAATTAGTATAGAATTTAGTAAAGTGAAATTTGTTTTTAATTTTAGATATATTATTCCACTTCACTTTTCTAAATTTTACTCTTATAAAAGCATGGTGATTTTAAAAAAATATATCATCTAAATTAGAAAGTATTTAATGTTGTAAGAGTTACAAATTAATTTCATGTTATGAGAAATTAAAATGGTATTAATGGAATTTAAGCTACAAACATTACAAAATACATTGCATAAAACAATCTTAAATTATGTTAAGAATTAATATAATTATAAATTGTTTTTAACAGAGAAAGAAATATTTTTTTATAATTTAAGCATTAGAAGTATTCAATAAATATTACATCACTTATAAGTGTTTTCAATTTAATAAGTAAATTAATTTTACCCAAAATTTTGGAATGTTTACACTTGTTATTGGTTATTAAAAATAATTTTAGCAAGAGGGTATATTACAAATTCATTACCCATATACGTCTGATTGGCCTATGGAACATTTCGTAAAAGTAATATTGTAGTAATTCTATGTATGTGTAAGTTGATATTTACTTGAAATAGAATTGTTTCATTAACTTCATTTTGAATGAATACGTTTCAAAAGTACTTTAAATTTGACTTCTTAAGCTAATTAAAAACGAAAAAAATCTAAAAAATATAATCACCAATTAGGCATTTTTTTAATATCCCTTTTGATAATTATGGCAAAGAAAAATATTCAGCAACGAAGTTTTAAAAATTTTCTGCATACTGAGTTCAAAAGGAATAATATAGATAAATTAGCTATTTTTAAATATAGCAATTATATGTACATAATTTAAAAAGAGTAGATAAGAAAAGTCAATTACCTTGATTTAAATGGAAATATATATATATATATATATATATATATATATTCAAACTCATAAAATATAGATTTAAATTTAATTCAAATATAATTATCGAACATACATGTGAGGAATATAATGATTAAATTTTTGATAATGATATCTTTACGCTCAAATTTTAATCTGATATCAATCAAAGTATTATCTGAGATAAATAAGCAAATGAAATAAATTTCTAAATGTGTAGTCAGTTAATTTGTTAATCAATAAATTCATTTATTTTTTCACAGATTTTCCCGAATTTAGTTCCAATATATTATGCTTTTTTAAAAAATAATCTTCAAATAACTAAATAAATTACTTTTTTCTATATATATATATATATATATATATATAAAATGTTTCCAGAAATTTGAAACATTTTTCAAATAAAATAATTATTACTTTCTAAGAAATATCAGACAATGATTGGGGTTTCTTGGGAAATATATAAGTAATAATACATTTTTATTAATATAGTTTTTCTTTCAATATATTTTCTTAAAAGATGATTTCCAATAATGTTTTATTCATGTGTTTAACGTTACCTTCTACAAAATAAAAATTTTACAGACAAATTCAGTGATTGTATATTTTAAAATTCACAGAAATGATGTATATCTAATTACAGTAAAATAAATGGTTTTTCCAGATATGCATAATTTAAGAGTATTATTTACAATGTCTTTTCGAAGAAACATCATTGACATGTAATTTTTTTATTTTTTCTCACATTTCTGCATTTAATTTCTGAAAAAACTGAAGCCTGTTAAATTCTGAAGAATACAATAATTAAAATAAAACATAGGTTGATGAAAAGGTAAATTATTGTTCTCTTAAACTCTAAGGTAGTAGAAATTTTATATTATATGTCATATATATATATATATATATATATATATATATATATATATATATATATAATTCAATAAAGCATATAAATGACAATGATACTAATATTTGATCTTGTACTCATTTTAATTCCGATAACTTGTGTTCAGAATTATATTTTGATTTTTAAGTATTACCAGAGACTTACTTTTGGAAATATTTCATAAAATATAAAATTAAGCTTTACATTTGACAAATGGTGTTTTGATTACTGTTGTTTTATGGAAAATTATATATTTATAGGAGAAAAGCTATTTATGTTTTGGAGAAAAGAGATTCACTCATCATCAAAACTTCAGATTTTAAAAAACCTGTAGCTCTTACTGTTTCCTGGAGTATTTAGTACCATTGAATGTTAATAAGTCTTCGTAAAGGATCATGCCTGTCTCCTCACGTAACCATTTTATTCGAGCACTCGTTGCAATACTTTTCTACTAGAACTTGCAAACATGTACTATCGCAACCGCATTGGCATCATTATATGAAACGATGCCTAGGGTTGCCAGTTCCACTATGCAAAATCAGTTTGGGCAAATAGACCAGATATTTTGAAAGTTGGTGTTATTCTGATGTAGCGTAATAAATACACTACAATATCACGAATTTATATATATATATATATATATATATATATATATATATATATATATATATATATATATATATATACAGAGTGTTTTTTTCCAGTTATAGAAGTTTAAGTTGGCATTACGTTCCAAGATGGCGACCGATTTAACAGCTGTCACGTGATTTATTCTCAGTTTGGTTTGGCAATTCATCATGAATAGACCCACGCCTGAACAACGCTTTCAAATTGTGAAATTTTATTTCCAAAATAATGTTCGATTTTCGTAAGCGAATTTTGTTTAGCGATGAAGCACACTTCTGGTTGAATGGCTACGTCAATAAACAAAACTGGCGCATTTGGAGTGAAGCTAATCCACAAGTGTATGTCGAAACACCATTACATCCAGAAAAACTGATTGTTTGGTGCGCTTTATGGGCTGGTGGAATCATTGGACCCTACTTCTTCAAAAGTGATGAAGGCCACAACGTTACAGTCAATGTTGATCGGTATAGAGTATAATGGTCATCGGTATATGATTACTAACTTTTTCATTCCTGAATTGAACAATCATGATGTCCAGGAGCTGTGGTTCCAACAAGACGGCGCAACATGTCACGCAGCTCGTGCCACAATCGATTTATTGAAAGCCACGTTTGGTGACCGCCTAATTTCACGTTTTGGACCTGTGAATTGGCCTCCAGGATCTTGTGATTTAACACCTCTAGACTATTTTCTGTGGGGCTATGTAAAGTCATTGGTCAATGCGGATAAGCCACAAACGCCTGACCATTTGGAGGACAACATTCGCCGTGTTATTGGCGATATGCGGCCACAAATGTTGGAAAAAGTCATCGAAAATTGGACGTCCAGATGGGACTACATCCGAGCCAGCCGTGGCAGTCCTATGCCAGAAATCATATTTAAAATGTAATGCCACAAGGGTATCTTTCGAATAGAAAAATATCATGTCAATCGAATAATACATCGTTGTTTTATTGCAATTTAAAGTTCTATACTTCTAAGAAAACACCCTTTATATATATATATATATATATATATATATATATATATATATATATATATATATATATATAGAAACTAAATTCTTTCGCATATTCTTCAATATAGTAGCGGTAATTTACAATAAAACATTTGTGTTTCATCAAAAATATATATATATATTTAATTTTTGAAAAATCGTTTTGTTATGGCAATGAAAAGAATGGTAGCTTACATGAAAATATGTGTTAAAATAAATGAAAACTTTTCTTTTTGTATGAGATGCATTTACTTATATCTACAGGTATTTAAAAAGTTAATGAGAAGTTCAAAATGATTAAATATTTCAAAGCTTAAAACGAAAGGCAAAATTATGGATGTTATAATAATTTTTTTTAAATGATACAGATGATAAATAAGACAAAACTCGGTCTTTTTCAATTATGTGTAACAAATTTAAAAATTTGTGAATGAAGTTTATCGAAAAATAAACTGTGAATTTCATGAAAGTTTTAAATTTTCTAAGATCGAGCAAGGGGAACATAAAATTACTTTTTAAAATAATTATTTGTAGTTTCTTTTATATATCAATGATTTGAGAAATACGAGTACTTTTCCATTTCAATAGTTATGCATTGAAATAATCGTACAAGTTTTCAGTATTGCTTAGAATTCATTTTATAAATATATTTCACAAAAGAAAAATACCCTAAGAACGCATAGGAACCTTGAACATAATTCTTAAATAATGTAAAATAATTAAAAAACCCTTCATATATCTTAAGCAGAAAGCTACACTTATTAATTTGTATGTATTGCGCTCAGTTAATTTCATTTAGACTACTATCAGGCATTGCGACTCTCAAAGGATCTAAAATGATAAAAAACTAACATAATATAGTTTTCTTATGGAAACATTTTAAAATATACTTTTCATTCTGCTATCAAACTAACTACTCATTTGGGAAACAAAGAAGTATTCCAATGTTAACTTCATATATTTTGAAGGAAAGATGGAAAAAAGTGCAGGCTACAAAAAAATGGCATTTACGACTACTTTTGACGTCTATGTGTAGGTGGATGTGTTGAAAACTCAAATAGTTAAGAAGAAAAAAAATACGAAAATATTTCCTTTACACATTTTAAAATTTAGTTTCATCCAGTGTTGTATTATAATAACTGAAAAGTTTTTCCTCTAAAATTGGAAACTTTAAAAGCCAAGAAGTTTACCGTTGAGTGTTAATTTATAGAAGTATCATCCAGAGTTGTTTCACTTAAAAATTTATAATATTTTGATGATGAACAATTCTGGTGTGAGAGAAAAAAGAAAGAGTTTCTCTTTTTTTATTTTAAGAGTTACGCGTTTTAAAAATTTCGTTCAAATTAAATTTTCATCTTACAAGCTGAAAAACAAATAAGGACACATTCCGCTCATGTTATGGGAATGTTCTTTTCCTTCGTATTATATGTTGAATTCCGCATTTGCTATGGTAATAAAAACTTTTAAATTTAGAGGCTAAATTAGGTTACAACACTAGTATATTTTAATGAGGTTTGGATGCATAATTTGTTCAAAACACTTTTTTCAACGTAAATTCTTAGAATTTAAAAGAAAAGGTCCGTCAAAGAGAGAAATGCTAAGTTTCGATATAAATTAATTCATTTTTATTACTTTAACTTCGGTTTTATTTTATTTCTAGTCCTGAGAATTCGAACTTATTTCATTACATTTTATACAGCATATGTGAAACATTTATTTGCATCAAGTTCATTTAAATAAATGATGGATCAGTAAAATTGAGATTTGGTCCTAAAATTGTTCCGTTCATGTATTTTTAATAAAATATTATTAAGTTAATATTTAAGTTATATTTGCAACGTACTTTTACGGTATATATTTTAGTGAGAGAATTACTTCTGTATTATAGAAAATAGTTTAAAACGTACGTACGAGAAATCAAACTTTCAATCTTACATTAATTAAAAAAAATCGTTCATATATATGTGGCTCTTAATTT
The DNA here is from genome assembly GCA_019973935.1 of Trichonephila clavipes. Classification (NCBI taxonomy): domain Eukaryota; kingdom Metazoa; phylum Arthropoda; class Arachnida; order Araneae; family Nephilidae; genus Trichonephila; species Trichonephila clavipes. The sequence goes on along the minus strand of BMAU01005016.1, from coordinate 64,627 downwards.
AATGCTTACTATAATTTTTTGTATACATGTTTTTACGATTCATTTACATTTCTTCACTAAAGAGACCGTAATATCGTTTTTTATAAAAATGCAACATAAATAAACGTCGTACCATTAAAAAAATTACTTTCTAAATTAATATTATTTATTGTCAATATGTTTCTGGTTACTTTTTTAATAAGCATTGGTATTAAATAAGATAAACAGTTATTGACTAATATAATGTCAGTAAATGTATTGGTTTTTCTGTTCGTATGCATTAATTAATGCGAATAATAAATTTTAAGAGATTTGTCTATACGTTTAGTAATATTTACATATATATATATATACGGTCGAATTCATCAAAATGCACAAATTTTAACTCAAATCACTAACTAAAACTAAACTTTGATCCATTGAGCACCAGTGGTTTCGTTTCTGTTTAGTGTGAAGAGAAAAGTAAACGATTAAAACCTATTAAGAGAAAAGAACCACCCAAGGAATGCTCCGGACGCAGGAGGAAGTGTCATGATGGGGCAACGACCAACCTGCGAAGAAGGGAAGAGGGAATGCACAGCTGTAATTTCTGGGGCAAAACCAATGAATGCCGTGGTTTTGTTACTTAATTTAACATAAGAATTGAATTTCTCTGTTGAGTTAAAGACGTTTTAACGCCAATGACCATTTAGTCGTTTTGTATTCAAAATTTAGTATAGAATGCGTTTATGTTTGTGGATTTGTGACATGATAGCTGGATTGCCATGATTAAAAATTTAGTGCTGTAATTAGCAATTGACTTCATATGTAGACCATTGCAGATAACATATTTTCTTACGAAGAAGGTGCATTAGTACTAATTTCGAGCATTTTGTTTTGAATTGTTGAAGTTTGTTTTGTGCGGAGGACAGCTGCTACGCCCCAGATTTCGACAGTATGAATTTTCACTGGGCACAAAATTTACTTGCATACTATAAACTTACTTACTAAAGAGAGAGGTGATTTACTCCAAATGACGGGGTTGACTAAATAAATACTCTTCTAGAGAGGGAATCTATGGGGTTATTGTAAATAAATCGAATATCAATGAGACTAAGTCCAGATAACACCACCGAAGCACCTGAATGTAGTCTTAAAAAAAGTGCGTTCCAACGGCGGAAGAGGGGAGGAGGCAATGGCTACCCATTTCCTAAAAAAATTGTTCTTGTGATTTATTTTAATTAATTACAATCTTCTAAAGTACTCTAAGTATAAAAAATGTGGGAGTCAGCAAGCGATGCTTTCTCGAAATTTAAAAGAAAAATTGGCACGTAGTGGATACTTCGGACAACTGCAAATAAATAGTGTATAAAAGATGTACTAGATACCCCAACAAAAAGGACAGAAAAACTAAATTCACGTGTTAAATGTCTAATGAACATACATGCATGGAGCACATGGTATGTGTTAGTAGAAAATATGCAAATTAAATGTAAGTAGTACTTTAAAATATATCTTTACTGTTGTGTGTGTATTCCCTATTTTCTTTTATCTTTGTATACAGATTTATGGCAAAACATATTGTTCCACTCTTGGGTATGGGATCCAAATAACGAACACTTTCTTTAATTTTTTTCTCATGCGGAGCAATGTCGAGTTAAATATTCTACATTAACTTCATACGTAGGATTAACATTTTTAACAGTGATAAATACATATAAAGTTTTCGGAAAAACTAATATATTCTGTACATTACATAAACAATGATTCTACGCTGATAAAATATTAATGAATCTTAATAAAATTATCCTTCTGAACTGTAAATGAACAAAACAGCAAAATAATAAAAATAAAAATTACTTGTAGGATTTTTAATAATAATTAATAATAAGTTTAAATATTCATGTATATTTACTTTAGAAAGGTGATAGATAAAAATGACTGATGTTATAAAAATAAACAGCATCTATCAAATGGAATTTGAATTTTAGATATAATTTTTAAAAATAAAAAATATAACACGGGAAATATATTTTTTTTTCAAATTAGCATTCATAACAAAAGTTTAAAAAATAATAATAAAATTATTTTCAAGTTAACATTCGTTAGATTATTTAAACCAATTTAAGATTAATTGTGCTGTTTCAACAGCAGTGTTGTACAAGTGTATCCCCAAGAGTGCGGAAGATTTATGTTTATGAAATGACAGAGAGAGGGACGTATGAGACAGTCTGTGAGGTTATTTTGGTAAATGGGGCAGTTTAGTAATTTATAAGGGGGGAGTAGTTAGTAGTAGTAAATAAAGTTTGTTTTTTGTTATACGAGAGTGGTAGTTAATTCTAGATAGTAGCGTCAGTATATACTCTGAAAGCGCTATAGCTTTGAGGCGGCTTCTGAAACTAAGTACTGTTTTAGATGTCTTTGGTTTGAAACAACCGTTTTGAAACATTCTTCCAAAACAAAATTTATTTTCACATGAAAGAATACATGCCTGAATCTACTTTTCTATATAATTTCTACCGTTCTTCATAATGTGTTATAAGTGCAACCATCTCGTCTACAACATTTTCAAAGAAAGAGGTGACGGGAAGACAGCCATTGCTGAAGAGGAATTCATCGCAAATCAATCATATTATGAACTGTCTGTGTTTACTTCAATTTTTCTCATTCACTTTTTCAACCAAACCATCATTAAGAGCAAAAGGTTACCCATTCCATTAAAAGTCCTCAACATTGGTACTCTTATCATTGAATCATTGAACCCACTTTCTCCCGATCCCATCCTTCATTGCATTTTCACAATTCATCTCTATAAGTTGATGATAAACTTCATCTGGAACGTTAACAAAAATGGATTACAGAACGCTTTTCACTGTCGACGGGATCGACAGCCATCTTAAACATATTGAACACTCATTAACACGTGTAAAAACAATAAAATATGCCTATAAAGGTGAATATGTACTTACAATCAACCAGACACACAAATGAAAAAGAGCTGAACTCTGATTCTACTTCTACGGTTACGATAGAACGAAACGGTACTTAGTATCCGGACATGTCTCTTAGTTTGCTTACTTATTTATTGCTACGTTGACTGATGTAGGAAAAAAATATTCAGTATTTTGTCTGAACTTCATTTTACTTACCTGTTTATTAAATATTGAATGTACAACATACTTATAATTCTCAATTGCTGATTACAACAGGATACAATTTACAGTTAATAACAAAAATAAAAGTTTTTAATAGATTTTCAATTCTCAGCTAGAATCTTTTCAAATTTTGACACATTTTTTTCTGTCCTGTCTCTCTTTCCTTTTTTTAGTAATATTAAACTTCTCTTATTAGCTTCTACTAATTAATGTTTACATCTTATGAGCACCTAATGACATCATAGAGATAATAAAGGAATCAACCAAGTTTTTTTTATTTCTCTTGGTTGGTTCAGTAATAATAAATTTATCTGAAATTATATCAATCTATTTATCATTTAAGCAATATACGCGTGTCTCTTTATTATACTAACAAATAAATTATTCGCGTGATTTTAAAAAAACAAAAATATGATTTAAAAACTTTATATCTATTAAAAGTGATATGGAAATTAATTGTTTACCTACATATATCAAAAAATGTTTAATTTTCTTGATGGCTAAGAAAAAGCGAAGGATGCTATTATTTATTTCATTTATTTTTAGTTTTACTTATAATATTTTTTTTTATATAAATATCTGTTTTGTTGGAAAATCGTATTTATATTAATCATCCAATATTTTATAATGCATTGGTTTTTGTTCATTTTACCTGCAGTCTTAAGCCTAATTTTCAATAAAATTCATTTGTACTATTATGTCAATTTTTTTCAAGGTTAAAGCTAAGATTATACAAAACAATGCTTGAATCTATATCACTATCATAAATCAGTGGCTGCCTTAGAGATTATAATAGTTATTCATTTCAGCCCTAAGACTCTTTTTATCTTTTCTTAATAATTCCATGTTTCCGGTTCTTGGTGATTTTTCTATAAGTTTAACTCCCTCTATATTTTCGATTTATTTGATATCCAAGTTGATTTTGTTATTATATACGTACATGACAATGCGCAATATACAAATATATACTTTTATACTATTAGTATTATTGTTACAAATAAAAAAACTAAAACATATACTTTAAAAAAATACATTTAAGAATCCAAATTTTCTCATTCAAATATCTTAAAATGTGGTGTAAATATATGAGATGTAATATAATTTTATGATAAATATTTAGTTCAAGTATTAAACTCTAAATATCATATTTGTGATTTCTTGTGCATAACTAAGCATTCAATATGCGTCCACTTTTTGTACTTCAACGTTTTTTTTAAAATTTAATGAAATATTAAAGAGAAAAACTTCTTTTAGTTTTAAATGTAAATTAAATCCCTTGATTTTGTTACATGATCTGGTAAGAAAAAGTGCAAATTAAGTTCAAAACAAATATTTTAGTTACAAAACTGCTCAACAAATACAACCTTTTTCCCCCCAAAATTATTAAAAATTATAATTTTACTCCATTCAAATTCATGTAAGTAACTAATATTTGTTTTTCGTTCTACAGGGGAAAAAGCACGAGAGGAAAAATAAAAGATTGATTACGTTTCACAACTCTTTCGTGTTTTGAATGCATAAGAACGTCTACTTAGTTTAAACATCCAATCTGAAACTTAAGTATCTCTTAAATTTCCCCATTTATATGCCAACACGCAACTTGACTCGAAGGCAAAAAAAAGAGAACTATCTTCAAACAATGTTTTTTTTTCAATTCTTAAATTTATCGTTTAAACGTAATAATAGTTAGCTCTAGAGATCTGTGCAAGATGCAATGCATTTTTTTTATAATTTCATGGCAAACATTTAGGATGTTCGCATTTTATGTGATTCTGTTTCTTTTTGAAAATGAATTTATGTACACGACTACACAAATAAAAGAGAAATTGAAATTTGCACATGAATTTGCATATACATATATTTATGTGTATATATATATATATATATATATATATATGTGTGTGTGTGTGTGTGCGTGCGAGGCAGAGAGTGTGTTGCATGTGTATATGTGTAATGTTTATACTTCCGGATAACAAAAGTAATTGGCTTTTATTTTTCAAGTCTTGAATTCTTATTTAACAGACATATTTAGAAGATATATTTCTTAGCAAATTATTTCACGATAACTGCGTTATGGTTTGTTGACTGAACCATGGCGCAAACATTTGAGGATGATGCTTTAGGTAAGTAAATTATTTTATTGAAAATTAATTAGAACTTATATATTCATTATATTTTCTAGAATGTAACTGTATTATCAATGGAAAAGAGAAAGATCATCCAGACATAAAACTAGTTAAACCTTTTTTTTTAACAAGCAGTCTTGAGAATGTTGTGTTTGTAATGCTGCAACATATAACAATTTTGAATTTTTCCTTAACTACAGTTATCCTTACTGCATATATATATTGTACATTATATATATACATATATACTATTTATGTATATATATACACTGCTGGACAATTGCTAAGGACGGATCACAAATTGCTATGTTGCATAACATTAAGCGAGACATGAGGCCTAGTAGGATAAAATATAGCTGCCACACTGTTCAGACATTAGAATAAAGAATATTTATTGTTCTGGAAAGTACAAAAGCTGTGAAACATCTGAAAAGAAAAAAAAATGTTCATTTGATCTGCGTACGGAGAAATGGAACAATGCATCTAAAGTCAGCAGGCACCTTAAAGAAAGGTGTCAGTACGGGATAAGTCCACCGTGGAGTGTGATGCAACATTTCCACACGTCGTACCATACATTGCACAACATTATCCAGCAGCTGTTGAGGCAATTTATCTCATTCCTCTGTGAGTGCACGGATGAGGGTGTTCTTGTTTGTCGGAGGATAGTTTCGACCAGCATCTTGCCTCCCCAAAGCATCCCACACATTTTCAAAGGGGTTTAGATCTGGAGAACGCGCTGGCCATACGAGACGTTGAATATCCTCGCTGTCTAGACAATCCTGAACAGCGAGTGGTCGATGACATGTTGCGTTGTCGTCCATAAAAGAAATTTATCACCGACAGCACCACGGAAAAAGACGAACATGAGGAAGTAGAACTTCATCAATGTATTGTTGGCCCGTCATAGTCACATTCGCAACCACATGTAGGCGCGTGCGGCCATTGATCATGATGCCGGCCCACACCATGATACTGCATGTCGGATATCGGTCCTTTTCCTGGATATGTTCTGGACGATAAGCAGTACCACTCTCGCGCCAGATCAGTTGGCGTCTACAATCCGATGACAGACTGAACCTACTCTCATCTGAGAATAGTACACATGCCCAGTCCTGTTCAGTCCAATTGTGATGTTCACGACACCATTGCAAACGGGCAGTACGGTGCTGTCTGGTCAATGGGACACGCACAACAGGTCTGCGTGCGTATAGTCCTCCTCCCCTCAAACGTCTGGCAGCAGTTTTTCGGGAGATCTGCTTTTCTGAGGCAGCAAAAAACTGATTTGTCACCTGCTGAGCTGTGGTGCGCCTGTTCCTTTTTGCTGATAAGACGATATATCTGTTATCTGCAGGCGTCGTACTTCTAACACGACCTTCCCGTTCCGTCTACTACACATTCCAGTAGATTGAAATGACTTCCACAGCCGTGAAACAACGCTGTGAGCGATGTCGAGCTCCCTGGCAACATCTGTTATTTTTCGCCCTTCTTCGATCTTTCCAATAATTCGGCCACGCATAAAATCATCTATGTGATGTCGGGAAGTCATGCCAAAAATTTTAAGTTCGTCTATTAAATCTTTCCTGTAAAACTTTTACTTGAAACAACAACTGTCCACACGCGTCAAAACCTTTAAAGCTCTTATGAACGCTATCACGTGATGAAAAAATTTGCATACTCATACTTCTTTTTACTAGTATCCGCACTTATTCTAATTTTCCACATTGTGCTTCCTTTCATTTTTGTGGTTGTTATGGATGATAGTGTTATCCGTACTTTAGCAATTGTCCAGCAGTGTATATATATATATATACATACATATATATATACATATATATATACATATAAACTATTTTATGTATATATATATATATTTATTACACATATAAACTATTTTTATGTATATATATATATATATATATATATATATATATATATATATATATATATTTTATTATACATATAAACTATTTTATGTACATATATATAGCGTTAAAAACATTAGCAACAAATGCTTTTTTCAACATAAAAACGTAAAGTAGTTGAACAGCTTATTTTGGAAAGAAAAAAAACTTATACAATGAAAAATCAGCTAAGAATAATAATGATGCATAAAATATCAACATTTTTTACCAAAAGCTGTGAATTGGTATTTTTATCATTGGAAACCAAGTACATTCTACAGGAGCTGGTATCACTTTTCAGTGCAACATCATATAGACGATACCAATTGCGCAAAAAAGTTTGACGTCCTGTTTCCTTAGCTTTTGTTCTAGGAATTTTATTTTGCTGAGAGCTTCGAGTGAAAAGGCCCACAAGGAATTTTTTGCATGTCGCATAATCATACGACATGGATGCTATGGATTTCTTGCATTATAAAATTCCACAGACATGGACCGAGGTCGAACTCGCTACCCAAGGTGAACAACGCCAGCGACAATCAACTATGCCACCCAACCGGCAAAAAAATCAGCATGAAAGGGATGTCATGGCTCACAAATCATGGAATGCTTAGTCACAGTACTGAGGGGACTAAGAATGGGGGAATAAGCCGCCTTTCCAGACATTTCTAGGAAGTTAAAGAAACAATTTGAACTCATAATGACAAGAAACAATCAGGTTTTCTTTCATTTAATGGTATAAACGGCAAGCTCAACGAAGGGCGTTGTTACGCAAACGGTGTGTAACAAGTCAGATTTGGAAACATTTTAGTTTCATTAGCCAGGAAAAATTTTTAAATGACAAGCACAGGTGTAAGAATATGTGCACATTGCTTTAGGAGGAAAACATTGGCAAATGATTACAGTATATCTCTTGGCAAGCGAAAAGAGTCTGAACGCTATGAGAAGCATGTTGCAATGCACAAGGAAACATTACATTCTTCACACGTGTAGCACATTCTCTTTTGTTGTTCTTTTATTCTACATTTTCTGCGTCGTCTACAGTTGGAAACCATCTTTGTCATATGATTTTCCACATTAGGTAAGCTTACATCATCCAGAAGTACACACTTATTTGCTTCGAAGATAGCAGGACGTCCTTACCTTTTATCTAGGAATCTCCGTCTTTTAAATGCTAGCGGAATGTGTAAGCTGAGCTAAACTTCAGTTCTTTTTTTTGTTGTTGTTGTAGTTTACTTACCATAGTATGAATTTTTTTATGATGGTAAGGTCAACAGGAAAATAAAATATATGATGCTGCCATTTTACAGATATTCTTATTTTATATATATTTAATCGAAGCAATCATCCCCTCCCATGACTTCGTTTTTTCCGCGACAGCTTTTTGACGAGATACTTTTTCTTCAATGCCATATTTGTTGTCCAATTTACAGATGTCACAATCGCTGGATTATGTACAGCAACACTAAACTGAATCGATAATTAGTCTTCCTCATTGTTATAATAGCAAGGCCAATATATTATAATGAGTTTTGTGCTTAGGATATGTGTATTTTTGTAAGATCATGCAGTTGGGAAGTAAATATCCCCATGCTTACCCAAAGGTTCAGGCCTGGACATCTCAACAATGAAGTCAATTTACACTTACTTATGAGAGTCATTTTAGTCTAAAATATTTTCAATGCCAGTTATTATAAAGAGAGATAGAGACACGTCTTAATCATATTAAATTCCAAGGGAAAAATCGTTGTAAAGGTTCTACAGTGCTTGTGTGGTTAGAGGCATTATGTTCAATTGATGAACAGAGCTTCATATTTTCGACGTTGTCTCACTTACCGAAAATCTTTGTTGAAATGAAGTTATCCTACCATACATGATTCGGTACCGTTCAGTGCATTGGTGCAGTTTTCATATTTGGGAGAGTCAATCCAAGTCTATTCAGGATTTCTGTAGTTGACGAGTTTCTTAAGTGAGAAAAATTGATTGACCATAGTGATTTCCTGATTTAAATAGCATCAAACATTTACGTTATGGGAAGATGCCTGAAAGTAAGATCGTATCCTGAGAAGAAGACTATGCAACAATAAGCTATACTCCTAAGTGAGTGGCATATATTACCTCAAGAAAGGATGGGTAGTATGTTATTGAGTAAGTTCAGAAGTTCAGTGCATCCATTGCATACTAACCCTTACTAAAGGACTTTGGTCTGTCGTCCTTCCTCACGACCGAACAATGTTTTTCTAACGTGATTCTATCATAAGTGTTTTTTTTTTTTGCTTATTATCATTATTTACTTTTTTATTAATGTATTCTCTTAGCTATTATGCTTTCACTAATCTTCAAGTGCTGCATTGTGAATGTGAAAATTGCATTCTCTAGTGCACATACATACATACATACACACACACATATATATGTATATATATATATGTGTGTGTGTGTTCGTGATATGCCCAGAATGAGATATTGATATACAGCTTATTCGAATGTATTTAAAACTTGTACAAATACATGATATATAAATGTGTGGTGCCCTATTAATGTAAAATTTACACAATCTGTCAGATAATATGATGGTAAGGAAATTTTAAATGTGTACAACAAAGCTTCTCAAAGTTTCAATATTCGCGAACCAATATTCAATCATAATTTTCATCGCGCCCCCCTCATACAATAGCAATGTATTGAATTCATTAATACTATACTTCGACGCTAAAGCTTCAATACAATTTAAACCTCTTAAGTTCCACTGGCGTATGTAAACTTCTCGCTCAACCAAAGCGTTATTTCACCGAACGTAAATATACGTCTTTCCGAAGTACGATCTTTTCTGTGCACATTTATCCATAAAATTATTCCGAGGGCATTGGAATGCAATAAAAGGACCTTGATAGAGTTTGCGAAGGATTTACTTACTTCAGATTATTTGCTCCTTTATTCCTTACTCCTCCCCCTCCCCCTTTCTGCCTAAATGCTTGGTATTGGGAAACGAATCGCTTAAATTCTAATCAGCAGTTAAGTAATTGATTATAAACCGTACAAATTATTAAGTGTTAATTTTTGTATATAATTTTATACGTGGCAAGCTCTTGGGGTCACTGGTAATTATTAGACTTGTTCTTAACGTTATACTGTTAAGTTAACTATAAAATGCATTGTGTAGCACAGATACATATATAACTGTAATATGTCAATGTAAATGAGTATTTTATTTTTCATTATGTCAGAATGTATTTATTTCTTTTATGAAGGTAAACAAACAAATTTTTTTAAATAAAATTTTGTTTTCGACTTTTAACTATGCTTGCGCCCCCCTCGTAGAGTTATCATGACCACCAAGGGGAGAGAACCTCCCACAGTTTGAGAAACGGTGGTCTACAATCACAGTCTGAAAGATATAAATAAACTGTGTATGAGTATACGCAGTTACACCGATTTAGTGCGGGATGACAAAGAAGATAAGGAATAAAAGACTGCTGATGTTCGTTGAGAAAGCAGCAGCTCTTCTCAGGGTTTCACCCCATTTTCCTTATACAATATAAATTTAAATTGTAAAGGTTCTTTAATATTTGTTCATATTATTATAAATTGTTTAGAACGATGTGTTCTGCCATTCTTGGTAAGTACAACCAGAACATTATGAATCGAATAATGTAATGTTATTCATTAAAATAATATAAAAACATTTGATTAATTATATGTAGCTAAGATTAATTTTATAAAATAAATTATTTATGATTGAATTAATCTTTACCCTCCATCAGCGTTTGAAAGATTTGGCTCATACGTAATGCTGTGCATTATTTGATAAGCAGATAAATTTAATAGTAAATTGAGATGGTGTGCCGACATTGTTATTGTACCTTAGTTTACTTTATTTTTGTTTTAACAATATATAAATTGAAATATAGTATTAAAAATACAAAAAGAATATGTAAAATATAAATGTAATGTAGTTATTATTTTATTTACCTCGGTATAATGGATTATTAATAATGTAGCAGTAATTTAACATTTTGTTTCCAAACTAACACATGGAATCTTTTTAGACCCACTTGCAAAAAAATATCCTTTTTATTTATGCAAACAGTTTTTTCCTTGCCATATAAACTTAAACATATGTATATATAATCATCAAAGACGGATGTTCCGTTCTTTAAAAAATAAAGTTTCAGAAATCAGACATTTCTTTATTTTTCCGAGTAGAATGATTAAATCTGTTAAAGTTCAAATATTCTAGGCTTGGGGAAATATACGTACGGTAGATGTCTCTTCGTTGCCTTTGAAGTTTTCCTTCAAAGTATAATATGTTTACTGTAGGGATATGAATTAACATACCAAATTTCATCACTCAAAATGAAGCTTATTATTAAGCTTGAAATTAAGCTTATTATGATGCTTAACTTAATCATTTAACACAGGATTACATTTGATGAGATAAATCGGACGTCATTTATCAAATTCTGCATTGTTTGTTCACAGTAAAAGAGTTCCAATATTTTAAGCCTTTGAATGAAATTCATTGTTTAGGTTTGAATTATTTATATTTAATAATTAATTCAGCATTAAAGTACACAAAGCTAAACTTCCAATTTCTTCATCAAATCAAGAATCATTTTTTTTGTATTTTTTAATATTTTCAAGTACATTGCTCCTGCATACTAATGTAAAAAATGTTTGTTACAATCTTGAAATTATAATTATTGTTGAATATTATAAAATGATATTTGTGATCATTGCCTTTAGTGTATGACAATGCTAAAAGTGTCATCTGCATAATGGGATAAATTCATGAGACGTCACAATTGCCTTTATCAAATGACCGTCATGAATTAAGCCCATCGTTATGATTTTTCAAGAAAATGATACTCTAAGCCAGATAATATACTTACATACAAAATTAATAAATAAAGTAAAATATTCAAAAAGGAATATTCAGCAGTGTATTATAGCTGCATGGAGAAATTTATCATTAATCTAAACCTACTTGTGGGGAAAAGGTGTTCTATGGTGTGGCGATAAGGAAAACTGTAGTTAAAAATAAATTTCAAAGTATAGCATTCCCCTAACGGAGTTAATTTTTTAGAAAATAAAAAAATAAGGATGAAAAAATATGAAATAATAATTACATGATTTTTGTGTCAAAATAACTATTTATCTATAATATAACAATACAAATGGGATTTTTACTGATAAGTGAATACTGAGTAGTACAATGCAACATTTAATAACTCACTACTCTCTCTTCGCACATCTAAATCAGTGCAATCTAAGATAGTTTCCACTTTTTATCGTGCACTACAATTTCAATTGTATGCTTCCCCGCCCCCTTAAATTTAATACTAAATCAGCTGTGAAATGTTCTTAATGTACTCATTTAGCATATGTTCTTGCATTACAAGGAATGCTCAAAAGCGCTAAATAGTTTGTTTCTTTTTGTCAAAAATTGCTATGGCTTTTTACCATTTCTTTTGTAGTAATACTTAACACATATAAATGTATTTCTAATTATAATTTCCTCTTCATGTATGCATGACAAAACTTCTCCGCAAAAACAAGTTTTGAAATTACGAAAAAAAGTTTCGATCCACATGCACACAACGTAATATACATTCATAGGTTTAGGGAATATCGAATTTTGCAATACGAATGAATTATTAAGAAAATTTTGTTAATGCAACTATATATAAAATATGGTGTTTTATTCTATTATGGTTAGATTGCAAAAAAAATATATTTTATGTAATCGTATCAGACATTCAAAAAATGTACAAAATAATAAAAATTCACCATATTCAGTTAGGGATTGAATGTCAACGTCGCACTATTAATTGGAGACAAATCTGACAATTTTGATATTTACCTATAGGCCTCCTAGTAGGCAATTTTCGAAAACCCCTATTGTTTGCAGACTTCTACTCCATTCCTTTCTTGGAGTAGAGGTCTGCTACAATCGCAACCTAATCAAAAGTTTATTGATCTAATACTTCAAAAACGGAACTATTTATTTGTAACGCCTCTTAGCGCTCCGCAACGCTCCTAGGGGTCAATTCTCGCAAAACCTCTATGATAGCATACCCCTACTAATGAAAGGAATGTGCCTACTAAATTTCAAATTTAAAGGTCTATTACTTCAAAAACGGGATTAACTTATAACACCTCTTAAGCCCCAACAACTCCCCTAGGGGTCAATTTTCGCAAAGTCTCTTTTGTAGCGGACCTCTACTCTATCAAAGGAATGTGCCAACTAAATTTCAAATTTATAGGTATATTCCATCAAAAACGGGATTAATCTAAAACGCCTCTTAAGCTTCACAATGCCCCCTAGATGTCAATTTTCGCAAAAAACTTATCGTAGAAGACCTCTTCTCTTTAAAAGTAATGTGCCTACCAAATTTCAAGTTTATAGTTCTTGTAATTCATAAACGGAAACAGTTAACTTTTATGCCTCCTGAGCCCCCGCAACGCTCCTTGGGGGTAGATTTTCTCAAAATCCGTTCTTAGCGGATCTCTTGCATTACAGAAACATGTATACCAAATTTCAAGTCTGTAGGTCTAATAGGTTTGAGTCATTGAGTGAGCCGCTTTTCTTCCTTTATACATATACACGATTTCCTTTTTGTGAAGTATAGTCTTTTAACAGCATCGCTCCCGGAAAAATTCTAAGTAAAGGAAATTCTCAGAAAATCAGAATTATCCACAGATGCTCAGAATAACTGTCCTCCTATTTGAAAAATAGCTGTGTCTCACGAAAAGCTTATACTGTGCAATATGCAATGAAACACGAATCTCACACTTGAACGTGTTTTATTTCATTTTCCTTGGAAGGTACGAAATTGGTAATTTCTGGAATTGTAAATGAATAAGGCAGAAATTTCAACATTTCCTCAAACTGGAGTGAAATTCATGAACATTTTTCAACTAAAATATATTTTTTAAATTATTTGTTGAGTAGCCTTGCATCATTTTTAACGCGTTCATAGATTAATCATACATTTTAACCTTACTTTGAGAGCATGCATTCTAAAAACACTAATTTTTAAACTATAGTTTTTTTTCTTTGCATCTTAAAATACATGTATCGTCTCAAACACATCACACAATAAACAAAAAAAAAATGAACTTTGTAATTATTTTCAGATATTCCTCTTATTACATGAAATCTATAGATATATGGCTATATTTTAACTTATTTGAAGGAATGCATGTCCATGGAAGGTCAAAACGTGCTGTATCCGTCTAAGTTTTCATGAACTTGGGCGCTGATCTGCATAAATAGATATTCCGGTAATTTGGTCAATCTGTCGTGAATTCAACGGCATTTAGTTACATGGACGAAATGGCTAAAAATTATAATTTACATGCATTTTATAAGATATTTTTTTGCATAGTATGAATACAATATCTAAGAAACAACAATGCTTTCACAAAGATTTTATTTTAATTAAAAGAATGTTCCTTGGATAAATAATGGATTTTAATTATTATCAAATAGTCAAGACAAGTAATTAATTGAGAAGTATTTGACTGACTGACATTTTTGTAAGTATTGGAATAGACATCAGTGATAATAAAACATTTTATTAGGATACCTCTGAAAAAGAATAGTTGAAGAAAACAAATTTAGTGTGATCCTGAATTTCAAAATAGCGAATTACTTGATTTTTAAAGTCAACTTTAATTTAGTTTATATTGATATTACTGCATGGGGAATAATATCTTGATGTACAGGCTACTTGAGTTCAACTAAAATTCAATCACTTCTCATTTGAGATTTATCGTGTTACACTTCCGCATACATATGGAAAAAAACGTACAAAATCTGCAATTTAAAGAAGGATAAATGATCTTTCTCGGTGACCCTAAATTTGCTTCTAAAGAATTAGAAAGCCAACGAAATTAAGGGGACGTGGTGCAATTTACTCAAAAATTTTTAATTTAAGGAATTTTTATATTTTTTTGATTGCCTCCTATGTGTATATACTATGTAAAACAGATTTTGTGCTCTCAAAATTTCATAAAAAGCTAGCCAAATAATTTTTTAACGAAAAAACTTTAAAATTGTGAAGTGATTCTAAAATGCTACTCTTTCTACCAAAATTTATGTACAAGCATGAAATGTGATTTACGTCAAACTATGTACAACGAAAGTTGGTATGGATATTGCGATAGCATGATTGATATTCGTACAATACTTCTTTTTATGAAGGCTTATTGAAAAAATTCCTTTAAAAACCTATAGATTCTGAGTTCAATTATTTTTTTAAAAAAAATAAGTATTGCTTTCATTTAAAAATGGATACCAACTTTTGTTACGTGTACTATTGGAGATAGGTAAAAACAAATTCAAAGCATTAGGTGCAATAGAAAAAAACGCCTTAGCACTTTAAATGAAGACAAACTAGTTATTTTATCTTTCTGAGATAAGTTAGTTTAAAGTTTTGATTGGGCATAGGGAAGTGAATAAAAACGTAAGTAAAAGCTATCATAGTTATATATTTCTTAAGTTTAGATCTTACAAATTTTGTGTAATTATGTAAAAGTATATAAAGAATAATTTAGAATAGAAAAATTAGATCTGATTTTTTTTTTTTTACCGATTTTGGTCAATTAAGTCGTACTGTGTCTTCTTAAATATGTTATTTTTTAAAGTAGCAAAATTCTCATGTTTTCTAATTTAGTGACTAAAAATATGCCAATTCCTCCAAGGAATATTTTGTTCTACACTATAAAAGAAAATGCATTTGTTATTAAACCCTAAAAAGTTGTAAGAAGTTATGTGATTCGCTCCCCAGTGCCACCATTTTTTAAAAGGGTGAATGTATGAGGAGCATTGGGGGGGGATGAAAATGCCCAAATTCGCTTTTTTCCTGAATTAAGTAAGTCCTTCGCAAATACTGTCAAGATCAATATATTGCATTATAAAGCCTTCAGAAATGTTTTACTAATTACAGCGAGAAGAATCGAATTTCAGATGGACGTATATATACGTATATTCTGAGGCACAAAACGTAGGGTACAATGAGTGAAGCGGATATATATATATATATATATATATATATATATCATGGTTTTGAAGAAAGAATCAGATTAAAAGTTGGAAAAGGGAAAGAAGATATTTATTCAATCATTTCTACATCTGTTCTGATGCTAAGAGCAGGGAGTAAAAAAACACGCCCCGGTTTTGGTTAAAATGATTAATCGTTGAAAAACATGTGGTAAGTATCGCAGATTTGATGAGGGTACTTGAAAGTTAATGCTGACATATGTTGACATTGAAATCTAATGATCTAGAATTAGACATGTTTATTGGCTAGGTCATATGTTTGGAAGAAATAAATGGGTGATTAGTTTGATACTTGAAGATGTTAACTGAGAAAGATGAGTCAAGTGCTCTAGATAGGGAATTTAATTCATTCTAAATCTAATTTAAGTATCCTTAAATTTGCCCCCAATTTTAAAAAGGGAGTCATGGCGTGGTTTTTCTCTCTTTACAAACTTAATTAATTTTCAACAAACACAAAACAATACATAACATCTATTAGAAAGACATTTTACACACAGTACAAATATTTAAGCAATATGAATACTGAAATCAAAATGTAATACAATAAACGAAACTGTAACAACAAACACAGTAATGGCACTTCTAACATATTAATTGATAAAAATGAATTTCCATACATATAAATGAAGACTAGCTTGTTCAAATCTATTCAACAACTAGACTAAGATCTCGCGTTTTATCCTATTCCTTCATAATAATAGATTCGTATTATAGCTAATAGATATTGTTTTCAAAATAATTTATATTGGAAAATAATATTATATCAAACAATAAGATAGTAAATATAAAAATACATGATATCATACAAATGTTAAAATAATAAGTTTGTATAAAAATCTACTCGGGCACCATTGTTACACTGAATTTTGAAAACATGAAATACATTTTTTAAAAAAGATAAAATAAAAAATATATAGACACTAATAAATTGAAATTATTAAAAATATGAAAACGGTGTACAACGCTTAACTTATAAGCACTATTCAACACAATAAGCAATATTTTATTTCATATGCATTATAAAATATAAAAATTATAAGAATATAGGAATAAAAGAATATACGAATTATAAGAATATAAGAGCTATTTTTTATTATTTTTGAGTCGGAAAAGTAGACTCTCTTCAATAATCATTTTTAGTATTTATGAAAATTTTCTCAGTATTCAATGTAACTTAACAATATCGTAAACAATATTTTGAATCTTTCCGTAACCTTCTAAAAATTCGTTTCATAGACAATAATTCTTGAGTTTATCTTACATCACACATTCATTAAGATAAACTGTATCAAATCACTTAATTTTGAACACATCTCTCTGAGAAATCTGCGTGATCAACTCACACATGTTCAGGGATGCTGATAAGAAACAATGGTAGGTGTACAGATCAAACTAAGCAAGTTTGTCCTCTTAATGTTTCGAGACATATACAAAATTATAATGATTGTATCATCCCTTATCCACTGCATAATATCAAAAAATAACCTTTAAGTTATTAATTAATTTTAAATTTTCCTAAAGAAAATTTCAAGAAATAGTGAATACTGATATATGGCCGGTATATCAAAACACACAATTTTAAAATGAAAAAAATTTAAATGACATGCAATAAGATTACTGCTGAATAAAACAATTAAATTCAGTGGTGAAAAAAGAATACACGTGACTTTACTTTTGTTTCTTATAAAAATCAATATCACTAGTATTAGTACATTAGAATAACTTTCTAAAAATTAAATTTATATTTTTCAACTTTAAAACACCAATTTTCTATCATAACTGTTAACTCATTCGACATCTTAAAATGAAATTACGAGAAGTATATAAAAATTTCTCAAAATTTTGTATGACAAAACCTATATACTTTGTTTTCGCAATTAATATATAAAGAAAACATCTCATTTAACACACCTATATTATAAAAATTAAATAACATATATATTATTCTTTTTCGCCATTCGAAAGTTGTTTCTTTCATTCATGGCAATCTGGTTGGCCTCTTCAGCACAGACAGAAACATCGTTCAGCGGTAAAACGGTTTCTTCTCGGGATTGCTAGCAATTTTTTTCTTTTTCCGTACAGTCCGGCAATCTGACGTATTTAGCAAAAGTATGTAGAGCGCCGTAGGTGTTTCATAAAATTCTCCTTATCAGTTATTACGTTCTTTGGCGTTGATTTTAAATTAAAGCTATTTTCTATTAAGAATAATTTTAAGTTAAGATTTGAAATTTACTGGCAAATAAAATTCCGCTGGCTTTAATTCGGTCATGATTTTGATGACAGAATCAGATTAAAAGTTAGAAAAAGGAACAGATTATATTTATTCAATCCTTTCTACATCTGTTCTGACGCTAAGAGCAGGGAGTAAAAAGGAACGCCGCCACGGTTTCGGTTAAAATGAATAACACTTGAAAAACATGTGGTAAGTATCGCGGATTTGATGAGGGTACTTAAAATTTAATGCTGACATATGTTGACTATTAAATCTAACGATCTGGAATTAGGCATGTATATTGGCTAGGCCATATGTTCGGAAGAAATAAATGGGTGATTAGTTTGATACTTGAAGATGTGAAATGAGAAAGATGAGTCAATTTCTAGATAGGGAATTTAATTTTTAATCTAATTTAATTATCTTTACATATATATATATATATCCAGGGGAACACATGCATATGCAGGGGTCCCTTAAAGGGAAAGAGCACAACATCAAACACTAGAAATAATAGCGGACACCATATTGAAAAATTATAAAATTTTAAACACACTCTCTCATTTTACACTATTTAATATAATATAGATTTTATTCTTTATAAATTTTCAAAAGTGTCACAATTTTTTATTCAATGTAGCATATTTTAAATTACGAGTCTCAGTACCTAAATATTTAGAGAGATCCATTCTATTCAAAATATTTTGGAAAGAAATATCTGAACTGGAACTAGAGTAATAAGTCTTTTCTTTCTTAATATAAAGGGTATTAGAAGTTATCTTAATGTAAATCAAATCTTGCATCTAGAAATTATCAAAAAAGTTTTCTTACTTTGCACCATTCACATATTATATTATTCAAGTTTTGCACTAAATTGAAAATATTTGTCCTGGAAATTAATTAACCCTTTTCCATCATGTTCCACAGAAGGAGCTGCACTTATTAAAAGAAAATATTTATCGAAAGTGATGAAACTTTATTTTTCTCTCTTTCGAAATATAACTAAGTAAACTTTTATAAATGTCAAGACCTAATCCTATAGCACCAATTTGTTAGGATAATAAAAATATGTACTTCAAGGAATAATTTTTAAATCATATAGCTTCATATATGTATATCTTGACATTTTTCATTACATACTCTTCAGAATTCAAATTGAATATTTGCAATTATAAATACTTTAAGCACTGTATTCAAAGAAAGATTTTCCCATCACACGCAGCGGGAATTCCAGAATTTAAAAAGTTTCTAGATTATACATGTTTCGTTTAAATTTGGAAACAAATACTTGAAAAAAAGTTACGCAATTCACTCCCCGGCGCCTCCTGCTTTAACATCTGCTGGTATACGCAGTATATTGAAGGGGGAAGGAGGAGAAAATACACAAATAAGAAATTATTTCTGTGAAATAAGTAAATTATTTTCAAGTACTGCCAATGTCATTTTATTGTATTCTAACACCGTCGGGCAAGTTGCAAACATAGCATTACAATTAAAAAAAATCGTACTTTGGAAGGACGGATATATCCGTTCGTGGTACTTAAATCATGAGTTGAGCAGAACGCATAAAGACACTGTGACACATTTAAGGGGTTAATACTAGATTTCAAAATTGCTTAAAAAAGATAAAATTTTAATCTAAAATTACAGACTAACTATGAGTTAAAATTTTAATTTAAATTGAAAATACGACGTACCTTAATAGATTTGTATGCGATACTTGTCACAAAATTAATTTATCATACCAAAAAGACACATAAGTGTATTAATTTTACCTTACGAATGATTAAAACATATCCATTTTTGCAAATGGATAAATTTATAAATAAAATAAAACAAACACATAATTTATAAATAATAAACATAAATGGTGGCGTATGGGATTGTTTTATGCACTTATATATATATATATATATATATATATATATATATATATATATATATATATATATATATATATATATATATATATATATACATTTCAAAATGCCGTAAACCAGTGCTTTTTGAACTTTCAAAGTAGGCAGCATAGTTTAAAGTATAATATTTATCGCATCTCAATCCAAGCAATAATAATGTAATTTGATACTAAAGCTGCAAAATGATTTTAATTATAAACCGTACAAATTATTAAGGTAAACATTAAATTTTGTAGCTAATAGGAATCACGAGTATTTATTATTTTTTTTTCATATCTTAGCATTGATAAATAAATTATCAAATAAATTTTGCAGTACAGATACCTTTATAAGTATATTATATCAGAGTAAATGTACATTTTTTTATTTTTGTATTATGTCAGAATGTATTTTGTTTTGCTTCCTTTCAGTAATATTGTTATTTTTTTTCAAATATCTTCTTTGCGACTTCTTACGCTCCCCCACGTTGGTTTATAGTGACCCCTATGGTGGCATGTCCCGCAGTCTGAGAAACGCTGTAGTACAAACACAAAACACAATACAAAAATACAATTTTTTTAAAATTCAATTGGTACTTAGATCTAATTTGGGGATAACATGTAATAAAATATTATAATAAGCAGAGAGTTTTATATACACAAATATATTTTTTTTATTTATAAAAAGGTGTAAAAATGAAATAATCATCTTGAGCTCAGGAAACCCCAATAATACTAAGTGGATTGGAGCTTCAGGTAATCTCCCTGACTGTAATTTCAAGGGGAATTTGCTGGTGATCCTGAAAATCAAAATTCGCAAAAATAACTGAAAACTTGGATATGTAACCAATTAACTGTGACACCCACGTTTAAGATCGTGCAACTGTATGCATCACAGAAATCGAGCAATGACGACTATTTTCCAATCACAGAGAAGTGCCACTGTTGCAATATTGGATCCAAAAATGGTTTTATTTTATAAAAAAAGTCATTTGATTAACATGAACATATATTACGCACATATATGGATATCTATGGATTTTTCCTGACCATTGTAATTCTTGGACTGAGACACCTAAACACATACTGGTTTATTTCTTTCTTTACTGACAAAGTAATATTACCTGTATTTTATACCTGTACACTAAGGAAGTTCTGGAATACATGCCATAGGTTTATCAAAAGTCCTACAAAAAAGATATATATATAGTATTCTTTCCTTTCTCTCCCCATTAAAATAACTATTCTTGAGGCTCAGTTTCTTATCCATGACGAGTGTGCAGATTATGACAAAAAAACCTGTAACTTCTCTGTGACGAATATACTCATTAATCACACTTAAAAGGTTACATATATTTTTTTAATTACTGAGAGCCGAAATGTTTAAATAACATTGTTAAAATTAATAAATACTTTCAATATTTATTTAAATAATAGCTCTTATTTTTAATAACATTATTTCTTTACAAAAAGAAATAAAATAACTAATAAAGGTATTCATTTTTTTTATAAAAAAATAGTGATATGCAGTCAGTAATAATTAAGCACATTTTTTGTGAGTTATCAATTTTAGTACCATACGAAGACAATGGTGGAAAATTATTTAAACTTAAGAAGTGCTAGTTGAAAATAAAGTAAAAATAATAATTTTGGAAGAATAACACTTTAATTCATTCAAGACCATATTCGCATACATGTAATCACGTGTTTTTTCCTACAGGGTCCAAGGTATCACATATGTAATTGAGATTTCCCTGCTCAGAGGCCCATGATCACAACGGTGTGATCTGAGTTAGGAACAGTTTTATATTAATGTTTACAAAAATTAGATGGTGCATAAATTCAGTTTTTTTTTAAATAATGTTTCACAAAACTTGGAATTTCAATATGTGCTTTTGGGGCTCCGAGTTTTTTTTAAGTAGATCCGATATAATTATGAAAGTAAATAACTCTGCACATGTTTAGCTCTTTCCCAAGAATCGCACATTTAAAGGTTCGTTATTTATTGCGCACTGGATTTTTGTTTAAATTTTGACTAAGTTGTAAAGAAGATAGAAATTTTATTAGTTTAATGGGGGCATCAGACATTCATAATATTAGTTTCAGCATTTACTTTATTTGTGATTTATATTTAAAACAATAGTTTTTCGTACTGAAATACATTTAAAAAGCAGATCCTCTTGGACAAACGCGATGACTCATTTTTAACGAAAAATAATCTCTCTCGTTTGTTCTTACTAACTTCATAATTTATTCTGAATTTTTAATTCAATAAGAACAAACTATTCTTTTTCGTTGACATCGTAATTAGAATTACATAACCAAAGAAAACATAATATTGAAAAGACTATAAGCAGTATTTTAATTAATTAAACATTAAAAATGATATTAGCTGTTTTTAAAAATATCTCTATCAGTTCAAGCCAAACCAAGTTTTTATGAGAGTACATTTATCGTTTGGGATTTCCCAGACAGTTTTTTTGCATAATTTATTCGTTTCTTTTATTTTAATCATCATGACGAAAATAATACTTTTTTTTAAAATGAAAACATTTTCTTTAAATTTCGCACATGTTTTTTCTAATATAGCCAACATTTTTCCACTGTATGTTCAAATGTTATCAATGATAGTAAATTATTTTAGCGTATTTTGCTGCATTTAAAACTTTAAAGGATATTTTAAAGGAAATTAGGCTTATAGCAGGGAAATTCGTTTGGTCCCGTACGTGTGTATATTTTCCGAACGTACGGGGCTGTGGAAACTCTTCTTTTACCTTCAGCTAGTCTTGAAGAGGTTTAAGACTTCGAAATAACTTCCTCGTAATAGCAATATAAATAATACGTAGTGTAAATAATAAGGTGTGCTAATTTATCTGAATATTCAAATAATTCAATTTGTATTCTGTTTTGGAGAGATAACGCTCAAAAACAAATCTGATAATAATTCACATTTTAATTATACTGAAGTGCTCTGATGATTTTTGGCAGATAAATTAGAAGATTTTTAAACTACTACAAAACATTTAGTAACTAGGATTGACTCCTTTAGCTATTCATTACTATATGCGTAGCATTCCAAGGCGTAACGGAGAATATTTGGAGCGCCTGTAAAGTCAGGTTTTGAGCTCCAAGGAAGATCTTACAAAATATTGCAAAACCATAATATATAACACAGGTGATGAGTGATCACCTCGCAGCTCCTAACATGTATACGGTCATCAGAATACTGCGCGTAGAACTAGGACTGTCTGAAAAGATGACATTGTGCCCCTCCTGTAAACAGCTTTGTCATTCGGTGCATCAGCACTGCATTCTAAAGAAAAGCCAAAGTGATTGCTGTAGTACTGACAGTCCATGCTGCTGTAAAACTTACCATACTTGCACATAATGCGGGAGACTGCAAGAAATCCTCTTTCCTGACTAATGCTCACTGATGTGGATGTATGGTTAAACACAAACGACCTCACTATATGGCTTCGCTCACAGGCGTTAGTCATGAGAGGTCTTGAAAATCTATTCATGCTAACTTGTATGACTCTCACCAACTCATTGATTCGTTACTCATATGACAGTGGTTGGGTTTCGACCATTGGGGTGAGCGATATCACTAAATGATAATGCATACTCTTGAGAACAATTCTATATTCCAGAAGTTGCTGGTAAGCATTTCTTCTTATTATTCGAGGCATAACAAGGTATTCTGAGTAAACTCTGACTTCGTAAAGCGTTCCCCGCGGATGAGAAATCCACTACAACCCAACTTTTCTTTTATGCGGTGCAGAAGAGATGTCGGTTTTTTCTTTTGCATCACCTAAATGTGTGTGTTGTTGTTGTTTCGAATGCCACCTGTCTGACGTAGTCAGATCAAGGCCCACGAAATCCATCGTGGCAAGGGGCTAGAAGTACGCCTGTTGTTGGCCTTGAGCACAATACAGGTGACAGTACGATTTAGCTCGGCGAGATTCCCCACAGGAACGATAGATGGCGACAACACCTATCCCACAATTTCTGTATGGATCTGAAGGGGAGGGAAATATTCTCCAGTCCCTGCGTTCATGACTCAGCCCACAAGGCTTAGGAGCTACTGATTTAACGAGCACGTACTCCGTGTGTACTCGGAGGGTATTTGGTGTCATCGGGCATCGAACCCAGGCCTTCCAGTATGAAGTTCGATGCTCTAACCACTAAGCTACCCACGGCCTGTATCTAATTGGGTTGAAATACTAATCATTTACATATCCCAACCCCTCTTCCTCCTTTCATGTAATGTTGAATTTCTTCAGATTATTCCTTACTGCAGTGTTTCTGAAACTGTGGGGCGCACCCCCTTGGGGTTCGTGACGACTCTATGAGGGCGCGAGCATATTAAAAAGTAAAAAACAAAAGATTATTTAAAATTACTAATTTAGTGAATTTAAACAACACAAAATATATTCTGACATAATAAAAAATAAAATACACATTTACAGTTATATATTACACTTCTAAATGTTTCAGAGAACTACACAATGCATTTTATAATTAACTTAACAATCCTAAGTTCAGAACAAGTTTAATAATTAAAAGTGACCCAATGGGATTGTAATATATAAAACTATATACAATATTAACACTTACCTGTAAAATGCGTACGGCTTATAATTCAATCCTTAACTGACGATTAAAATTAACGAGAGTTGTTTTCTGCTTAGGGACGCGTATATGGTGTTTTTTTAGAGGGAGGGGGTGAAGAATAAAGAGCAGCAAATAATAAGGAATAATAAATATTTGACAAACATTGTCAAGGTCCTTTTATTGCATCCCAAAGCTATCGGAATAATTATATGCATAGCAGTGTAGAGAAAAGATCGTACTTCGGAAAGACGTATATATACGTCCGGGGAAATTAACGCATTTACTGAGCGAGATGCTTATATACGCCAGTAGAACTTACAAGATTGTGGTCGTATTGTAGTTTTAGCGTCGTATTATTGAATTAAGTACTATGTTATGTATGGGGGGTGATGAAAAATATGATTGAATATTGGGTCGCGAATATGTAAACATTGAGAAGCACTAAAATAATGATGTTGCAGTTTTAATGCCCAATGGTATACATAAAAAAACACAACTGAAGTAATAATTTAAAATAAAATGTAATTAAATAATAGCAAAGAATTATAATTAACTTAAGATTTAATATTTTAATTATATTGATTTATTTAGTTTATTGAAAATACTATGATATTCCCATTTTTGTAATTAATTCTCAAATTAATGGTGCAATTGAAACACAAAAACTAATGGAACTTTGAGTAAAAATTATTTTATTTACACTTCGCCATAAAAAAACTCATACGTATCAACTATTTTCAATTTCAATTTCATAAAAGTAACATACACAATCATAATATGTAACATAACTAATTTTGCTTCCAACTCTAAAATAAACCGTCACGTATTTTCCATCCTTTATTACGCATTCAAACACTGTTTCCAAATAAGGCGAAAAATATTTTATTCTTTATTTTTAAAACTAAATATGATTCTTTTTATCTCAAAAGAGCGCTTGTTAAATTTATTGAATGCATTTGTAGAATATCTAATAAACGAGGTAATTTACATGACTGCTTCGCACTTCACCAATTTAAGTTACAAAAAAAATAATAGAATAAATCCTAACACAAACTAAAATAAATTTAGTTGAAGAGTACGCTTAATTATGATTACTCTTCAATAAAATCAAATTAACAAATTCAGACAAAGAGATTGTTGAGACGGAGCTCGAAAAACATTCTTTATTTTATCTCCCTTGTTACGCTATTTACAATTTATTTATTTGTTAAAGAGAAATATTGGTTGTGAAAATCTCTGTAGAAAAAATAGTATTTTAATGGAACAATTCCCCATAATTAGTAAATATAGCCAGAATTTAGCTTCAATATTTGCTTTTCTAATTAAATGAAATTTCTATTTTTCGAATCCTGTTTCAATAAAAATATAAACTTAATGAGATTAATAAGGTCAATTAGACTTAACGGAATTTGTATACAAAAACTGGAATCCTTACCCATGAAAAAAAAAAGTGTACTCAGAAGAAATACAAGGAAAAAATGTCAATTTTTCTACTGAAATTACCTTATCGTATTTTCCTTTTTAAGCCAGAATGTCTAGATTTCTAATGGTATCTCTATAACTATTTCTTACAGAATCTATCAACAATTATATATATGTGAACACATAAAAAAATACGTATATATATATATATATATATATATATATATATATATATATATATATATATATATATATATATATATATATATATACATATATATTTATAAACGTTTTGTTGATATTGAGATAATGATGTGACGATTTCATCAACTCAGTCATCACTTGGACTTTTCTTGAATTTATTATAGACATCTTCATTCTAAATTTATCTTCTACTTATGTCAAAATATTGAGCATTCTATTAATTTTCAAATATCTATAACAGTAATAACCAAATAAGAGCAAGTATTTGGTAAAAAAATGTTGTTGTATGAAGGATCATATATATATATATATATATATATATATATATATATATATATATATATATATATATATATATATATATATATATATATAATTCATCATCTAATCTATAAAATTGAATATAATTAGTAATAGATATTATTGCAATAAGATTTTTTCACTATAAGTATTATTTTGAAAAAAATCAAATTACTAGGGAGAAATAGCAAACATTTTTAAATTTCATTCTTTTAAATGTCGCCAATGGGCTTGAATGTATAGATAAGTAATCAAATAACTGAGTTGTTTTTTAGGAAAAATTATTAACACATACACACAGACGTACGTGTGTGTTTGTGTGCGTGCGTGCAAAGTTGTACATACACGTTCGGGTCAAATAACAAGGGATATTAGGATTTCATTTTGAATTAAAAAGAAAATATGCATAGAGAATATACCCAGTGTTTCTCAAACTGTGGGATGTGCCATGTTTGGGGGCTTGTTAAATCTAAGAGGCGGAAGTGAGCATATTGAAATTTCAAAAAGAAATGTTTATCTTGTTAAAACTGTATTAATTTACTGACAACAAACAAACGAAATACATTCTGACATAAGAAAAAAAAATAAATAAAAGGCTCATTTACTCTGATATAATACACTGATGAATATATCACTAATGTGCAATATATTTTATAATTATTTTAAGAACATTAAATTAATAAGAAGTTTAATAGTTACTAAAAACCATATTGGCTTGAAATATATGAAATTATATACAAAATCTTACACTTATATTGATAATTTGTATAGTTTATAATTAATCCCTTAACTATCGATTAAAAGTTAACGATTCGTTTTCCACGTAGGAGCATGAATGTAATGTATTGGAGGGCAGGGGAGGAAAATGAATACATAATCAAGTCCTTTGAAATAAGTAAACTCATCGCAAACAATGTCAAGATCTTTTTACTGCATTCCAAAGCCTTTAAAAAATTTATGGATATCAATGCATATAAAAAATATTACTTCGGAAAGACGTATATATACGTCTGAGGTTATTAATGCTTTGGCTAAGCGAGATGTTCATATACGCCAGTGTCACTTGAGAAGGTAAAGCCGTATTGTAGATTTAGCGTCAATGTACAGTGTTGTTAAATTCAAAACATTGTTCTTGTGTGAAAGTGGCGCACGATGAAAAGTGTGATTGAGAATATTGGGTCAAAAATTTTGAACGTTTGAGAATCAATGGTTTAACAGTATTTAAGAGTTTACATTTATTCTGGAAATGACTTCGAAACTTCTAACTGTGCAAAGATAGTTTCATATTTCAAACACAGTTCCTAACTCTTATTTAAATATTTTCTTCAGCAAATGATTCAAAATGAAACTAAGTTCAATCATCATGTAATTCATTGCTTGAGCACCAGCTTATAATTTGATAATAAACAATGCATGATTATATGAAAGTATGCATGTGTTATGTTTGTGTATGCGTGCGTGTGTATTAAAATAGATAATATCACCTTCCGTCCTATTGCATTCAATATCTGTAGAAATAAATATATGTTTTGAAGCAACGTATTGCGTTTCACTTCTAATATTCTAATTTTTAATAAGAATTATATATATATTTATTCTGATTTATATCTTAACTAAAAAAACAATAAAAAAATACTAGTTTCTAGTGAAAGTAAAGAAATATCAGAATTATTTAGGAAATTCATAGGATTTTTTTTTCATATTTTATAACAATTTCTTTTTTCTATGTAATGGAAATAATGCTTGTCGTATTTTTATTCCAATAATATTAAATAAGAAATTACTGTCTTTTTTCAGACTGTTTTGCAATAAAATTGT
Organism: Trichonephila clavipes; assembly: GCA_019973935.1. Lineage (NCBI taxonomy): Eukaryota > Metazoa > Arthropoda > Arachnida > Araneae > Nephilidae > Trichonephila > Trichonephila clavipes. The sequence continues at coordinate 35,956 of BMAU01005016.1, read as the reverse complement.
TAAATTAGTTTCGGCTTTTGAATCTAAAAAAAAATTGCGAAAAAGGTTTATCTTGACATAATTGATAAATGTTGGTAACATAAATATTCTCTAAAAATAAATAGCTCCAGCACCAGAGGTGACATTAAACTTCAAATAAATTTATCATCACTATGTGATACGAAAAGGGGAAGATTTAAGAACCAAAAAGAGAAAAACAAAAATAAAGGGTAGCCAATGCAACTATTTTGTGACGTAGAAATAAATCATATGTGGCATTTAAAAGACATTTACACATAAACGTTGCAGCAAAGTAGTAAGCTTTATTTTGAACAATAACGAAAAATAGGAAACACATCACTGTTTCAAAATTGTAAACATAACTCTTTGGGGAACTTTAAACATATAGATGGAACTTTTATAAAGTGATTCATTTGACAAAAGATATATTTTACACAAAACTGTTTTAACTTAAAACCTGTTGTTTATTGAAAAAAAAAAGAGAAGTAATGAATCGCTTATTTTTTCATTAAAGAGAAAATAATATCAGTTGTGAAGGAAAAAGTTAATGCATGGAGAATTTCCATTTAATTTCTTATTAGAAAAATAACTTATAACACACTAAGAAATATGTGAAATTTATTTATGTATATAACTTAAAATATTTGTACATATTTTAATATTATTGATGCGTATTATAATCAGAGAATGATCCCTATAAGTACAATTATTAGTTTTCTTTTAATTTACTTTTAATGCGAATTTTCTTAGATAAATTGAAATATGTATTGCATTGTGGTGGACATTATTATTGGTATGAAATTAAAAACAAGACATATTTAAATAAAAAGTTATATTCGTACTTTACTATGGTTCTCCACTTTCAGTCTATTCACATATAGTTTAACATATTTTTTTTGTATTCGTACACATTGTGGCTCTTTTAACGTAATCTTTGCACATATTCTAACAATTTAAATGATTGCGAGTATATAATATAAAGTAAATTTTATATTTATAAAATTAAAATGTTTTTTAAAAATTAACACGTTTTCTTTGATTATGATTGCTACTTGATTGATTAAAATTTTATACGCAAGAGGAATATTAAAAAAGTGTGTCTCTACAAACCTACAAATCTATACTTCTGATTAATACTTGAAATGTCTATGACATCAATACTAATCACCGAAATTGTATGCTGTAACATACATATTAGATAACATAAATATTAGATTATTCTTATTCTAGCCTTAAACTACTGGTTTACAACTCCAGCCCAAAATCTTATTTTAAATTAGTCACCCTGTAGTTGATCAAACGACAATTACTCATACATCAAATAAATACGAATTCTCAATTACACTACCAACGACATCAACGGAAACTTTCCAAATAGTACTCAGTACGACTGAAATGCATATAGATTGTTGGAAAACAATTACAGTAATTCCTCGAACTTACATGATAGGTGGGACTGCGTGAGGAGGGTAAGTGAGTGATGGAATATCAATGTCGTACAATTCAGCTACACGAGGGCTTTTGGCAACGGACCTCGTAAATTCCTGCGTAAGGTCAATCCGCGTAAGTCGGAGTATGATTTTAGCAAATAAGTACCTATAATTTATTTTTATTTGGGGACAGAGGTGAAAGAAAATAATTCAAAAAAAATAACATCAATAAAATCTTATATAACACAAATGCTAAATCGCAAACTGAATTTATTTTTTGATGTTGAGAAGGTTTCAAATTATCTAACAAAATAGTCCCCAAGCTCACAAATATTTTTTCTCACGCAAAACTTCCTCGTAGCTTGCTTATAAGTGTTTTATTCGTCGTTTTATGGGAAAAATAAGCTCATCATTGGAGTCCATATTTTGAAAAAAAAATTGTAACCCTTTCTGGATTAAACTGAAGCTTTCCATCAAAATCTCAACAGTTATTCGATATCCTGATTGAACGAGGTCTAAAGACTCGAGTTTTTTAATGTGTTGTGCTTGCCCATATATTTCTATCAGCTCATCAATTGTAAGCTCCACATTGTGGGATTACAACAATTATTAAACGACATTACCAGCCACTTTTAAATTTATTTTTCTGGCAAGATCGACAACTTCTTCAATCACGTTATCAATTTCTAAAATTATATCTATATAACCTTCCAATAAAATACGAATTGATGGAATTTGAAAATCACGTAACTCCGTATTCACGTAATTCGGGGTAGCGTAAGAGTCCAAATATTGTGCTGTATTTTAAATATTTTGTTCAAAGTTTCTAAATATAAAGAAAATCTCTTCAATTAATAATGGGTTGGATCTTTATTCCCATGTGTCAAAATTAATAATAACAATCTTGAAAACGCATTTAAACTGGCTGAAAGACGAATCTCTTTTCAACTGCATTACAGTCCCTGACCAAATTATTAGACGCACTATAAGATTTTATGACAAATATTAATTTTCAGTTGATACTATATAGGATTCTTGTATTTATCATATACAGTGTATGTTTTTTGGTTGTCCATTTAATAATATATTATTATCAAAAATAAAACATCATCATTAAAGAAAAAAATATGCATTTATTGACTCTTGAAAAAAAACAGGAACGAATATAATTAAATATTAATATTTTGTAGAGCCACCTTTAGCCGCTTTGAGAGCTTTAATTCTGCGCGGCAGGCTATCAATACAAGACTGTACTGTCTCCTGCATTTGAGGATGATGATTCCATTTGTGAATTATTCTTTCTAAGAGCTGCGTTTTATTTGTAATCATATCTTTAGCAACTTCTCTTTTCATTAACTCCCAAACGTTTTCGATTGGGCTCATATCAGGGCTATTACCCTGCCATTCGAACAGAGGGATATTTTGTTCTGCCAAGAAAGTTTTGATAGGCCGAGCTGTATGGAAGAGAGCTCCATCTTGCATAAAAATTGATGGTTCTCCATTTGGAAACCATTCTTCCAGCTGCGGAATCAAGCGATTTTGCAAGACATCTTTGTACTGGTCTTGCCGCATCATACCTACATCATACGTACAGATGTCCAGTACCCTTGCCACTGATAACTGACCAAATCATTATTTTTGTAGTTTGTTTCACAGTTTGAACAACACTGTCAGAATGAAACTTTTCTTCACTTGACGGCTCACAAACTGAGCTTTGTTCTGCAAAATTTCAAATGTGCTTTCATCACTGAAGCAGAGCTGTCAAAAGTAAAAAAATAATAATAAATAAACATCATTGAGATTCCTTCTGTAATTATAGAAAATGGTTAAACACTTTGTTTGTGAGTACATTATAACCACATACCGATCTCCAGAAGTACACATCTTTATCACGCCACTGTTTATTACAATTCAAACGCTTTGCTTTCATTGCAGGGGTTAACTTGGACTTCCTGGTGGGGCGGCAGGTCTCAAAATTTAAATCTTTTAATTTTCTTCAAACAGTATGTTCAGAAGTATTCACATTAATATCTTCGAGTGGCGATTTTATCACTTTTGTGGTAGCAAATCTGTTTTCAAGGCAAATTTTCTTTAAAGATCTTTCTGACCTTCGAATAAAAATAGGCTTTCTGCAGCATTTCTTCTTCCATTTTGAGCTCAATTCTTCCCCTGACTCAATTTTCTTCTTTATGCATCGTACACTAGCTTCAGAAATTTTCAACCTTTGTGAAACTTCACGGTTTGAAAAAACATTTGCATTCACAATGGCCTTTACATTCTGCTTTCTTACATGGTGAAATATCGCCTTTTTTTACCCACGCTGAAAGTAAACAAATTGATTATTTAAACACTGCACACGAATAAAAAAACTGCGTAATATAAAACTGCTAAATTATAAACAAAGCACATTAACCCACAAAATCACGTCCACAACTGAAGCATGCGCGAACGCTACTCGAGCAGATTTAGACTTGTTTACTTTCGTGTGAGAATTTATTAACTTTCTTTTGCCATGTGTGAAAAATAAATACAAATACAAAGTGAATAATAAATTTCCTCATTAAAAATCCACTGGATATATGTTTAAATGTGAAAGTATTGCATATAAACGTATATAAAACACTTAATTATTAAAAAAAAAACAGGAGTGCATCTAATAAGTTGGTCAAGGACTCCATGTTAGGTTTAGGCTTATTAAGCCGCATATACTCTCTAAAAATTACTATTATCAATATTTTCAACATAACTTCCGTGAATATAGATTGAGAGCTTACGCGAAACAAATATATTCCATGTTTTGCAATAAAAATGTGCATTAATCTGGAATATATGAAAAATCATTTTCATATTTCATGATAGATCTGAAAAACATGGAATTTTTACATAAATTCAGTTCTAATAAGTAGCATATAAAACAAAAAACTATCATTATAAAGTTTTTAAAGCGTATTCTTCAGAATGTTGTTGTCATGAATAATCAATCGATGAAGCAATCAAAGTTCAGTCTTCTACGAAATAAATTACAGCATTGCTCGAGTAAATACGATGTTAAGTATATTTTCGGATCTTTAACATTTCTAGGAAGCAGCATGAATTTTTCCAAATTTCTATCGATCAATGCAGTACCAGGAAAGTTCTTGTTTTGAATTCACCCCTCTTACAGCATTAAATATTAAATACATTATGTATTTTTCATGCTGTCGATGTAATTGTTAGAAAAGTATTAAATGTAAATTACCTGTTAAAGAAAGTATATCGATTAGCTAGATGACGGCAACGTCTAATGCAATCAGTTAAAAAAATAGCACAATTTAAGTTAAAATGCTGTATTTAAATAAAAAAAATCAATGTTTAATAACACTGCATTCCTCTGATTATACACAACATCCATTGGTGAAGATTTTGTATTTTAGGTAATTCATGAACGTTCTTTCTTTTTCCACTTTTTCCTCTAACAGCAAATGCAATCAAAGGCAATTGTAAGAAAAAAACATTTAGGCAGCCTTAAATAACAGCAGTTAAAGATCATTTAATTGTCCCCAACGGAAAATAAAACTCTTCTGAAATTTGTTTTTTGATCAAGTATATTATTTGAGGTAGGGATGTTCAAAATCTTGGGGATCCACGACGTCACGCTGATACATAAAGGGGGAGACGTAGATCCAAAATTTAAGAACCCCTGCGGTAGACTGCTCATCTTCAATGGTACCTAGTTTTGAACTAGCAACCGCTTGTTGTTGGTTATTACGGCCACTCTTGTATTAAAAATAACACTTACTCGTGATAGAGTAGAGTAAATAAGATCATATAATACTCATTTTTCTTTAAGTGTTGCAGGTGCATAATTCCATCTTACTCAACCAATGCTTTAAGTTCCATGAAAGTATATATCCATCCTTCCAAAGTACGATTCTTTTCTTTGCACTGCTCTCAGTAAAACTATGCATAAGGCTTTTAATTGCATTAAAATGAATTTGACAGTGTTTGCGAAAGATTTATTTATTTCAGAGAAAAGTTTGCTTATTTGCGCTTTTCCCTTCTCACCAGTACACCGCATATCGTAGGCATAATTATCAGAATGTGTAGCTTCACAAAGGAAACTGATATGATATTCAAGTGATTCGTGCCAAGCCACTCTTTGGCGCGATTATGGAATCGCGTCAAACGATACAATTGACGATACGCATGACCACACGACACAAGTATCAAGGTAAGTAATCAAGGTATAGTAATGTTATCACCCATCTCGGTGAACATAAACAACAAATTGGCGCGTAGCACTCCGATCTCAAATTAGCACCCCAGATGAAGTTACGCAATCTGATATTTAGGCAAACAATATGCACATATATTTTAAAAACCGTGGCACTGAGGAGGAAATTGCGTTTTTTTAATCATCACACAAGCACACACACACACAAATATGTTAAATTTATACTCAGTTTGCTTACATTTGATTTTCTTGGTTAATATGTCAAAAATATTAATCTAATTTATATTGCTTTATATGTATGATTAGTAAAGTATAAAAAAATTATTATTAGATCTTGTATCATCCTTTACTATCCATAGAGAAATATAAAATGATCCCAAACATTAACTTGAAGCGATATAAATGCTAATTTAAGCACTGTGTAATTGTAAGGAATTTTCTGCATAACATAACCCATCTACATCAAATTTCGCTTTAATGACTGCAGACACGTCTGCAGCCTGTTTCTCGTTAAATGCAGATGCTATTTCAGGCCATGTCGTTTGTCTGTAAGCTCAGACAGTTCTCCTTACACGTCAATAGTTACAGCTATTAAGCAGACGTGGTTTGCCATTCATGTGTCCATGGAAGGAGATAATGTCTGTATTAAAGAATTCCTATACCTCTCTAATCATCCTATTAATACAATAATATTGAATGTCCACAAACTAATTTACGAAAGTAATCTAATACTTATATTAATTACTGCAGTTTATGTTAAATATTAATATTTTTATAGTTAATTTGAGGTTTTAGTAATGAAATAAGATAGTATTTATCAAGATGAATAAGAGATCCTTAGAAATAGCTTTGAATTTATGTAAAAGTTTTACTTTAAACTATTAAATACGTGCATGTAACTTTTAATATTTGATTAAGTAGCTAAATATTAGTATTGAAGAAAATTTGATAACATATAATCAAAAACTATGCCAGATAAATAAAATACCATTTTTATATAGACGTATATTTCTATAAAAATGTTAGAAGAAAGAAACTATAAATATCAGTTATACACAAATATAAGTTGCAAATTTTAGTCTTTATTCTTTGAAACAAAAAAAAATTAAGTTATAACGAGTTTCAACAATTTAATGCGTAGTCAGTCAGTTTTCTAAACATCTGGCAAGAAATATACCTATTATTCCTTCATAATTATATACGCGTAGTGGTTCTTGCTGCATAATGCACATTATGTAGATATATTCAAATTTGGGTCTTATAGATTACATTCAGAAAACTGAAACATATTAGTTTAATGCCATAAAAAGTTACAATATTTGAAATGTAAAGCAACTTATACTATTAATATTTTTTTAAATTTTTACACTGGCTTTATTAGGTATTGTATGACCTAGAAAACTATATGCTTATGGTCAAGAATTCAAGACCACTATTATTTCTGTCGAGTCCTCAGTTTGAATCCTGGTATCATTAACACTAGAACATCCATCGGTGTTGATTGGACACCCCGGAATCGGTTTATTTTCTTCTCCTTTCCACACTCTTTCAAGGAATTTGAAAATTTTTAGAAATTTTAAGTCTTTTATCATGATTTTTATGTTTATTTATATGCATAAATGTCTACTGTAAATGTTTCTGTATATTTTTGATTACCATTTATTCAAACATTCAAGTTATAAAAAAAATTGTGTGAAAATCTTCATTCATGTTGTCTTTGATGTAAACTGAAGTCCAGCACTTAAAATTCAAATATAATTCGGTGTAACTTATCTATATATAACTAGGCACTGTACGTAAACTTCCCTGAACACTTGGGCTTTGAAATCTAAAATAGAAAAAAAAAACTAATAATTAGTTTTTTTCGTTATTATTTTTATCAAAGTGTAAGAAAATGTTTCAAATTATTTGATGAAGTTTAAATTTACTCATTTTTAGTGGTTGGAAAGTTGAAAAGATTTCAAATTTTAAAGTGTTTGGTGTTTTATTAATTTTTTTGGCATTTTATAATGAAATAATCATGTTTCAAAAACTGAAAGCATTGATTAAGATAAGAAAAATGAAGCGAAAGAATATACTTTAAAAAAGATAATTTGTCTACCTATATAAAATAGCAGATTGCCCTGACACGCAACAACTTGTTACAGTTTCAAATTAATATGAAACCAAAAGGGAATTGGGAACTTTTAAAATACAAGCTCACAAACAAACACTTCTTGGGGTCTAAAGAAATTTGTCCCCGATTGTTTACGATTGCTCTAGGATCAAAACACGGGGTTCCCTGCGAGCCATAAAACTTCCTATCAGTGTCTTGATGTGTTGCTTCCACCGTCCCTAATTATCTTTCTAAATGTTAAACCTTTAAAAGGGGGAAATGATTTTAGAAAAGTACGGCTCAACCGCTTTTGAAAATGTTACTTGAGGGCAAAAAAACCCGTGCAGTGCATTTTCGAAGCATCTTTACAATGACGGAATTTTCCGTGCTAACCCCTTGGAGGGTTAAAACATCGCAAAGGGGAAGCAAAAAAATAAATAATTCAACCGTATGTACTAAATATAAAAAAATAATAAATACATATTGAATTAGAAAAAGGATTACGGGAGAGAAAGGTCAATCTCTCTCTCTCTCTCTTTTAATATTCATATTAATTTCATACTATCTAAAACAGCTAACTAAAACGGAAATATTATACTAACATTAACTGCAATAATAAGAACTGAAATACCCTTATCGATAAGAAGGTTTTGTTTGTCAAAATTATAATCTTCGCATTCTAATGGATTAAATACTGAATAAAATACTGAAAATGTAAGTTGTAATTTGTAAGCAAAATCACACACATAAACAACCTGCAATAATACTATGTAAATGCTGCCAAAATAACAAAACAACATTTTAGTTAAAAGAAAAATCATTAAAAATTAATTTATTCGAAAAATAATCCTAATTAAATATCAAAGAATAGAAAAAACTTGTATAAATTTTCCAACCGATAAACATAACTATAGTAAAAATATATAATAATCTTAAAAAACTGCGTGTAAAGTATAAATTTTCCACTTAGTGAGAAACGTGACATCATATGAAGTCATAACAATGGAAAATCACTTAAAAATTAAATTTTAAAAAAAAATTATAAAGAATTACGAAACATAATAAATAAGTAAGAACCCGTCCGGATTCAAATGCAACGTTATGTCAAAATTTCAGAGGAAATGGTCCAGCTTACATGATTTCCTTTTTTTGGGTTCATTATCACACGGCTCAGAAGAGGCACATGGAGCCCTACTTTTGACTGGAGGAGGCCTTAGTGAGGTTAGGAGGGAACGAAACCTGTTTAAGAACCTTTCCCTTGTAATTATGTGTACTCCTACCAAAGTTCACGTTATTTGGTTGTATGGATCTCGAGTTATAAGGGAACAGACACACAGCTATACAACAAAAGCGTCTTATATGTATACTAGCTACAAGTACCCGGCTTTGCCCTTGTTTAAAATAAGGTCTTCTGTAGAAGCGTACAAAACTGTTTATTTGCATGCAATAAAGGGGTACATTCATCTTAAAGCAATGTGATAGACAACATCTTTGGCAGTTCCATTTGGAGTGTTTACAAAAAGATTTTCCTCTTTGCCCACTCTGGAGCAGGCCACATACAATTGCCCAAGAGAAAAGCATGTTGTCTGCAAGTCTATAGCAGCAATCCCAAGAGACTAGCCCTGAGACTTGTTGATTGTCATGGTAAAGCACAGCTTCGAAAATGGGACTGTATTCTCTTGAATTATATGGTGTTGTCTGAGGGAATCATAGGTATTCTTGGAATTAAGACATCCTCACCTTTAGCGCACCCTGTGGGTAATGTGGCTTGAATGACATGTTTTATTAGCTTCTGCTGGACGTAAGGTCAATCCTACAAACATGGGTTTCGTGGAAGGAGGGGAGGGGTCCACCCACCGTCTCTCCTCTTCCACCCTATGAATGTATGACCATCACTTTTACTTACATCCTCATTATCTCATCATCACCACAGAAACATTCAAAATCACTCTCAATGACCAACTTGCATGATTTCATTTTATTCTTTTTTTGGTTCACTATCACACGGCTCAGAACAGGCGCATGGAGCACTACTTTTGGCTGGAGGAGGCCAGAGTGAGGCTGGGATGGAGCGATTCCTGTTTAAGAACCTTCCCCAAGTAATTTTGTGTACAAGTACCAAATATCACGTTATTTGGTTGTCTGAGTCTTGAGTTATAAGGGAACAGACAAACAGACAACAAATGCGTCTTATATGAATATTGATGTATATAATTATCGATCGGTATTGAATAGATTTATTTTTTTAAAAAAAGGGCTATATACAAAACATAGCAAATGAATTACGTTCAAATTACGTAAGCGCAGGTACAATCGGGTATAACACAGAATTTAAAGGAATTACAAATTCTTTAAAACGCAAAAGAGACAAATTTAAAGTGTGTAATGGAAATGCAAATGAAGAAAAAACATATCTCTTGCATGACATTAGTGGGCGGAAAATAAGTACAGTGAAATTTAAAATATTACTGTATCCATTTCAAATGAAGCATGTATCAAACATGCATAAAAATAGTAAATATCAATTACAAAACTTGCATTCGCTCAAAATTTACGTTTCTGCATATACTAATATTTATGAATATTATTGTTTTGTTTCAATTTACAAACTTAAGCAATTTGTTTCGTTACAGTTTTAAATCATATAAATTGTTATAATATACGATAGTTACATGAAATATTACAAAGTTTTAAATCTAAGCCCTTCTGAACAGTACTCCGGCAGTTAGTTAGTTATTACAAGCATTTTATACATTTAATAATGCGGTGTTTCGAAGCGACGCCAGCGGTCGTTTAAGAATAATCAAAATCCCAGAAATTGCCATAGAGTGCAACTTTGAAGAGTGAGGTATTAGCCTGGGGTTATTCTTGTCCCTTTACAAAGTTTCAAATTACAATGATTTTAGTCAATTATCTTGCATAACAAATTGTCTGATTTGTACCTCCTACCAATTTGTTTAATTTAGCTCCAACTGTTTTTATCTGACGCAAAAAAGAGAACTATTTTAATAATGAAACATTCATTGGGAGGTATATACACAAATAACACCTATTTTTTCGACGTTATTTGAACATTTAAACAACAACCAATAGACAAGGAAGACATTTATGTTTATTCCATAGCCAAGTTGCCACACCACACGTAAAAACTAAAGAATACGTAATAAGCAGCAACTCATATTCCTTGCACGTCAGATCTTTGGTTGAAACAAGATTTAAATTCGTTGACCCACTCATAAATCAAGAATAAAATATCTGAAAACATAAAACATATGTTAATATAATATATACACACAATGTGTGTGTTTATATTATATATATATTATATATATACATATATATATACATATTTATATATATATATATACGTATATATATATCCTTTTAATTCTATAGATATTGACGATATGATTAAGGTTCTACATTTGATTTATGATAAATATGAATTATATACTTTAATGAAAAAAGAAAAATTTGATATTCTTGTTAACCTCGTATTAAAAGAAAATTTCATTGCATTTTTGATCAGAATCTTTAGAAACAGATCAAAGGATTACCTCAGGGTGGTCCAGCTAGTAATTCTTTAGCGAACCTATATTTACATTTTTTTGAAATTTATCATGTTGTAAATGATTCTTACTTGATTTATCGTTATATAGATGATTTAATAATTTTTGGTAAAAATAGTGAATGCAAACCAAATATTACGTTCTACCCTGATTATCTCAAGCTCCTTAAAACTAAATTCAAATCTAATATGGTGGAATTCTTGGATTTAGACTTGCATCTTATTAACAATAATGTAGTCAGTAACATTTTTGACAAAAGAGATTCGTTTGAGTTCCATATAATTAAAATTACTGTATGGAATAGTAACTTGCATATATCAATTTGATTTTTTATTTAGAAATGATAACTTAACTACCAACAAAATAGATAAATACAATAATATAAAAAATTTTTCAATGTTGTTTAGATCATAAATACCCTTTTAATTTCTAAATAACTTATATTCATCACAAATACATTAACCGTCTTGCTACTTCGAATTCCAAAATCACCATACAACAATAGGATTTCAAAGTCAGCATGTTAGTGGTCTTGCTGTGAAGATTATATCATAACACTCATATCACACATTACATTTTCTCCACACACATCTTGAACATCTTACACATTGTTGAGACAACCAACCAAATTAGAGCCTAACAAATTTACATTTTTGATACTCAACCAATTCAAATTCTACCATATTTGATTGTCGCCTTTTTTTATATCTGTCTTTGCTGGCTGGTTTAAAAGTTAGCTCAAAAGATGTGGTTATGTATATTCGAATTTTTTAACTTGGTGAATAATTTATTTTCATTGATGTCAAGACGCTTGATTCTCTTCGTAAAAGCCCTGTGAGTAAAGAAATTTTGTTAAATTATTATTTGAAAGATACTTTTCTTATGTAATTGTTTTAGGATTTTTCTTCTTTTCTTTCGTAATTATATTGCGATTTTTCTGCATTAAGAGTTTTGGAGAGTTTGTTACATAATAGTAGTGAGTGGTTTTATCATACTCTCTGAGTTTTTACATACTTTGAATTTTTGTTTATTTTATTTTATTTGATTTTTCCTACCGAGTTGCAAAGGGGGAAGGTTGGCGCCTTCAAACTAGTTTAATCCCACTTATTCGGTCCTAAGTCCGAAATTGCTTTCTGACTCGCTAGGTCCTTTTTTTTGTAGTTTCTTTTTTTATTTCTCTATAATTTTGTTCTTCATGTTCAACTTTTATATTTTTATTACGCTATTTCTTGTTATGTTCATTATCTATTATTTCTTGTTTTTGATATATAATACATATTTATTTCATACATATATATATATATATATATATATATATATATTTATATTTATATTATGTCTTCTTTCAAATTCTAGCATAAAATATGACTTAAAAATAAATTTATTTGCCAAGGTAATGGACTTTAATGGTATAAAAGTAATAAGAATGAATTGCGTAAGAAAATTACCATTTTAAAATTAAAATGTTTCACACATTTTACTTCCTGATTAATGAAATCATCTTAGTGAAGCGCTTCTCGAACTTTCAATATTTGAGACTTAATTTACTGTGGAAAGTTTCATTGAGTCCCACTCATGCAACAAGTATGTAATGGATGAAAAAAAAATGAACTTCGACATTAAATCAACAATGGGACTTTTAGTATAAACTGCACAAATTTTCAAGATAAGTATTGAATATTGTACATAATTTTGTATATAACCAGCACACGGAAGTAATTAGTATTTACTAAATTATTTTTAATTTATTATTTATAAATTACTTATCAAATACTTTTCGTCGTACTGATATATTTACAAGTATAATATACTAGCAAAAATATGTATTTTACTTTTTAGTACGCAAAAAATGTATTTTGTTTTGCTTCCTTTCATTTAATTGCCGTAAAATCTAAAATACAGTGCACCCCGGCGTATACCTCGCACCCATTCTTTTAAGCTGCATTTTTTAATTTTAGGTATATTTGCCATATTACGTGCACCCCCATTTTTACGAAAGAAGAAATGGGCGTGTACCTTACTGGTTGTATTTGAACCATTCATTCGAGGTATTATCCCAGCATTTTGAAAAATAGTATGTTTTTAGAATTAGAATCCTTTGATTTCATTAGGTATGTCGTTTCTTTCAAATAAATAATAGTTCAATTTTTGTAGAAGTCTAATTTTTTTATATCCAGCGTATAACGCTCGCCCTTGAATTTCGATGTATTTTTTGTGTTAAAAGTGTGCGTTATAAGCCGGATTTTACGGTATTTTAAATCTTTTATTTTCGACTTTATCGATATGCTCGCACCTCTACGTAAGGCTATGGCTCTTCTTTAGGGGGCTTGTTCTACGGTTTAAAAACTCTTTCTTAATATAGTTCAGTATCCTAATTGCATTTGGAAAATTGGCTTTGATATTTAAGATTAATATATTGAAATTTTCTTTGCACACAAGCTTATTTTAATATTGTTTACGCTCGTTAAAATTAAAATAAACATGTAATATAATTAAAAATGTTAAATATACTTAATTACTTTTTTTCATACGGATATAATCGAGTACATTATTCATTTTTCTTAAGTAAATAATGCACCTGGGTCTAAAACATAAAAAAATATGTCGCCTTGATTAGGAAAACATTCCATTACTGTTATCTAAAGCAGTGCTTCTCAAAGTTGCAATACTCGCGACTCAATATTAAATCATTATTTTCATTGTGCCCCCCATACAATAACAATGTACTGAATTGAATAATACTATACTTTGACGCTAAAACTACGAAACGACTTTAACCTCTTAAGCCCCCTCCTATGTATATAAACGTCTCTCTAAGCCAAAGTCTTTATTTCTCCAGACGTATATATACGTATAACCGAAGTACGATTTTTTCTGTGCACTGCTATCCATAAAATTATTCCAAGACTTTGGAATGTAATAAAAGGACCTTGACAATGTTTGAGAAGGATTCACTTATATCAGTATATTTTTACTCCTTTATTCCTCCCCCCTCCCCAAATACATCACATAAGTGTCCCTACGTGGAAAACGGTTGGCATTGGGAGGTGAATCACGAAACTTATGATCGGCAGTCAATGTTTTATTATAAACCACACAAAAATAATCAAGATAAGTGTTAATTTTTGTTATAAATTATATATACATGAAAACTTATGGGGTTACTGGTAATTAATAAACTTGTTTTTAACTTAGAATTGTTTAAGTAATTATAAAATACATTGTGTAGCTCTGATAAATTTATAAGTGTAATATATCAGTGTAAATGTGTATTTTATTTTTTATGTCAGAATGTATGTTGTTTGTTTACTTTCAGTAAATTAATAATTTTTTAAAATAATTTTTTGTTCTCGACTTTTCAATAGTCTCGTGCCCCCCTTGTAGAGTTATCACGCCCCCAAGGGGGGCGCGCCTCACAGTTTGAGAAACACTGATCTAAAGCATTTTTGTGCACAAAAAGCGTATAATACATGCATTTCTTTATTTTGCAGCTAACCTTTATATTTCAACAATTAAAGCCCATATATATGCCAACAAAGCACGCGCAAACACTACAGATACAGGCAAACATTTATTTAAAAGAAAATGAAAAATTGTTTCAGCATAATCTAAAATTGCAAAAAATCACATCACTCTTTCAAAAGAACGATGGTGCTCAGAATTGAAAAAAGAAAAGAAAAACAGTATAGAAATGTTCTTCGACATTTTTGAGATTGCTTCCTTCCAGGTTGGTATCGCGTGATTGCTTGTAAATTAAGATGCTTTAATGTTCCATAAGTCTTTGAAACTTTATGACTGAATTAAGTAAGTATCTTTAGGTATTAGAAGCACGCGAAATAGTTTTGAATATTATATTTTATGAAACAAGGGCCACACTAATCTTTTTTTGAAGAAACCATAAGTATTATTTTTCTTTTCCAATTCAAATTTTTACTTAAAATCAAATATTTTTAATTGATTGCTTGAAATTTAAGAAACTTTATCTCTGAATAATTTAAACTGCACACACGAAAATAACTAACGTCGATTTTAGTATAAATTATGTTTTCCAGGGTTCAAACATTTAACACTGAAAGTTAAATACAAGGCTCTACACAAGTCATGTACTTTAGTGTTTTTATACAAAAGATATGAAAAATTTTAAACTGAAAGAAATCGTATGTTGTTTCTCATAATATTATGTATATTGTACAAATATTTACCGAATTAAATAATGTAATATTAACAGTTATTTTATAATTTAAACTTTATATGTTAGTATGTAAGAAATATAAATGTAATAAAATTTATATAATGCAACCTGCATTATTTTTTAACTATAAACATATTGGTAGATTAACTTAGTTAAAAGATTTATTTAGCAAAGCTATATAATATTTAAAGAGAAATATGTAGCTGAACAATTTTACTCAAATATTTCTTTCCTCTTTAAATTTAAAGACGTACGCACACACACACACACAAATAAATGAGATATACATTTCTAATTCAAAAATAAAAATTAATTTGTAATACATAATTTTTTTTAAAAATATATGTGCATTTTGGAATATTTGGTCAAAAT
Source organism: Trichonephila clavipes (assembly GCA_019973935.1). Taxonomy (NCBI): domain Eukaryota; kingdom Metazoa; phylum Arthropoda; class Arachnida; order Araneae; family Nephilidae; genus Trichonephila; species Trichonephila clavipes. The sequence goes on along the minus strand of BMAU01005016.1, from coordinate 20,085 downwards.
GTTAATAAACAACAAATACATTAAATAGAATTTTTCGAACATGCCTAACTCGTACATATTATATAAAAATTAAATTCTCTTCAAATTTCAGTAATTGGTAATTTTAAAAAATGTCTTTCATATAAATATTTTCCCAGGCATCTAGTAGAGAAACTTGGATAATCATTTTTTTTAAAATGTTTATTACATTATTATAATTTGCCATTAAATATTTGGATATTCATTTATAGGAATATTAAGATAACTTAATTACAATAAACTTAAACCATAATGTTAACTGCTTTACATTGTATTATCTATAGTTTTAACCCTCCACTCTTTCTCAAAAAAAATGCAGATAAATATTTTATAAAATAAAAAATATATATTTTTTAACATTTTTAATACTTTTTTAAACATTTTTTTATGTTGATATATGTCAAATTTTGTCGTACGAAAATGATAAATATTTATAAAACTAATATAGGAAATAAAGAAACAGGACTTGAACTAAAATTCAATTAATTATTCTCTTATGTGCCAGAAAACCGTTTATTTCCCATTAATCACAATCCCTTTTACGGCAAATGGATTTATATTACTAATATAAAAATACAATAAGTATCTGCTTAGCCAGTCATCCACGGAAAGAACATAAATCGGATTAATAAAAGTAAGGTGAAAGCCAATTAGTGAAATAAGCACATTGAGTCGGAATGAAATAGCAACAAAAAATCCAACACACAGCTCCTAATGAACTGTAATAACAGTGACATTACAGTAATATGTGCTCCGCTTAACACTGAATAAAAGAGACAACATAGTATCTTGGTAGATATCTTTTTTGTTATATATATATATATATATATATATATATATATATATATATATATATATATATATATATATATATATATATATATATGAAAGAAATATGTATTATAGATCAAAAACAAGAAATAATAGATAATGAACATAACAAGAAATAGCGTAATAAAAATATAAAAGCTGAACATGAAGAACAAAATTATAGAGAAATAAAAAAAAAAAAACTACAAAAAAAAAAAGAAGAACCTAGCGAGTCCGAAAGCAATTTCGGACTTAGGACCGAATAAGTGGGGTTAAACTAGTTTGAAGGCGCCAACCGTCCCCCTTTGCAACTCGGTAGAAAAAACCAAATAAAATAAACAAAATTTCAGAGTATGTAAAAACTCAGAGAGTATGATAAAACCAATCACTACTATTATGTAACAAACTCTCCAAAACTCTTAATGCAGAAAAATCGCAAAATAATTACGAAAGAAAAGTAGAAAAATCTTAAAACAATTACATAAGAAAAGTATCTTTCAAAAAATAATTTAACAAAATTTCTTTACTCACAGGGCTTTTACGAAGAGAATCAAGCGTCTTGACATCAATGAAAATCAATTATTCACCAAGTTAAAAAATTCGAATATACATAAACACATCTTTTGAGCTGACTTTTAGACCAGCCAGGAAAGACAGATATAAAAAAAGACGACAATCAAATATGGTAGAATTTGAATTGGTTGAATGTGAAAAAATGTAAATTTGCTAGGCTCTAATTTGGTTGGTTGTCAACAATGTGTAAGATGTTCAAGATGTGTGTGGAAAAAATGTAATCTGTGATATGAGTGTTATGATATAATCTTCACAGCAAGACCACTAACATGCTGACTTTGAAATCCTATTGTTGTGTGGTGGTTTTGGAATTCGAAGTAGCAAGGCGGTTAATGTATTTGTGATGAATATAACTTCTTAAGAAATTAAAAGGGTACTCATGATCTAAACAACATTGAAATTTTTTTTATGTTATTGTATTTATCTATTTTGTGGGTAGTTAAGGTATAATTTCTAAATAAAAAATTCAAAATGATATTTCTGTAAATTGATATATGCAAGTTACTATTCCATACAGGAATTTTAATTATATGGAACTTAAACGAATATATTTTGTCAAAAATGTTACTGACTACATTATTGTTAATAAGATGGAAGTCTCTAAATCCAAAAATTCCACCATATTAGAGTTGAAGTTAGTTTTTAGGAGCTTTTGATAATCAGGGTAGAACGTAAAATTTGGTTTGTATTCACTATTTTTACCAAAAATTATGAAATCATCTATATAACGATAAATCAAGTAAGAATAATTTACAACATGATCAATTTAAAAAAATGTAAATATAGGTTCACTAAACAATTACTAGCTGGACCACCCTGAGGTAATCCTTTGATCTGTTTATAAAGATTCTGATCAAGTGCAATGAAATTTTCTTTTAATACGAGGTTAACAAGAATATCATTTTTTTCTTTTTTTATTGAAGTATATAATTGTAGAACCTTAATAATATCGTCAATATCTATAGAATTAAAAAGGTCCTCAAAATCAAAGTCATGAATGGAAAAAATTAACATATCCTTAGTAACTCTAGCAATCTCTAAGCTATTTTTAATTATTGCCGTGTTTTGTAAGTTATCATTTAGATTTTGAAGAAGAGATTGTAAGATCTTCCCAGACTTCGTGATATATGTATTGTATCCATTAGTGACACTACGGAATTTTATAGGGCTTTTATGAAATTTTGGTGTTAAAAAAATACTTTTATATTTAATATTATTTAGATGAATATTCAGTCTTTTTTGTTCAAAGCTAAAAGACGATTATCATCTTCTCTATTATTGTGAATTGATTTTTGAAATGAATTATTATTTAAAATGTGGTTACTTAATATTTTACTGTAAAAGTATTTACAAATTATGGCATAATTAGCAGATACCTTATCAACATATGTAATCACGAAGTCATTTTGGTTATTTTCTATTGATGATTTAAGATCTTTATACATAATTTCATTTTCAACAGTGAAATCTAATTCCCGAATTTCTGTTGCTACATAAGATCTAAATTGATTGAAAGATTCAATCGGCATTCCGTATTTAATTGCAATTTTAATTAAGAATTTATCTAAATCTTTTATGATTTGTTTCATAACGTTAGATTTATTTTTTGTGATCATCAGCCTGAAACCGGTACCTTTTTCCATAAAATTTCTTAGCAAATCATCTTTCACGATGCAAAGGTCTCCTGTGACAACGTGCTGATGATAATCATCAATATAGTCTCGATATAGATTACATTTACATGATTCTGAACTTAGGAGCTCCGAGACCTGGTTATAATTAAATATAAATCTACCAAGTTTCTTGTTGTATTTGAAAGCCTTTTTAATAATAATATTTTTAATAGGAAAAAAGGATTGATATTTTTGAAATATACTTGAAAAATTAATTTTGTTCAAGGAATTATTCATAAATAATAGTGTACAATATTCTGCAGAGTAATTTCACTTGCATCTAATTTAATATTCATTTTTTGTACTAAATAGTTATTCTCGAATCATATGCATATCATGAGAATCCCGAAATTTTAATATATATATATATATATATATATATATATATATATATATATATATATATATATATATATATATATATATATATATATATATCTGCTTAAAATATCTATCATAATTTTAATTTCAGTTTTATTCATGCCAAACATAAAACGATTTAATTAAGCCTGTGTTGTAGTTATCATCAAATTTAACAGCTAATTCTAACATAGAATTCTTGGGGGTTGACATGTCTCTAGTAGCTCTTTTTCTACGTTTTGCTCTTGAAATTCTTGCTAAACCAATATTATTACTATTATCAATAGATTTATCAAAATTCGGAATGTATAATGAATCCTCGGATTTTTGTTTAAAAGTTAGTAAGACACTTTCACCTTTCCAGATAACATTCAAACCATAAGGATAATATGATCTGAATGAACCTATAAAAAAGTTTTCGAACCATAATCTTTGTTTAATATTTGGAACTATTCTTAGTATATGTACAGTTATGTTATTGAATCCATGTTTATATGAAAGTGTCCTATCTCAATCTTAGCTTGGCTTTTGTTGCAATCAAATTTAATTGTATCAGACATATGCTGATTTAATCTAATATTGATAGTGTTTTAAGTCTGACCTATGTAAGCGAATTTACAAATGTTGCATGTCATTTTGTAAACACAGTTAAAATTCTTACTAAATATATAAGATGCATCCATATCCAACTGTTCCCCACTCATCATGCCACACGCATTGCATCTTTTATCAGTGCAAGATTTAAATTTTAGTTTTAAAACATGATTATCTCTGAAAAGCCCAGTTTCCAATATGTTACTAAAACCCTTATATCGTTGATTTTCATCTGTACAATCGAAAACATGAATATTTCGTTTTGCTGTACGAGATAAATTCTTATATTTAGAGTTCCAAAAAATTCGAGTTTTAAAAATTCTAACATGGCAATGTTTAGAAACAGAAGGGTAAGCAAAAAAATTCTGATTATCAAAACAATTCACTCATTTTTGTGTATTTTTAAAAAAAATATATAGTTTTTTTAAATGCCAACTCAGAACTTGTGTGCCCATCTCCATAACCATCTAAAGCCATACTTAAATATATACCAAATCTCTATATAAGGGCTCATAAAATGGTACATGGATGACGATGGTACAGATACCATTATACTGTACCAATGAGCAATGTCATACCCTTTTATAACAAATTGCCAGTCGCATAAAACTTGTAATTTTTCTAATTGATAGTTATTTAAAAGTTGAAGGTACATTGAAAAGACCTAAAAAAATATTATTAGCAAAAATCTTTTTCAATCACAATAATATAAAGTGAAACAATGAGCAATAACTCCATAAAATCCAAAGATATATATATATATATATATATATATATATATATATATATATATATATATATATATTTATCTTTGTGTGACAGTGCAATAACAAGAAAACTAAATCCCTAGAAAAATTTGCAAATCACCGAATTAGGTAAATAATCCAGAAACCAAAATGCTTTTTTAAAATAGGAAGATCAGTCAGTTGACTTATATATTGATCAGGAATTGTCGTCATAGCAGGTATTCTACATCACTGCCAATAGAAGTGTTTAAACTAGACTGATACTCTCATGATTTGTGAAGGGCATGTTACGTGATAAGTCTTCAAATAGCTTTAAAAAGACCATGTAACGCCTGAATGCTTACAAGATGGTAGGAAGAAGGTTATGAGAGAGAGACGCAGTGTTTTGAGGGATTTTACTGCTACCAGAGGGACATCAGCATTTGTGTACACACATACCGATGTCTAAGGGAGAAGACCTTATCTTATTTTGGATATCCTGTCGATAGTCAAATATCATTAGAATATCCTCACTAGAAGCTTGAACTCATGATACCCATTAAGGAATCTATTATTGACTTAAGAATGCTAACGTTTCGGTTTACAATAGTGTCACTCTATAACTGTGAATACAACAGAAAAGCGAATAATCGTGTTCTCATAAATAATCACGTATCTGTTCAAACAATGAAAATCATGAGTCAGGAATCAGCCCATTAACCAGTCCAAAATAATCGCAACGAAGGGATATCCCACAAACTAACAACTAATAATCATAGTTTGTTGCATCATTGCACTTGTTAGAGGAACCCTACTGCCCTGTATTGTTTAGATTACAGCAACCCAACAATACGTGAATGATGGTTTGTGGTGTCCTGTAGCTATAAATATCTGTCAACCAAAGAAAATCCCACGATTACTCACATCATTAGCAAATACATGCCATGCCGCCCAGCCAGTATGGTGGCTATGTCCATCAGCATGTAGCCGAGTGGTTTCGGGTTCGAATGCCGAGTAAGACTTGGTTGTATCTTCTTCGGGAAAGAAATCGGTCTTTCGCCTGAAATGGATTCCCATCTCGAAAGGAAAAGCAGCGCACCTCTTCTTGTTATATGCTGGGATTATCGTTTGTAATAAAAATCTGTATTCTTCTGTGGTTGTGTTATATGTTTCTGTTTTTCTATCTCACGACTTTCGTATGTATCTCAGTAATAAACAAACGACAACAGCATACAAGCCATGAAAGATGTACACGACTTCTCTACACACCGATATTACCCATTTTTACCCATTTAATTTATCTAGTATTAGATAAGTAGTCATTTGTATGCTATATTTGTTTGCTTTGTATGCTAGAGCAACATCATTGCTATAGGACAGGGATGGCGAACCAATGGCACGAGTGCCAATGATGGCACACGACAGAATATTTTAGGCAGGCCATCGATCAAAAATGGCTTGCATTTTAGCTGAAAATAATTTTCTGCATGAAGTATTACGAAAAAACGCGAGTGATCTGTCGCGACGCCGACAAGTCGGGAGCATACTCGTTTGTTCTGCCTTGCGTAGTTACGTCGTGTATTATAATTGCTAATGATGAAAAATTTATCTACGCATAGTGTGTGTGTATGTAACTAATTCTAGATAAATTCAAGTTGTTTAAAAATATATTCTAACGTTTACATTAACAGTTCAGCTTGTATACATATACATAATTTATAAATGTGATCTATTCCTCGTCTTTTAAGACTAATTCATAAAGCTACTCTCTCGGCTTTATTTAAAAAAAAATAATGACCTGATACAAAAGCGAAAGAGCAGACACTACAGGAATCTCGTATAAGTACACAATTTCGAAAAAAACAACAAAAACTTCTGCACATGCGCCCGCAGTCGTGCGCAGTCAGTAAAAAGGTTTATTGGGGGGATTAAGCGAAATACCTCAATTTCGTCGCACAACTGTATGATTAAAGTTTATTTGTGTCAAATTTACGATTTTAGCTGCTATTTAGCATGGCTAGTTCAGCAAAAATCTAAAAGTGCAAGATAGTAAAAGCAGCAGAGAATTTCACACTGAGTGGTATGAGAAATATGGCATAATCAGTAAAAGCGACAATGAAGTGTGATTTATGATCTTAAACAGTGGTATGCAGAACATCATATGTAAAATGGCATTTTGAAACAAATCAGAAATCTTTTTTGCGTAAAAAGTGATTCGTAAAAGTGAGCAAAAAGAATTCATTACAAGTGCAAAAAAAGACAGAAATAAACATTCGACGTCTACAATTAAATATGTAAGCAAAAATTGCCACACACAAGTGCGGCAAGCTACTCGGCTGCAAATGCCAATGATCGGCATGCGGGCCTTCACTTTTTGATGATTTTGATAATAAAGATAAAATAATTCAGCACATTGAAGATATTCATCTACCTATATAAACACAATAAAAGACAGAATCTGAAAACTGGCAGAAAATGTTACAGATCAACAAAAAAATGACATTAACTCCGCTCCTTTAATATCGCTGTATCTTGACGAAAGTACTGACATCACTCAATCTGCACGTTGAGCTGTTTTTGCTCGATATTGTGTAAAAAACGTCATTCAGAAAAAAAGTAATTGCGATAACATCGTTGTTAACAACTAAAAAGGGCACAGGTATTTGTACGGCGGTAAGGAAATTCGCTTGCTGAGAAAGAAATTGATTTGAAAAAAAAATTGTTTCAGTAACCACTGATGGTGCTCCAAATATAGTAGGCAAAAATTGTTTCATTTCTTTATTTTAAACAGACGTAGGACATTCGATTCTTGAATACCACTGCATTATTCACCAACAAGTATAACATGCAAAGAGAGGTTTAACATCTCTTGATAATGTAATAAAGTTAGTCACAAAAATAGTCAACCTCAAATCGCCTCATTTCGCTGTAACTAAGCAAAAATTCTGATGATTTGTTGTATAAAGTCAATTCTGTGTATAATGGCTTACAAATGTGTAATAGTGTTCACTGGCTGAGTCGCGGAAACGTACTTCAAAGATTTGTCGATTGCTTGGAAGATATCAGACTGTCTCTACAAAATGAGAGCAACATTGAACAATATCCACAGTTGATGGATATTATGGGGCTTTTAAAATTGATGTTTTTAGACATATGCCAACATTTCAATGAATTTAACGAAAAGCTTCAATGGCCGAATAAAACAGTTATCCTCATGAAGGATGTCATTCGCGCTTTTGAAGCTAAAATGTATGTTTTCAAAAAAAATATTATTACAAGAAACTACAAGTACTTTCCAAACTTGAAAAAAAATATCAAATATTTAGATGACCAAGGGAAACAAGATAAAGAAACAGTTATTGATAAAATTATTTCCATAATTGATTTTTCAATCAAATAATTTTCTGCGAGATTTTCTCAGTTCAAGGAATTATTGGAATTGTTCAAATTTATTATGTACCCAGATAATATTTCGTTTGATAAACTGAACTTGTCCCAATTCGATTAAATGAAAATTGAACAATTGAAAATGCAACTGATTGATCCCCAGTCTAGTTAAATGTGGATTCAAAAGTTTATTGAAACAAGGAAAAAGTTGTAATTTATTGAAGTAGAAAGATTAACAAGTAATATAAGTAAACATGCAGGTAACGAAATTTGGGAAACATTGAATTCAATTCCAGATGCATTTAACTATTGGAAGAAGCCGGCTTTTCTGCTAATTTAACCCTATTTTTATCTACCTATGCCTGCGAGTCATTATTTTCAGAGATAAATAACATTAAAGATTCACTTAGAATTTGTTTAACAGACGACTCTAATTCAGCATGCATTCTGCTAAAAGTAAAATCTTATAATTCTTAAGTTAAGTTATTTGTCATTTAGTCTATAACAACAGAAGTCACACTAATGTTATTTTAATTTAAATTACATATATAACTGGAACATTTACTACTATATAGTGCAAAATGTATTTTTCGTATTAAATAAAGAATTTTCATTTGATCGTATTTAGTTGTATTAGTTCCCCAATAACCTCAAGTCAAAATTATTTGATGACATGCCTATAACTTATTAAATATTTCTTTAGAAAAAATGGCACTTTGATCCAAAAATCTTCGCTACCCATGCTCTAGGAAGACCAGCTGTGTGACCAATTTTAAAATGTTAATTATTACTTGTTTCTTAGGGTGGTATTGCAACACTCACTGTCCTTGATTTACAATACATTTCTGTATTTTACAATACATTCTCAGTGGACCACAGTAACTAGTGTTTTACTCACTCTATTGTTGCATATATTTAAATAGAGATCACTTATTATGTGATACATATTAATAACTATTTCTAAATATTTCCTTAAATGAAATTTCATTTTTTGTAATCATGAATAATTTCAAAAACGAAATTGATTATTCATATAGACTTTACTGAATAATGAAAGCAAACAGAGCTGTCATCATTCTATATTTATGCTATATTTAATTTTTTATATATTAGCAGCTATATTTAATAATTTGAAGCGATATCTTTAAAAAATGTTCAAATTTAAGAAAGGGAAAATCCTTTTCTTTAAGGTGTCAAAAAAATTAATGTTGAGTTTGTCACATTCTCAAATCATTTTCAAGTAATAGACTCGTTTCAAATAGCATCAAATTCGAAAGCCATTAGGATACTTATTACATTAGCTGTTCCACACTGGAAGTGAAAAATGGTCCTCTTTGCAATGAAAATGTTATTTCCTAGTATTACGAGGAAACGGTACTTTACTTTATGAGGAACAATTTTTCACACTCTAAGAGTGTAATGGAAAACCTGTTTCATCGTTGGGATGATCTTGTACGCTTCGGGCATTCATGTTATCTCATTTGCAGTGAACTATTTCGGTGAAAGAGAATAATAAAACTGCTAATTCAATTTAAAAGAAATTTTACAGATGATAATGGAAGTTTATGTGTAAAAAGTATGCCAAAGGGGTAATACGGTTGTGCATCATATAATGAGAGTACTCAAGCTTAAAAAAGTATGATATTGAAAATTAACTTAAAACTCGTAAAAAAGACTCAAAAAATCTAATTTGTCTATTTGAAATATAAATATTCACAATAAGTGAATCTACGAAATTGCCTGAATAAAGAAACAAAGCTTTTTGATATTGATTATAATTCCCTAGAAATATTACATAGGGAATTCATGTAAGGATTTCTAACAATGAAAAATGATTGTAATAATAAAGATTTATATTATCAATTGCTCTGCATTACTTTGTAATAAAATTATTTTAGGTACCTGGATTACCTGAATTTTTCATCAATATGTGTATTTTTTCCCATTACGCAAAATATAAATCTGGACTAATTTAATCTTATATTAAGAACCACTCAATACAGTTGTAAGAATGAAAAATCATTGTTTTTTTATAAATATTTATAAGCATTGTATGAAACAAAATAATATCAAGCAGTATTAATCAAATAATTGAAGAGATATAACTGTAATCGAATGATTTTAAATCTTGCTGCATGAATCCCCTCATGTGTGTAAGATTACTAAAAATGTAGATTTTTAATTAAGTGATTAGTCTCCTTTTTATTACAATTTATAATCTCATTTCATTTATCTCCTACTCAAGTTCCGTTAATTTTATAGGTATTAATACCTTGATATTGCTAATTAATTTCATAAAATGCAATCCCTTTTAATTAAGGCTATGGAGTAATTTATTCAAAATTAATTATTTTCATATTCAAAGACAATAAACATTTCTGCCAGTGTAATCATGACACATTATAATCTAAATTGTTCAAAGGAATTAATTTAAAGCAAGCGTGATGCCTTTGGAAGTTCAAGGGCAAATTGAATAAAAAAGCTCGCTTATGTGAGTTGAAATGCAGCTATTTTCACATACTTATATGTATGTGTACATAAAAATATCTTTAAGTATATGAATAAGTATGAGTAGGTATATGTATAAATATGTGTAGGTATATGTATACATATATATGTACGCATATGTATGTCATGATTTTAAAGACAGAATCAGATTAAAGTTTAAAAAGGAAGGTCTTTATTCCATCGTTTCTACCCACATTCTGATGCTAAGAGCAGGGAGTAAAAAACACGCCATGGTGGGGGTTTCACGTGAATAACACGTGAAAAACATCTGGTAAGTGTCGTTGCTTTGAAGATGGTGCTTGCAAGTTAATGCTGACATATGTTGACTATTAAATCTAACGATCTAGAATTAGACATGTTTATTGGCTATGCCATATGTTCGGAAGACATAAATGGGCGATTAGTTTTATACTTGAATATGAGAACAGAGAAAGATAGAGTCAAGTGCTAGATAGGGAATTTAATTTTTAATCTAATTTAATTATCCTTACATTTGCCCCCCAATTTTAAAAGGGAGTCATGGCGTGGTTTTTCTCTCTTTACAAACTTAATCAATTTTCAACAAACACCAAACAATATATAGTTATTTAGAAAGACATATTAAACACAGTAGAAATTTTTAAGCACTAGTAATTCTAAAATCAAAAAGCAATACAATAAACGAAACTATAACAGCAAACACAGTAAGGACACTTCCAACATATTAATTGATAAACATGACTTTCCATACATATAAATGAAGATTAGCTTGTTCAAATCTATTCGACATCTAGAATAAGAGCTCACGTTTCCTCCTTTTCCTTCATAATAATAGATTCGTATTATAGCTGGTAGATATTATACAAAAAAGTATGTTGGAAAATAATATATATCAAACAATACGATATTAAATATAAAAATACATGAAATCATACAAATGTTAAAATAATAATTTAGTACCATCGTAGTACTACCTTATGTTGTTACACACATTTTGCATATATGAAAAACATTTTTTAAAAAGATAAAAAAAATATAGGCACTAATAAAATGAAATTATTAATAATATGAAAACAGTGTATAACACACAACTTATATGCACTATTCAACACAATAAACAATATTTTATTTCCTATGCGTTATAAAACATAAAAATTATAAGAATATAGGAATAAAAGAATACAAGAATATAAGAGCACTTTTTTATTATTTTTGAGTCGGAAAAGTGGACTCACTTCAATAATAACTTTTAGTATGTATGAAAATTTTCTCAATATTCACTGTAACTTAAAAATACCGCATACAATTTTTTGAATCTTTCCGTAACCTTCTAAAAATTCGTTTCATAGACAAAAATTCTTGATTTTCTCTTACATCACACATTCACTAATATAAACTGTATCACCTTACTTAATTTTGAACACATCTCTCTGAGAAATCGGCGTCATCAACTCACAGATGTTCAGGGATGCTGATAAGAAACAATGAGAGGTGTACATATCAAACTAAACAAGTTTGTCCTCTTAATGTTTCGAGACATATACAAAATTATAATGATTGTATTCTCCCTTATTCACTGTATAATATCCAAAAATAAGCTTCAAGTTATTAAATTAATTTTAATTTTAGATAAGGATAATTTCGAGAAATAGTGAATCCTGATATATGGCCATTATATCAAAACACACAATTTCAAAATAAAAAAATTAAATGACATGCAATAAGATTACTGCTGAATAAAATAATTAACAAAACAATTGAATTCAATGGAGAAAAAAGAATATAACTTGACTTTACTTTTGTTTCTTATAACAATCAATATCTCTAGTGTTAGTTCTCTCATTAGTCATTTTTCTAAAAACTTAATTTATATATCTTTCACTTTAAAACACCATTTTCTATCATAACTCTTAACTCATTCGACATATTAAGATAAAATTATGAGAAGTATATTAAAATTTCTCAAAATTTTGTATGACTAAACCTATATACTTTGTTTTCTCAATTAAAATATAAAGAAAAAATCTCATTTATAACACAACTATATTATAAAAATTAAATACCATATCATATCATATATTATTCTTTTTCGCAAAGTTCTGTTCAACAAAACTCAGTTACTTCAATGTTACTACAATTGGAAATATATAATCTAACTGACCTCCACTTTGCAGCGGCTGAAACATTTGGTGAACGGCAATCCAGATGTTGTTGTCACTTTATTTCACTAGTAAAATTTTATTCATTTATTTTTTCTTTCATGTTGATACTTCACTATTTCACAGTATTACCGTGTAGACTTTCCGGCGAAGAAGATTTTTTTTTCTGGCAGTGTTGGTCCTTCCATCATTGTATCACTGGAACTAAATCGCAATGTCATTCGAAGAAGAACATATTTTATTATTATTATTATTCTGGCGGAAGGGATTGGACGCCTTTCATCACTGAGTTAGGGAATTCACGCTTCTCTTTTTGTTTTGTTTCTTTTTTCGTCATTCGAAAGTTGGTTTTTTCATGGCAAACTTGCTGGTCTCTTCAGCAACGGTAGAAATAACGTTCGGCGGTAAACACTGCATTCTTCTCGGGGTTTAAGAGCGATGTTCTTCCAGGGAATAATAGTGCGTTTTTTTTTCGTACCAATTTTATTCCGGCAATCCGACGTCTTCGTATACAGGCAAACGGCGTAGTCGACGTTCCATAATATTCTCCATATCAGTTATTACGGTCATCGGCGTTCGTTTTTGTTTTAAAATTATTTTATAAAAAAGATTAGTTTTTACGTTAAGATTTGGAATCCACTCGCAGATAAAAATCCTGCCGGCTTTAATTCTGTCATGATTTTAAAAACAGAATCAGATTAATGTTTAAAAAGGAAGGTCTTTATTCCATCGTTTCTGCATCCATTCAGATGCTAAGAGCAGGGAGTAAAAAACACGCCATGGGGGGTTCACGTGAATAACACGTGAAAAACATCTGGTAAGTGTCGCTGCTTTGAAGATGGTGCTTGCAAGTTAATGCAGACATATGTTGACTATTAAATCTAACGATCTAGAATTAGACATGTTTATTGGTTATGCCATGTGTTCGGAAGACATAAATGGGCGATTAGTTTTATACTTGAATATGAGAACAGAGAAAGATAGAGTCAAGTGCTAGATAGGGAATTTAATTTTTAATCTAATTTAATTATCCTTACATGTATAATTATGTGTATAAATACTAACAAACTTATTTGCATTAAAAATGATGTACACTAAATATTTCTGAAGGTCATTACATATTTCAACTAAATTTTTATTTTATTTTTAAAATATCAATATTTTTCGTATATGTGTGATTGATATAGCTTTCATTAAATAATACTTTCAACTCTATTTTATTCTTTCAGTTAAAAATTGATAATGATTGAATAATCTATATTATATTTATAACAATTGAATATTTTCTTCCGCAATAAAGTAAATTGCTCACACGATTCATCTATATTTATATTCTTTTATATTTAATGATTCTGTAACTTGTGTATTTGTGAGCTTTTAAATTGATGTTTCTAGTTTAAATTTATTTATTGCTGTTTAAATTCTTTGATATAACTCTTATTATTTAATATTTATACATACTGCTTACATAATATATGAAATAAGATATATATATGTATATATAATATATATATATATATATATATATATATATATATAATCCGTAGAGATTTATTTTGTAAGGTAGATATTTTAAAGTATTGTCGATAATTTCTTAAGCAGTATGATTTTGCTTAGAATATATAAGATAAAAATATATCATTGATAAGGTTTGATTTTCTAACGAAGAAGCTTTAAATTATAATCAAGAAATTTGCTCGAAATACGAATGAAACAATACATTGGTCACATCGCTTGATTAATATATTCTTGGAAATAATATTTCTTATGGAATAGATATTTTATGTAAAACTAATTCATATGCTTTTCTAACGAAATTTATTCATTCTACCATTCCAGCGACGAATGTTTCGTAAGAATTCAAACACAACCGCATTCTAATTTAATGAAGTTTATCTTCAATATCATATTTCAGATGGGAGCCATGAAACTTGTGTTTTTGAAGCTTACAGAAATGGGTAATTTTCATAAATATACGATTCTAATGTATGTGGTATGAAACATATGATTTCAAAGAATCTCGAATATTTTATTAAAATTGTTTTAGTCAGCATTCGAGATACGCATTCTGTTATATTGAGAAATTTACTTCCAATTAACTGTTTCATCAGAATAATTCATGTAAAGTTTGCATTTGTGTATAGCAATCGCTGTTTATGGCATATGAATTAGCCAAAACGGTAAGTAGTTGTTAGAAAAGAGGCTTAAAATAGGCAAAATTCCATTGTTTTAAATATAATATAGACTGTTTACATTCAATCATTCTGTCCACATCATAAAAATAAACGAGTAATGATGAAACTAATAGTATGAATTAGAATATAAGATTTACGTTTAGTGTCTTCAAAGAAAAATGATAGAATAAATGACTATGTGTGTACTGAAAATGATGAAATCTTGTAAATTTGTAAATATATAATACATTGCTGTCAATTTTAATTCAAATGGTTTGCAATTTTAAAAATTTACGAGCTTTAGAAAGAATAATTATGAATAATATAAAATATTATATATATATATATATATATATATGTGTGTGTGTGTGAAGGAAAGGAAAAAATGGGTCATAAAAAGTTGAATTTAACTGATGAGGATCGTCAAAAATGATTTGCCTCAGAGTCTTCCCCTTAACTTCCTGCGATTTCTCGTCAAGTCCGCTTACTGCCTAGATCGTGCTGTTATACATATCTTCAGTTATTTCCAAAATCATCCATAGCGTCGACATGTTGTCACATTTGATGGGCAAAATTGATAGCTTAATGAAGCCATCTGACTTGGCGGTGACTATGGTGGTCACCAAGATGATACTACAGCAGTGCTTCTCAAACTTTCAATATTGGCGACCCAATACTCTATTATAATTTTCATTGCGCCCCCTTTATACAATATACTAATGCAATGAGTTCAATATAATACTAAACTTTGATTCTACAACTACAATATGACTTAAACCTCTTAAATGCCATCGACGTATCTAAACGTGTCCCTAAACCAAAGCATTAATTCCCCCAGACGTATATATACGTCTTTCCGAAGTACGATCTTTTCTGTGCACTGCTATCCATAAAATTATTCAGAAGACTATGAAATTTAATAAAAAGAACTTGACAGTGTCGGCAAAGGATTTACTCATTTCAGAGGATTTGCCAGTTTAATCCATCCATCTTACATCACACGTGAAAACCTTTTCAATCCGTGGAAACAGCGGCATTGTAGATCAACTCGCGTAAGTTTTGATCGGCATCAAAGGATTAATTATCAAGATAAGTATTAATTTTTGTATATTTTATGTATGGCAAGCCTATGGGTCACTGATAATTATTAAACTTGTCCTTAACTTAGTATTGTTAAATTAATCATGAAACACATTGTGAGTGCTGATACATTTATAAGTATAAATAATAATACATTATTATTTACTTATATTTTCTTATACATACATAAGCAAATGTATAATATATTATACATTTGCACTGTTAATATATTATATAAGTGCAAATGTCTAATTTTTTTATTATGTCAGAATGTATTTTGTTCGTTTACTTTCAGTAAATAAGTATTTTTTAAGTTGTCTTTTGTTTTCGATTTTTCAATATGCTCACTACCCCCTCGAAGAGTTGTGCTCCTCAAGGGGGTTCCACCCCACAGTTTGAGAAATACTGTACTAAAGTGTGAAATTTCAGCAGGAGATAAGAGAAGCGAAATTGTATGTATACCAATGATCCCATTAGACCCTTGGTGGGACATAGGTACACCATTCGTTCTGATACATACGGAATTTTCTGTAAGGTTGTCATTTGTCATGACTATTGATAAAACACCGGAGCAGATATTTAAAATAGTCGGTATATGTGTAACGTCGAAGAAAACAATATTTTCTCATGGACAATTCTGTGTTGCTCTGCTAAGGTACATATGCAAAGACGGATCATAAATTCAATTTAATGTAGACAAAAAAATGATTAGGTATATTGTTTTTGAAAATGTGCTAAATTGAATCACAATTACTTGAATTTGTAGTGAAAAGTTGAAAGTTTCTTTTTTCTTTTCTTGCTTGAAATATGTTTTAAAAAATAGAACTACATAAAACATTTAAACTGCTGTTTTAAAATTTGAGCAAAGATTATGAACAGTTGTATATTTTATACAAGTGGGGGTTAGTCCACTGCTACGTGGATAGAGGATACCGCATAGTATAAATCAAATATTATAATTGTACATATAATTTTTGAATACGTATTCATATATAACATTACATTGGTAAGTTTATACTTATTAATAGAAAAATGATTCGGAGTGATATTATTGAAATGAAAGGCAATGGTGGTCGTTGAGTCGGAGTTCTTAATGTTCTTCAGCTCTAATCAACTATCGGGTAATGTAGATGAAAATGCAGAGTTTCCAATGCCCAGTGTCAGTTAAAATATTTGAAAAGATAACATTTTACTAATTAAATTAATAAAACCATTTTACTAACCGGTGAGTACAAATAATATCTAGGAAAGCCTTTTTAAAAGCTACACATATTGGTATTTGGGATATCAGTAAAGAAGGCCTAGACTAGCCAATCCAGATACAGGAGAAGTCTGATGTTCTATGGTAGGAAAATTTTGCAGAAAAACTCTGACAAAGTCTGAAAAATGAAACAGAGTATTATGTTTGGCTGACTGATCAGTCCGGCTATTTGGATATATATACGAGGCGTGTTTGTATAAGTACCGTTTTTAAATTACGCCACCGCAGCACTGCGATCGCCATTTAGCGCATGCGCTTCGTGTAGTTACATCTGTTGGGAAGCCACAGACGCCATTACGGAACCATCCGATCGAGTCTACATCTGTTTGCGTGATTTTAAATTGCCTCCTTCTATTGAGAATCCCACCGACTACGAAGTGCGTGCTTTAATACGGTTTCTCTGTGCTCAAGGCTTCAAATCAGTTGACATTCATCACCAAATCAGTGAAGTGTATGGTGAAAACATTATGAGTGATGGAATGGTGCGGAAATGGGTTAGGACCTTTAAAGATGGCCGCACAAACATTCATGATGAGGAACGAAGTGGGAGACCGTCAGTCTCATTACCGATGAACTGACTCAAAAAGTGGACTGTAAAGTGAAAGAGAACAGACGATTCAAGATTTCGTCCTTAGCTGAAAGGTTTGCTGCTGTCTCAAGAAGTGTTCTTTACGAAATTGTGTCCGAACCTTTAAATTATCGGAAATTGTGTTCATGCTGGGTGCCAAAAATGTTGACTGATGAGCACAAAACCAAAAGTCTAGGCAGTGCATTGAGTTTTCTCGAACGATACAGTAACGAGGGGAATGATTTTCTAAGCCTTGTTGTCACAGGCGATGAAACATGGGTAGCCTACGTTACACCGGAATCGAAGCAGCAATCACTGGAATGGCGGAATTCATCATCCCCTAGGAAAGTGAAATTCAAACAAACAATTTCTGCACAGAAAAATCATGTGCACTGTGTTTTGGGACAGAAAGGGTGTGTTGCTGCCGCAGCGTACTGTGTGACTTTACAAAAACTGCACCGCGCAATTCAAAACAAAAGGCTTCGCATACTGAGTGAAGGTGTCGTTTTGCTCCACGATAATGCCTGTCCACACACAGCAAATCGAACACAAGACCTTATCATTTCTTTTGGCTGGGTACAATTGGACAACCCTTCATACAGTCCCGATCTAGCGCCGAGCAACTATTATTTGTTTTTTGCACTTGAAGAAGCATCTGGCGAGGCAAGCACCATTCCGATGATGGCGAAGTGAAAACGACTGTGAAGCAGTGGTTGTCTAATCAGGCGGCAAGCTTCTTTGATGATGACATCGATAAATGACTCAATAGTAATGGGAATTATGTAGAAAAGTAGAGTAAAGTATGGCCTTTCAAGTGAATAAATTATTTTTGGAAAATTTACTTGTTGTTTTTTTATGTCAAAACGGTACTTATATTAAAAACACGCCTCGTAGATCTGAACATTTTAGCTTCCCATTCCACACATCTTATACGCTCGCGATAAGTTCCGGAAAACCATGTTCAAACTTTTCCCATTAATTGCCAGAAACTCCTGTTTAAGTATAGAAAAGAAAGTGCTTCTCTCCGCAACCATTATGCGTCCAATAAGTGCATATGCTTGTCGTTTTTGGAGCTATGCTGCTATTACAATTCTCTAGATACTGTTCAAAATTCTTTCATACACATGATCGACAAAGCCACAAGTTATATGCGCAATGACGACATACCAAATGCCTTAAAAATAAACAGTTTTAAATATCACATCCAGAAAAATGCAATCAACTTTTTAAATGATTTACCAGAAACAAATACTTCAAACATGTTTAACTTAATTTCATATAAACCCAATATAAACACCAAAATACCAAGAACAATCCTTCTTGATTGAAAATACTCGGTAATTTTTTCTATATTCATAATAATTTTTCAATTATTGCATTTTAGTAAGTCCTATTTTTAAAATTTTTCCCCATATCTAAACTCTTTTTACCCAGCTTGACAAGCTCTTCCCGAATTCCTTGATTTTCAGCCCCTAGAGCAGCCAATAGGAGTATTTGTTCACTTTACCCGCAACCAACCAGAGAGCAGGATCTAAGCTCTAAGCCATCTTAAAAATTCTACCATCTTTTCTCCCTGATGAAGATTCAAAGCCACGCCTACCGGATCTCCTCGTCTCAACCAATCACCACCAGGCCACTTCACAGAATGAAAAACACGACTTCATCATGCTCAAAATCTCAGTACCCCAGATTTGGGATTGATGACTGTTTTACAGTCCGGATGTCTACATGAAAATGCCTACTCAGCTTCTCATTCAGAATGGAACAGTGGTTCGACCAAAGTCTTACTGCAGTCCGTAATAAAAAGTTAAGATTTAAAAAAGTAAGAATTTATAATTAAAAAAGACATTTAAAATTAAACAAAATCTAGATTGGCCAAGGTATCACTTGGTAGTCTAGGAAATCGGCTGGATACATATAGTGAAATTTTTTTAAAGATGGATTTTCACATGCATCTACATTTTTAAAGATATTTTACGGTGTTTTGCGAATTTTTTGTCTAATAGTTAAGATTTTGTAGACTGGTCTGAGATTCGAAAGATAAAAACCAGCAAGACTGAATTGACCAATTCAAGAAAAAGAAAAAAAATATATCTGCACCTTGTTAAATTGAAGCAACCGTAATCAATGTCACTGATTTCCGAAATAAAAAGATATGAACGATTTATAAAATATTACAGATTAAAACGAAGATTTTATTTATTTATTTTTGTTCT
>BMAU01005011.1:0-23166 GCA_019973935.1 Trichonephila clavipes | reverse complement strand
CTCGTAACCTATTGACATGATGGGGAAGTGGTCCCTATGTGTTTTTGTCTCAGGAAACCAGACGAGGATGTTGATACAGCTCTTTTATTTCCAAACTCGGTTGCTCAGGGAGTATGTCGGAACACTTACGATGGGCACCGTTTCTGCACTCTCGCTCGTCTGATCTCCCACACACACTCTGAAGAACTCTTAATTTGCGTTTCGCTTAATACACTTATTCACCCCACTGCGCATGCTCGAACACATATGACAGAATCATAACATTAAGTTTTAATTAATTTTTATTAATTATCATTAAAGTATCGTATTGTCATCCAAAACAATCGTGTATATAAAATTTCAGTTCAACTGAATGCTTTAAAAAGTGAGAAAAAAAAATCTTTTAAAGTTTTGACCCAAGTCGCTGAAAAAGAAACCAACGTGGCTGTATCTGTAATTCTTTAAATAATTAGTTTTGTTCAATTAATTTTAATTAATTATAATTAGGTTATCGTTTTTTTACCCAAAACAATAGTGTATAGAAAATTTCAGCTCAGATAAGCGCTTTGAAATGTATTTTATTAACGATTGAAAATTCCACCAAGATAAATAAATAAATAAATAGAGAGTGTGAGCTAATAGTAGGAATTGAAAAACATTTTCTTAAACAGAAATAAAACCTTTCAAAAACTCCGTAACTGATGAGAGTAAATCTGAGTGGTGGGCGGAGTTTCACTTTGTTAACTAAAAGTTGATATAAGACGAGTGAGTATTTATTAATGTCTCACTCTCTAAAGCAGTGATACTCACCCTGAGGCCCGCCGGCCTTTTCTGAAAAGCCGGTCATGGCCCATTGTACTAAGAAGTTCAGTTATGTAAGAACAAAGTACTAAAAATTTAGGGGGAAATTCAATCAATCAATCAAAGCTATAAATTTGCGTTTTTTGATAGTAGAATTTAAGCAATAGAGAGAGAGATAGGCTTGGTCATGTGAAACTAAATCGAAACAATCCCATAACTCAGTAAAAAATGCATAAAGTAAATTTTTGTGTGTGTGTTTGATAGAAAGAGGTTAATATAATATTCAAATAAAAGCCAAAACATGAGTTTTAATATTTTGATGAATTTTGCTTTGTCCAATATTGCTTTCGTCTTATAATGTGTTTTTTCCATTATCCTCTTGTTACGGCCCGTGAGAAATACCTGTCATATATATGTGGCCGGCGGGAAAAGGTTTGAGTATATCTGCTCTAAAGAAAAATGAGGATTGTTGGCGACGGATTTTGTAATTTTGAACCGTGGTTAAGCGAATGACGAAGACACCTAAGCTGCACCTCATGCCGACTTGAGAACTTTGAACCATGACAGATTAACGTGCATCAGCCCCTCTCTTTACAGGGCGGTTTAGTGGCACAGGATTCGAACTTGCGAATCGATAGCACCGGACACGCGTTCGTGGTCAGGACTATACCGGGACACTATAAATTATAGCATACTAGCTGGTATACCATTCTTCGCACGGGTGAACTGAAAAATTAAACAATACAGATTGAAGGATAAGGAAGTTTTTAATGAGTTAATCTTACGTGAATTGCACATTAAACAAAACAAAAAAAAAAGCTTTTTGAATATCTCAGCTGAACAAAAAAAATTATATATTTGTTAAATTTTAAGTCTGTAAATCTAATTGCTGATAAAAAGGATTTTTTTTTTATTTATAACTCCCCGAAACTCTATTGTAGGTCGATCTTTGAAAACACCTTCTTAAACTGATCTCTGCTCAGCAAAAGTAACACATTGTTACAAATTTTGTGTGATGAACGCTTAAAACAGTGTAAATAATATATATATATATATGGAAATGAAATACGTTAATATTACTTTCTGTTGTATTTATTTTATGTTAAAATTGTAATATTCGCAAGCAACGCCGTTCCTTAAATTATAATGGTGATTCAATGGAAACATAGCGAAATGTTGTTGATAGAGTCAAGTTGGCAACTGTCTAGCTATTTTAATAGCTCGAGCTTTATTAGAGCTTTGGGAAAGATTAGACTTACGCTTTCGCGGCATAATTCTTAGTAGGTACTTTTTCTATACTTCCAAAAAATACAGTACAGTAGTTATTATTATTTTTATACTAAAAAAATGCAATACCTACCTAGTCAGTTAACCTTATAGCGTTATAATTAACTACTAACCACAAACAAATTATGCGAATTTATCCAAATGATGTAGTGTGAAAAAGACAAAGTTTATCTACTTCAAATATCAGAAGCGATAAAGTATTTATTTTGATATAAGAATCAATTTGTTACTACCAAATGTGTATAGTAAAATCATAAAAAAAAACGTGCAGAGAAATAAATTATCAATTTTTATTGTATTTATGGTTCACTATTTTGGCGATAATGGTTTACACATGAAAAAAAATCAATAGTAGCTATTCAAATAAAAAGAGATTAAACACAACCTCTTCCTTCGAAATCTAGTTTTATTCTAAAATAAAAAAAAATAGTGATTGCACTGATTAAAACAATAAACTAGAAGACAGTGCCTGGCGTAGACAAAACAAAAGAGGAAAGTTTGGCTTCACACATAAAAGATAGATATATGCTGTGGCGGGCTTTTTTTGCAGCGCTCGCCAGAATAGTTTGCAAATGTCAGAATTTTTTTCCATTTACTTGACAATTATCATTATATTTTGGACACTTCACACAATATCTTTATAAATTATGGCCTATGTGTTATTCTGATGTATAAGCTATTTGTAAAGTTTCATTAAAATCTATTTTGTTGTTTTTGCGTGAAAGAGTAACAGACATACATACAGACATACAAACTTTCACGTTTATTATAAACTTAGTTTAGTATTTCTCTTTAATTTTATGAATTATGCGCGCTCAGCTGTGCAACTTAAAAAACTGTGAAGCCTTCATTTTAATAAAAAGCTAATAAATATATAATATGTTGCGAATGAAGTAGTGTAAATATCTCTCTAAATTCCCTTTTTTGACAACCTCTCCGTGTTTTTTTTTGTGTGTACGTTATTGATTAAAAATAATTCTCTAATAATAATTTTATTAAGTTCTTTCTGATCTCTTACAAGGGGAGGGCACGACTAAGGAAAAAATAAAACAAAAACCGTTCGCGCGACTCGAACCTTGGCCGGTCGCGTGGTACACAGGTACTCTACCAACTACACCATTGCGTCGTTGAAGGTAATTAAAATTTAATTGTATAAAAGCTAAGCATGAATTTCGAAGGCTATTTTCTCTTAATTGACAGGTCAGTCGGCGCTATTACATTGGGGGTTGATTACCCGAAAGGAGTACTACTATACCCAAATGAATTTCCTTAGTCGTACCCACCCCTTGTTAGTGAATCATAGATTATTCCCAATATTTGAACTAAAATATTTTTTTCATCTAACTTATAAAATTCAAGTGTTTTAAATTGAGTAAAAAATTATTGTTTTCTTAAATTACATACTTATTTTTTAAAAAATAATATTAGTACATTTAGCTGTAAATTTTTGACGTATATTTATTTCGCTGCTACTACTAACCTATTAATGATGAAATATCTGAGACTCGTAATGAAAGATAAAATACGAGCAGCGATCTTCAACTTTTCTGGCTGTTGAGACTCGTTTTGTAATTGAGAAATTTTCCATATACATGAAAGGAAACGTGTATTTAGGTTATTCAAGTACATTACAATAGTTAATCAACATATTTTTAATGTTATTCGCTTTGCATTATATACGAGTAAAGAAATAATATTCTAATTCACACATTGCAATTCATTTCGTCCATTCTGTTTAATCACCAGGAAAAAAAGGTAAACAAAGTGAAACTCGCTTAACACGAAACTGAGGAGACTGAAATATTTTTTCGTGTTAAAGAATATTGCGGAGAAAAAAACATTACATTCAACAACATTAAGTTCATTAGAGTGCATTTGATTTACATACATATGCATACATACACGCGTATTTAAGAAAAATCAATGAAACAAAATCATTCACTACGAAATTTTATCTACAAAATTTAGCTATATCAAAATCTTTACAGAATTCTGTTTTCATCGCGAATCAAATTCACTGATTTTTACTCACAGTACGATGTACTCGTTACCGAATTTCAGAGTCAACTAATGAAAGATGGGATATTCTTGTGTGTAGGATAGGAGGGTGAAAGTAGCTTAGATAAACAAAATTGGTTCGCAGCACAGACTATTCTGAGGGTATTTCAAAGCTAAGTTAGCCTCCTTTCTACGAAACATTTGAAACCACCTCCCTTTCACTTCATAACCTTCTTAAATCTCACCTGCGCAGATGTTGTTTTCCGTATTTTGTTCATTTCCAGAAGGAGAATCTTTTCTTGTTAAGCTATTTTTACATAGTAGATTGTCCGGACCGTTGTATTGTTTCGTGTTAACCGATATTTCGTCTTAAGCGCTTAAACGTATTTCACTGTATGTAGCTTACTTCTACTTACTTTCTTAGTATAAATAGTATATTGTTATACTATATAGCCTTAGTATATAGTTATGTAGCTTACTATCTTAGAGTTTTATTTTGATCAAGTTAAAAGGGCTATAAATGTAGTTATTTAAATACCTTTGTGTGATGAAAGTTTAATCAAAATGTGTGCAATACAATCTCATGCATTTACAGAATTCACATCAGTAAATTTTTATTTTTGATGCAACTTTCTAAAGAAATACAACAGATTATCAGTGATATCTCTCTCTCTCTCTCGTTACTTTAAACTTGCCACTCATAATCAAATAACAGGACACAAAAGTCTGATAAATTCCCTTATACTTAAAATTCGCGTAATTTACATTAAGCATGCAGGAGCGCCATCAATAATCCTTGTCGAAAGTGAAACTAAAACCTTTAACTAATGTAAGAGAAATTTTTAGGTACCCAGATTCGTTACTTGCGCTATTATTTAATTTTTTATGTGTATATTCAGTGAAATACATTTGACACGAAAACATAAGGCAAAATATCGGTTAACACAAAATAATATACAACGGTCCCGACAAACTAATACGTATTTTCGTGCATTTTTTTCTCTTAACACGAAATGAAAATCGCTTGACTCGAAAAAATTTCCCTTCTGGTAATGAACAAAATACAGAAAACACCAGCCGAATTGGACTGTCCTATTGTATTATGGGAACAATTCTTTGCAATAGGTGATGATACTGTGTGTACAACCCCAATTATGGCAGACGAAGACATTTTGGAGTTTATTGAAAACTCAAAAAATATCGTAGATGCAGATTCCGACGACGAAAATGAAATGGATAATGCAGCTCCTCTTCCCATGTCATCCGAAATGAGGAACATCATGAAAAGTATGCGCAATTATTTAGACGATGAAATGAATAACAAAATAGATGGCATCGAACAATTTGATGCTAAAAAAGAAAATGCAAAGAAAAAATATGGAATTATTTTCCAAAAACTCAATAAATGTTTCGTTTTTCAAAAAAATTGAAAATTTTGCAGTAAATTTTATTTTGTTTTTGTGAATGTTTTTGTTTCATTGATTTTTATTAAATACATGCATATAAACATATCAAAGGAAATGCTCTCTAATAAACTTAATTTTGTTGATCATATGTTTTATTAGCAATGTTCTTTAACACAAAATTCTTTTAACGCGAAAAAATATTTCAGTCCCCTCAATTTTGTGTAAACGATTTTCACTGTAAATTGTGATAGTACGTCACAACTTTTTTCTTTTCCAGGCCTTCTTCACATGTATGAAATCCGAAGACGAACCTTGCAAGAAACGGCGCTGGCGATTCAACCACTCCTCCAGGTTCCGCAAGAAGCTTGTTCGAAGTTTGTGGTCAACACGAGGTTGCATCCTTGGACTCACAAATAACGGAACGCGAGTTTAAATAAGTCACATGAATTGTTCATTTCTTACTGACTTTCAGGTGCTATTTAAAGAATATGGAACTTTGTAAACTTACGCATACACATAGACTAAGAGAGATTCGCAGTAGCATATTGTATACAAGGAAATGAAAATCTTAAAAATAAGTTTCGAATAAAAATATTTCTATAAACGTCAGTTTTTTTCTTCTTCCTTTATTATATTCAGGAAAAACAGTTTGAAATAGAATATAGAAAAACTTCTTGTATTTTAGTTTTTTCGAATAGTGTGGTCACATACGGGTAATATTTTTATACAAATTTGATGGATGCCCCTCTACAGAGCGGGTTTTTAGTAAAACCAAGACTCGAATCCACGACTCTCCGATAACGAGTTCTCAGATCACGGTGAATTTTCAGTAATGGAAATCGCAGTATATTCCTTGTCACCAATGTTGCAGTTATAAAACTAAAAAGTACAGCAAAATTTTCTCCTCGGGACATGAATCGATCATGTTAATTAAAAAAAGAGTACAGTAAAAAAAAGAAATATTATATATATTCTTATTATTTCTCTAATTCACGTTGAATCAAAATTGAGTAAAAATAGAATGGGATATATCTATGAACCCGAGATAAGAGAAACTTGATTCCATGAAGAATGCTTGTAGCTATAAAAATGGATGAAGATTATTTTACATGGTTTATATCTAATATATACAGTCACTCAAAAAAGTATTGGGACACTTGGCATGCATAATTGAAAAGACATTTATAGAAATTTTTATTGTATTAAAACAAAAACAAAATTAATTCTGAAATATTTTAACATTTGGTGTACAGTATATAAGGAAAATTTTATTAATATTATAGAATTATAATTTGATCTAGCTTTTCAAATATAATTCAAAGGCACACTGGAGTCAAAAAAGTATTGGGATACTTCTGAAATGAGAAATTTAACAAATATACAGCGTATCAATAGAATTTAATTTCACGCTACTTTTTTAGACTAGAAGTTTAAACACAAATGTTTCAACAGATAAGATTATTTATAGAAAATAGGGCGAGAAACAAATAAAAATTGGTTGATGTGCGAAATCTCGTAAAAAGTCATTGGAAAGAGCGGAAATCAATTCGCTGCATAGGAAAATCTTGAAATTGAGTTTTTAACATCATTAACAGGTTCAAGAAAACAAACAGTGTTGAAAACAAGCAATGATCAGGGCGTTCAAGGATATTTAATGAACGTCGTGGATTGTGAGACAAGTACACATTAATCCAAGAGCTAGTGCATTAAAAATGACTTTGCAATGTAAAAGTAGGTTCAGGAAATCAGTAAATCTCAAAACTGTCAGAAATTTTTTAAGAAAACATAAGTATCATGGTAGAGTACCTCAAAGATAGCCCTACATCAGCAAAGTAAATAGACAAGCTAGGTTGGCATTTGCTAAAATGTATGTAAGGCAGCTAACAGAATATTGGAAAAATATAATTTTTGTCTATGAAAGCAAATATAACATTTTCGGATCGGATGGCAAGCAAAAAGTTTGGTGGAAATCAAATACAGCAATGCATGTCAAAAATTTACGGCCTACTGTCAAATATGGAAGGGGTAACCAAATTGTCTGGGGCTGCATGGCAAGCTCTGGTTTCGGGAACTTACATTTTATTGATGGTATAATGAATAATTTGTCTATATCTTGACATATTCAAGCGAAATTTAAAGCAAAGTGCGAACAAGCTGGGACTCTCAGGATATTTTACATTGTAGTACCAAGATAATGACCCGTGACATACTGCAGATATTTGCAAGTAATGGGTCCTCTACCACTGTCCTAGAGTTATTAAAACTCCTGCACAAAGTCCAGATCTTAATCCCATTGAACACGTGTGAGATTATTTGCAGCAAAAACCATATGAGCACCAAATTTCTAACTAGCAGGATTTGAGAAAATATTTGGTCGAAGAGTGGACCAAAATCGATAGATCGTTTTGCAAAAAATTGATACAATCCATGCCAAATAGACTTCGAGATGTCATGAAAAGCAAGGAGGGCCCAACAAGATATTAATTTCTAGTTTGAATTTTTTTTCTTAATTTTTTTAGAAGTGCCCCAATACTTTTTTGATCCTTTTCTTAACTCGATTACTTTTATTTTCAATTTTAACCATAATTGCATTAATGTATGAGTTTTGTTCAAATTACCATTTAACAAAATAACGTTTATTTCTTTTTTTTTTGTTTCATTTGTATGTTTAAGTAAAATCTTACGATAAAAATCTATGAACTGGTAGTGTGTCCCAATACTTTTTTTTTGACAGACTGTAGATCGACGGCATATCTTTCTTCCGCTGCAACATTTTATCACTGTTGCTTCCGACATTTCCGCTATGTGGTTCTTTTAATTAAGTCGTTACATTACTGGGTTGTTCTCCGAAATGGGAACTTATCGTAAATTTAATAAAAATATTACAAAGTGTTTGATTAACTTAAGAAAAACTAATCAATTTGATGAATCCACATTTAAAGACTAAAACTTAATCATTCGCTCTTCTTATCATTTGAAAAACCATGAATAATTTTAAAGTTTTTAAAATATTAATAATATATTGGTCATTACTTTTTGTTTTAAAAATAGATCAGATTTATTTGTCTATTTAATTACCGTATATATTTAAATCTAAGTCACCATCCATTCTAAGGCGCACCCCAAATTCTCAACAAGTTTTTGTGGAAAATGAAAAATAATGTAAAATGGTTTATCGGTTATTCAGTTTTATGAGATTAAAATAAATAAAAATGAGAACAAATAAGAAGTGAATAATTAGTTATGTAACAAGAAAAAAACTTTTAAATAGATACAGGAATTAACTTGTAATTGCTCCATCCATCAGATTTTTCTTCGATTCTAAGCCGCATTAGATTTTCAGTGGCATTAACATTGGAAAAAAAGGATAACTTAGATTCGAGAAAATACGGTACATCTGTGTGTTTTTAATTTTTTTCGCGTAGAAGAAATTTAGCGTTTCATCATGAGTATAAATTAGAAATGAAGTGAAAATCATTTTAAAGCACATTATTAGTAGGGTTCATTGGTAGATTTTCTGATTTGAGCATTTTTAAGACGCATCGAAAAAGGAAAATAAAGTGTTCATTTCATTACATTATTTAAAATGTTGTATCATTCACTTGTTTCCTAATTTAAAACTCGATTATTTTCACTTTTTTTAATTTTGAAAAATTTTTCTATAAAAAAAGTCTGTTTTTGTTGTTATGAATTGTTGTAACATTTTCAGAGCTGGTCCTTTTCTTGGTAGCCATTATGTGGACGGTCTACAGTTTTTCTGAAACATGCAGATGCTGCATGAAAAAAGTTCCTGAAAGCATTTAATGAAATTATAGACTTTTAGGAAAATTTGTCATTTCTAGGAAAAGTAATTTGAAAATATTTTACACGAATTATTATAAATTATTGGAATAAAAAAAAGGAGAAACTGACTTTTTCAGAAAGAGAAATATCAAATAAAATGAATTCAGGAACCACTCTGTAGGCCTACTAAATTATAATATCCATGATTAAATTTAAATTTCATCTTTCATACACATATACCTTTAATACTTTTTTCAGATGTATTTTTTCCTTCCAACTTTTTTATTTTGCCTGAAATAAACCTCAAGTATTTAAAAACATCTTTAGTGTTCAAATAAGATTATCTGTCAACCGAGCAAAAGATATAATTTTCTAATTTTGAAGAAAACGGAAGTTCATGTTCAGTGCAATGCACATATAATATACACACAGATTTAATTTAAACAATTTAAAAAAAAACAAATGAACAAAATAAGTATTTCTCTAGCGTTAGAATATTATTTTTATAACAATACCTCATTAAAAAGCTTTTTTTTACAATAGAATATCCAATTGAATATTTTTCGAAATCCGAAAGCATAATGTCGTTGCCACAAACGATTTTACATAAAATAAACAAATAAGTAAATAAAATGACATGTTCGAAGAAATTAATTAAATTAAATATAAGTCACGTGATACTAATTCAAAATTTTTTAATTATATTTTTCGTCTTTTTTTATCATATTCATCTTTCTTTGAACATCAACAAATTTAAAATGATAATTAGACATAAATTCTTCCTTAACCTTGAAGCAATTATGTATTTCATTTAATTATGCTTTTTTTCACGGCAATGCAAATATTCAAAAGTGGAACATCAATAACAGGATGTTAGGATGGGTGTGTTAATAACATAACAGGATAATGCCGGATATTGAAAAAAAAAGTTCCGGTCAATCTCAACCCAACACACAGATGATCATTGTTTACGATATATGTGGTGATCCACGGTTTTTTAAAAGTAATCGTTTGCCTCGTTTTGATAAAGATTTTTCCAAAATATTTTCTGCTATTCTTTATTTATTTTAAACTACTACTCACATTGTTATTCTTATGTATTATGATTTCTTTTTCCTTATATAGCGCACTAATATTATATTTGTAACTCACATAAATGTAGTTTCCTGTCAAAGTTTTTAATTTTTATTTTTGCAGGATTCGAAAGAGATTTATCGTTCTTTAATTATCGTGCTTCTCGAATTATATTTCATAAATTGGTAATTATTAAAATTTTTAGAAATTAAGCTACCACATAGTAAAATTCTAACATCTAAAAGTTTGCATGCAAATTTTTATAAAAAAATACAATGAAATATACATAAATCCTGATGTAATTATTAAAAAGAAAGAATACACCACTATCGAATCGAATATGAATATCGATCTTGCTTCGGATCTTTTTCTTTTATCTATGCTTTAAAAATACTTCCATAATACATAATGTGTTGCACAATTCCCTGTGTCCAGTACAATATTATAACAAACAGTACAATAATATTCAAATTATTATGTTGTGAAAATTATTTTTTGTATTAGTAACACGAGTTTTGTTCAGAAAAATATTGCATATTAGGAGTTAATTTTACCTTCTTATTATGATGCAATACTATAATGAAATGAATACAAATACAACAGAATTATTGTTAAATTACGTACCTTTCACTCGGCCTTTTATATTATTTGATTGAATTGTGAAAAAAAATATATACTGATGCTACTTCGTAAAACACATATTTATAATACCGTTTAAAAATAAAGATGCCATAATGACCTGCATTTGTTTTTGGTTTAGTTAATGTAACATTAGAGTTACACAACGGACTACTAGCGTCTAAAATTCGCAATTTGAAACAATAATCAACTGAAAAGAATGATATATGTATCATTATATCGTCACAAAATAACACCCTCATTTAGGGTAGTTTTATTATTTCTTTGTGAATGATAATTTAGAGGATGACACTCATAATGCAAGTAAAAACTTTCCTTAAAAACTTATGTAAACAGAATTTTAAGCGTGTGTTATATCATTAAAAAATTTATAAAAGAGCAATTTAAAATTAAAAATGTTTCATGTATTAACAATATTGAAACTCTTTTCAACATATTCTCAATTTTTTTATCCTATCGTGTATTTTTCTCACTAGTTTTATCTGTATTAATTTTTTCCTAGAATCGCGTGAAGGCTCTCAAAGACGGACATCATAGTTCTGAATCATGGTCAGATGACGAGGATTACTCACGAGCTGGTGTCTCACTCTCTTGATTTTTATCTCGCGTCATGTGAAAAACATTTTGCTCCGTTCAACTGATTCACATTCCATTATTCGTCTTTACAAACAGTAAGTTGCATCAACGCTGCCAATGAAATTTTCGAGCAAACATATTAAATTATATTAAAGCCCCATTCATTTAAAAAGATGTCATTTTTTTTTTTTTGAAAAAAGCATTAGGAAAGCTTTAACAAATTTGGTTTTTATGAAATACTTATGATATTTATTATTGAGTTATAGGCTTTTATATTTTTACTAAAAAGGTTTGAATTCATTTTTAGTTTGTAATTTTACAAGTTTTTATAGAAGACTATTTATTCAAGTACATTTTAACATTTTTAAGTCACAAGATAAGCAGAGACTTATTGGAGATATAGAAGGAATGCGCTTCTTAGAAAATTACAAATTTAGAAACAATATTACTGAATATTATTCATAATTCATTGCTATAATCTTTTTCTACGGTAAATGATATTAACAATTTTCAAATCCATATATACCGTATTTACTCGAATCTAAGCCGCACTTTTTTTTCTGTGCGGCTTTGAATCGAAGGAAATAAAATTCGTTGGATGGGGCAATTAGAGCAACTACAGGCTCATGTATGTATTTAAAGTTTATTGCACTAGTAAAATAACTAATTATTCACTCTTTATCAGTTCTTATTTTAAGTTTATTTAAATTTCGTAAAATTGAATATCACGTGCGCGATAAGCACTATTTTACATTTTTCACAAAAACTTTGGGAATTTGGGGTGCAGCTTAGAATCGATGGTGGCTTAGATTCCAATAAATACGGTATTACTAAAAAATATTACTATATTAACATTCATTGGACATTACAAAAAATATGCATGTTTTTAAATTTTGAACTAGGAAGAAGTATATCGAATATGTACTACCTTTCTGCAAATAACTCACTGTTCGAAAAAAATAAGAGTAAAGTAAGGAAAAAAATTCCTCGTTTGGACGTTATTTTTTATTCCTTTAAAACCAATTATTTATTTATAAAGGAATCAGATTTTGAAAATTTCCTATTGATTAAAACAATTACGAAGTTAATCATTTATTTAAAATTGTTAATGGGCTGCGGATTGGTGTTTTACCATTGAAGACCTAGTACATTCCCCGAAAGCTGGTATCTCTTTTTAGTACCGCACCATATAGGCGGATATCAATTTTCGCAAGTAATTTTGACTCCCAGTTTCTCCCCCAGAGGGAGACACCTGAGCTCTGGTGATGCAAAACCCAAGGTGACCAATTTTTTTACAATGAAAAAAGAGGACGAAAAATTTTAGAAAAAAGTTACAACGTAAATATATGAAACATCTAATTAATTCAAACAAAAATACACTAATTACGCGAACATTCTTTTTATTATTTACATAAACAAAAGTGTTTCCTCACTGAATTTTTTTTTCTGTCAATATTATTTTCTAATATTGGAAATTATTTCTATATTGGAAATTTCGGAGCAAAAACTATCCTTCATACTGGATTTTACGGTAAGTACTGCAGCTAAAATATCAACATTCAGTCTTGATTTCTCATTTGTTCAAAAATTATTACCAACTGTAAAAACTCTTTCAACTTCTGCATTAGTTCCAGGGCAGCGCACAACGAAAATTCAATAAGAATAACTAAATTTTTATATGGAATGTGTTCCTTTTTAAAATGGTTAAGTATTTAAACCCATCTTTTTTCAATTTCAGTATGTTGGCTTTCCAATTGTTTCAATTTACTAAAATTTAAATATATATTTAGTCTTCTAATTTCTTCAAACAGACAATTGTCATCAGTTTTAATATCAGGCATGCATTTCTTTTGAAAAAAACTCCACATAGTTTTCTGTATCCACCCAATTTACTTGCGATAAAGTCAAAACACACCATTGAAAACGGTTATTTTCTGTGATATTTGTGTTTCAGACCCTTTTTTTCGGCATGCTGGAAACATGTTTGGTTCATCTCTGAATACAGAGATTAACAGATCAGTTTTAAAATATTGAAAAGGAGGACAAGTAGGAGGGCACTTTTCGAGGAAGGACAAAACCTATAAAAGGAGGACCGTCCTCCCTAAAGGAGGATGGTATGTCACTTTATTAAACCATACTTAGGATTTTTTAATTTTGCCGAGAGCATCCAAGCCAAACAGGAACTCAAGGGTCTCTTACATGCCGCATAATCATGCGAAGCTTGTCATAGATTATTAAAGGATCAAAAATAAATCAATTTGTGTATAAGTTACAAAAATCAAAAATTCATCGAATAAAAATGGTTTGAAAATTGTTAATCTATACCAAGATAAAATTTCCAAGTTCTTATGTTTGTAAATTATTTCGAAGGAACAAAATATTTTTTAGAAAAGAAAAATATTTGTGAATGATTTTTTGCAGATTCATAACTTAAAAATATCTGTAAACGGGTTTAAAAATGTTGCTTAATATTACCTAATATAGAGGTTATTGATTGTACAGCAATATAATCAAAAATGTGTTCAATCCATTTTATTGACATGAATATTCATCATTTTTGAAATTTTGATTATAGAAATATGTTTGTTTCGTAATCAGGGATTGTAAGAAATCCTTTTTTTCGATTTTGAAGATGTACATAGTATACTAATTTATATATTCTATATAAATTAAATTAATACAATATATAATATAAAATATCATATAATTATGATAATAATATATATGATTATATAAAATAAATCTTGCTCTGGTTTTCAAATTAAAAATGCGTATGCTCCTTGTGGGAATCCCTTTGGATTCCTCCCTGGACTCCAAGATTGAATTGAGGCAAAGAATGACCAGACGACATTTTTACAATAACAAATTATATTTATTCACTTGAATCAACCATCTAATTACAAAGATTTATAAAGATGTCTACGTCAATGTGATTGACCCTTACTATTAAATTAAATCACGAAATATGATACTTATCAAATATTAAACTCAATATCGAACGGTACTACCGGAATAAGAAGACCAAAAGATAGATACACGCAATTTGAATTACTAGCATTGGTTTCCAATTGTAGATCGCTGCCTAATAATCAGCGAGACGCTAATCGCACAATCAACTTGAATTTTCTTAGAACTCCATCAACCTTTCTCTTGGCGTATAACCTCTCCTGCTAACTTACAACACTCTCCTTGAATACTATGACTAATTTGCATATCCCGGTTTCTTCTTTTAGAGTTGGTTGGAAATATACGCGAATTTATAATCCCCAAAGACGCCCAAGAGTATTAGTGATAAAGTGCCTTACAGATCCGTCACATCCTCACCTATTTTTAATCGCTTTTAAAAAAAATTATTAGATCTTTTCTATTATTCTTGAATTTCAAAAAATTCCTTGAGTATTATAGTATTTTAGCCGCCCCCCATCTGGTATAGTGGTTAGTGACGGTGCACCTTGACGGTTTACCATACTGCTGATCCCTCGGGCCTGGGTTCGAATCCCGGAGAAGGTATAGTATGGTATATGGCGGGAAACCCCTTACCACCTGCAAAGTGTTCTCTTTCAAAATTGGGGCGGAACCGAGCCAAATAGTACTGCCACTTGTATCGTGCTCAAAGCTACGACTAACGACAAGGGTACAACTAGCTCGTTTCCGCAATGAATTTCGAGGGCCTCGATTTGACACCGTCAAGCTAGTGGCATTAGCAACAGTGTTTTTGAAAAATTTTTTAAAGTAACTTCTGCTAATTTTTTAAAAATTGTTTCCTTTCAAACCGTGAATAACAATTAATAAGAAAATACAGTTTTCTCTTATAATGCATTCAAACACACTTAAAAGAATTTTTTTTCGAAGTTTCCCATTAATTTGAAATTTGTTCAATAATAATTTTTTTTAGATATTTTACATCTTCGAGTAATCTCCCCCTTCAATTCTTAATGGTATTTTATAGGTTATCAAAATTCGAGACTTATTCGTTAGGTAATATGAGATGGGCGCCATTATATTACAGAGTAAACAGAGTTTTCCCTTTAATTGTCAGATAAAAACAGAAAATAAGTACTGATGCACCATTTGTAAGCTATGGAAAAGAATGCAATACGACCTTTTAAATTGAAGTAGGCACTCCTGGTCTTAAGACTAGGCGGAAAATCACGTTTTATCGTAAAGCTTGCATTCAACAACGTATTCTCATTTTTTTAATGTTAAGATTGCAATCTAATACTTTTTATTGTAAATAAAGAAAGACGAACACACAAGTTATTGCATCCTTTAGGTGCAAACATGTGCAATCGTGTAATGTACTTATCTCTTCAGGGCCGAAAATCGGTAAATTCCCCTTCTCAATTTAGAATGCGGCTGAATGGTGGTGCGAAAGGATGCCGATCTTGCGCCTCTTCAGTTCGGTCTTTGATCAGGTTGCCACATCTTTATCGTTATCGCTTATTCTGCTACTTTTATTATTTTACACTATTTGAATTATGTAAACATTTTTCGGTTTTATAAATTTTTCTTACTTCTAAAACGTAAATAAATTTCTTTCATTTGTATGCATCGATAATAATGCGATATTTTTTATGTTTATACAGTGCTTCTCAAACTTTCAATACTGGCGCCCCCCTTTTCAATCACAATTTTTATAGCGCCTCTCCCCTAGACATTAATAATGTACTGAATGCAATAATAATGCACTTTGACGCTAAGGCAACAATCTTTATTATAAACCGTACAAATTCAAGACATAAGTATTAAATTTTGTATATGTTACTTTTAAGCAAAAAAAAAAAAAAAAAATTAAGTAATAGGATAATTATTATGTTATTTTTCCTTTCTCTAATTTTTAAATTGGAACATATAGCAAAATGCGGTGGCTTCTAAGAAGACAAAATATAAATATCAGCTAAATATTGAAAAAGAACTCAGAGGGTCAATTTCTAATCATAAGCATTCCTTTGAAAAACTTTGCTCTGCAAGACAAGCCCATGGAAATCACTAATACTTATTAAACTTGTTCTTAATTTAGCATTATTTAATTAGTTATAAAATACTCTGTGCAGCACTGATACATTAAAAGTTTACCGGCTGAAGTACCCGCTCTTTGCACGAGTTCATTTATAAGAAAATAAAACATTATTGATATAATCGCTGAATTTTAAGAAGAGTAAAGCCAAGTGCGCAACAATGTTTACAAAAATATAAAATGATTTTTTAAAATCATTGCTCAAATTATAATTAGTTTTAAGCGAACTGTAATTTTAAGCCTCATAGAATTAGCATTTAGAATTGATGTTGAATAATGAACAATAATATAAAATTCCGATGAAAAATAATTGTATTATTTTTAATATTTAAAGTGAGAAGACATCAATATGTTTTAACCCTGGAGCAGGAACGCACTCGATACTAATGGTCGAGTGGGATTATTGAGTCACCCCAATCCTTTTTTTATAATTATTTTTATAGTACACAATAAAAATCGTAATTCCAGTGAATAATTTAATTAAGAGAAAATATACTCACCCCTACTTTCAAGGACACAGAAAATATTTCGGAAAAAAAGTTATCACACCGGGAACTCAGTCAAAACAAGTACTTTAATATTGTAAAAAAACGTTTGTCACTCCCAAAAAAGGAGATATGTGACAAATATATTTCAGTTCGCACGTTAAGACTGTCAAACAGAAGGATAGTGTCAGAGCCATTGGTAACAATTAAACAGTTTTGCCAGAATTAACGATTTCATGCACTCTGTGCTCGGCGTGACAGCTCTGGATTAAAAGTGTATTTATTACAATATGGATGTTCAAAAAAATTATGCAAAACTTTTTTCATTATGCTTTATATGTTTGGGAATAGCTCATAGAAATAAGTCTTGGCCAAGTAATCCTTCAAAATGCTCTCTGTGCTTTTCCAAAAATCATACAAATATTTTACAAGGAAAAATTCGCAGCAGAAATAGTTTATTTATAACTTCCCTAAATGAAAAAACAAATACATAAGAGCAGGGACGTAACTAACCATACAAGTAAGTTCGAAGGTCAAACCGCAGCAAATACATTCTGCTGCCTACAGCTGATGACAATAATATAACAGTGAAGAATTTTTTATCTTCCTAAAATTTTTTTTTGATTATGGGTCTGGGTTTAGTTTTTTCTCATTTTGGTTTGAAAAGAAACCGTAGTAAAAAAATCTCTCATCATGGGATTACAGCAAATTAAATAAAAGGTTTTTTATTTGGTTACAGTATCAAAGATAGCTAAAATGAGGTTTTGAAGTAGAAGCGTTTAGATATCGCAGATATATAAATTATATCAGTGTAAATGTGTATTTTTTTATTATGCCAGAAAGTATTTTGTTTTACTTCATTCCAGTAAATAAATTTTTTTTAATCTTTTATTTTCGATATGCTCGCGCCCCCCTTGTACCTTTATCGCGCCCCCCAGTTTGAGAAACACTGTGTTTATAGATAAAGGATTTTCTAATTTTTATCTTTTATTTTACGGGTTCATTTAAGAATATATCATATGCAAAAGCTATAATATAATAATATACACGTGCATATGTTAATTACAGCAACAACAACAAAATCGCGTTTTATAGCCTTATCAGGAAGTAGTGTAATATTTTAATCAACTTTGTTTCTACTCTGTGAGTATCTTTTTACTAATATTTTTATTGAAATAGACTTTTGCAGACGCTATCTATAGATAATTGTTTCTTTTTCATTTGCAATTAACTTAATTTTTAAAGATTGAGATTACGAATTGAAAATTTTTTTTCTCTTTTTATCTCGTAATTTGCGATTATGATTCATTTGTACTTGCTGAATTTTCCAGGAGAATAGGATTATGTTGATTTTTTTACAAAGGGATTTCTTTTTAAGCACAAATCTACATAGAAAAATGTGCTTGTATTATACTAGCCATTACCCTTCCTCTTCACCATTACCCTTCCGCTATGATGTACGAATATATATTGTTTATCAGTTCCACAATGCAATGAAAAACATTCTTATAAATCTCACTTCTTAATTTAAAAAAAAAGACTCGTATTTCTTGAAATAGAATTTTTTTATGCTCTCACAGCCCCTCCTTCGAAGTGAATTTCCACAAAACTTATTTTTAATGGATCTGTATTCTACAAAATATACATGCATGACAAATTTAAAGATTTAAAGTCTAAATCTAATATTTAAAAAACGGATTTTTTTTATCGATAAGCCCCTTTGAGAAACATTTTCCCCCAAACCCGTTCTTAGAGGATTTCAATTCAACAAGAACAAGAACAACAACAAAACATGCAAACCAAATTTCATTATTATATTCCTAGTAGTCCGAAAACGGGATTTTTTTAAAATTTATACTCCCCAGTAACTCTTCTCCCCCCCTCCTATAGAAGTCGATTTCCGTAAAATCAGCTCTTAGCTGATCTCCATCAAAAAATACATGGTAACTAAATTTCAAGCCTGTGAATCTAACAGTTCAAAAACCGAAATTTTTTTTATCTATAACGCTCCTCCTTAAACCTTCACAATTCCCCTTGAGGGTCAATATTTGCAAAACACCTTTTGTAGCAGACCTCTACTCCGTGAAAGGAGGCAAAGTTCTAAAATGGGAATATTTATCTATAACGACCCTTAAGCCTCTTAGGGGTCAATTTAGTAATATCCTTTTGTAAAGGACCTCTACTCCATGAAAGGAACGTGCCTACCGAATTTCAAGTTTGTAGGTCGAATAGTTATCTGTAACGCCACTTACGCCCTCGCAAAACCTCTTGTAGTTAGATTTTCGCCGTTTCCAGCGGATCTCTCTACTCCATGTGGTCGCGGTAGCCGAGTGGTATAGGTATCGGATCGTAGCTGGCTTTGTCACGAGTTCGAGCCCAGTACCACTAATGACCCGCTGTGTAGGGCAGCAATGCACGCTAAATCTGTCGAGAGCTGAAACGTCCTCCCGTTGCTGTGGTGTGGTAGTTAGGAGAGGGGGTGCCAGCTCAGGTGTCGTCCACGTTTCTTGACCATGGTTCAAAATTACGTGGTCTGTCGCCAAATGCCTTCGTGCGACTTAACAGTGCGACGTTAATATTCACTCACTCACTTTCTACTCCATGAAAGGAACGTGCCTTCCAAATTTCAAGTTTGTAGGTTGAATAGTTCAAAAGCTGAACTAGTTATCTGTAACGTCACTTAAGCCCTCGCAACACCCCTTGTAATTAGATTTTCGCCAAGTCCGCTGCCAGCGGATCTCTGTACTCCTTGAAAGGAACGTGCCTTCCAAATTTCAATTGTGTAGGGCTAGTAGTTCGAGAGATATCGTAAAGAGTGAGTGAATGAATCAGTCGCTTTTCTTCTTTATGTATATAGATTATGATGAATTAAAATTTATACAATATGTGTATTTATATATATATTTCTTCCTACGTTAACTCAAATGAAGTTGTTGTTGTTCAATGTTACTGAAGTTGTTTTTACGCTTGCTCATTCAGTAGTTCACTCACGCATCTTAAATGACGTCACTTGTGTTGTCAAATCTCCGACCTTTGTAATCGGTTTTGAGTTCGGATTACTGGGCTGGATGTTTACCAAACTGACATGTTAGGGGCTGAGGATTCATCTCACACACATCCCACACACGCACCACACACACACACCACACACGCACCACACACACACACACAATGATCCTCTGTTTTAAGTATCCGAATGTTTATGTTTATTAAAGCAACCTTAGGATTATTGGCGACGGACCTGGTAATTTTGAACCAAGATCAAATGAAGACTCGAGCTAATACCCCACTCTTCTAGTATCTTTACCACGCCAGCGTGAGAATTTTGTGTCAAGACAGATTTAACAAACGTCAGCCCCTATACACGGAGAGTCTTCTGTGGCATCAGGACACGGACTTATGACACGCCGGCCACTCAGTGGTGTAACGGAGAATATTAGAGCCCCTCTCTGCAAAGTTAGGTTTTGGACCCCAAGTCAGATCTTACAAAGTATTGCAAAACCATAACATCAGATTTCGGTGGCCCTAGAATCCTAAGCCCCCTGCGATGCGAGGGTGTACGTTACGCCACTGCGGCCACTAGTTCGTACGTGCCCATGAACTTTAGGTTGCTAAATGAGTATCAAAAGTGTTGGGCAACAAATATAAGTCACTGAAAGAAAAACTACTTCTAACATATTAATCAAAAGGAAGGAAACAAGACACACATACACACTGCTCATACAAGAAGTTGATTCCCTTCCCCCTCGAATTAAAAAATCCTTCGTTTTCGAATGATCTCTTCCAGTGCACATGCCTACCTTGTTCTAATTTCATCTTGATCCCGAGAAGAGATAAACTCTTGCATGTCATTCGTATTCCTGGAAAAAATTAAGTAAAGCTTTTTTATTTGTTGTGAGCAAACAATATGTTCGTTCCCTGGCGCTCGATAATAAATTCTATCAAAGATTCGAACTTGTTATTAGTATCATATGACTGATAAATAACGCTTCGTGGAAATAGATTAGATTATTTGTATTTGTAGTAAGCATTTGGAAAAAAAAACAAATTTAAGGCGAAATTCCAAGTGGCGAGATATCTGTAGATAAAATTTTGATTCTTTCCTCAAATTATTTAAATTATTGTCGTCGCTCTTGCAGTACAGTTTTATTATAATTTTAGTCTTTATATTCGTTATTGGGTTATTTATTTGATTTATATATATATATATTAAAAGGAAAAATTCATAAAATATAGTTTCATTTTTTTCACTATACCGTAAAATACGGCGTAAAAGTGCACTTTTAACACAAAATATTAGATCGAAATTTACGGGAGCATCGGGTATAAAACTGAAAGCATTAAATAGAAAAAAAATAAGTATAGAAAAAAAAATTAGACCTACATATAACGAAATAATGTCTAATTAAAACGAAAAGTCGTACCTTATGAACTTAAAGGGCAGTAATTCTACACGTATACTTTTTTTTCTAAAGTATAGGATAATACCTGGAATAAACGACTTCAAAACATAAGAGCTCTGCGCAGTGGCGTATCGCACCCCTTCCGCAAATATCACATTTCGGGGAGGGGAGAGGGATTCTAAGGGGCCCAAAGCTTAACTGACGTTAAGTTCGTATTCAAGCTCAGGGTCCAAAACTTAAACTTGCAGGGGGGTGTAATATTCTCCGATACGCCACTGGCTCTGCGCAAGTACATTTCCGGTTTCTTCGTAAAAAAGTGTGTGGCATTATATAGCGAATATACCTAAAAGTTAAAAATTATAGCTTGAAAGTATCGGTGCGCGTTATATGCTGGATTTTACGGCATGTAAATTTTAGATGTATAAAATAATGTTATCGGTTCTTTTTAATTATGCAGATATTATTAAATACTTACACAAAAACGAAATAACAAGTTTCTTCAAAACCAAAATCGATTCTTTCTTATCGAGATATTAGTTTTGTTTTGTCTCTCAATCTTTTTCATTAGATCCAATTTTGATTTTTATATGATTATCATTTGTGGTTTAACTCATTCATGTATATATTTTTGTTTATAAACATGTGTGTATATCTCTAACCACAAGAAAAATAAACTTTCCTCTTCTATATTTAAATTTGTGGTTTGTTTTGGTCTCAGAGAAATCTCATAAATTATCTCAAAATTACACTAAAGATAGGACAAAAACGGAACCACGAAATAGATAAATGCTTTTCGTAAAAACATTGATACTTTGCTTTAAAAAAATAGAAAAGATAAAAAAATATCAACTAAGACACTCGTGTAAAACCCCTACTATCTCTTAAAGTAACTTTAACGCGCGAAAATTCGCAAACAGTAGACTAAAGAATAGGGTTGCTACATGTTCCATTTCGAATTAAATGTCCTTAAGTTCTGTACATTTTCAATTGAGTCTCAAAAGCAGAAAAGATTTTTCATTATTTTGTTGAAGCGAATTATTATTGTATTTTTATTATGTTAACAAATTGTTATTTTTAAGTTTTACTTCTTGCTTTTATTGTGTGATTTTTCGCCGTTCGATCGATTTGTTGTTGCTTCTAATGCCGCCCTATCGACGGTGCCAGATCCAGGACCACGAAATTCATATTGGCTAGGGGATAGAACACGTTTGTCTTGAGTCACAGTCTTGAACATCGTGCAGTTAAGTGTCGATACGTTTTGACTCCGATTCCCCCAGTTTTGAGGGAGAGCACCCTGAGGGGCGGTTAGGCAGGGCCGTTTTTAACCTCACCGGCACCCTAGACACTTTAAATTGTTACGCCCCTTACTGCACAATTTTTAGAGCACCTTTTCTCCTCCTTCAGTTTTTACTTTGCCAATTTTGGTTCAGGAGGGATTTTCCTTTCACTCTTATTTCTTTATTTGTTTTTGCTCTTTGGTGAGTTTTTCCGTTACCAACCAATTATGGACCCGTATCCTGGACTGGCAACCGGCAGCCGTCAGAAAAGGGCAATGGCATGTTTTTGCTACTCTTGTTCGTTTCTTACCTTACGACATCACGGATCCCCCTTTTTGTAAATTAGTACAGTAAATTAATGAAATCGTTTTCAATTACAATATAGAGTACACATTACTGTATGAAATGTTTTCAACTTGTTTATGCTCATCATTTTCTTAG
>BMAU01005010.1:0-51820 GCA_019973935.1 Trichonephila clavipes | reverse complement strand
ATAAACAATTTCAACAATTAATATAATGCAATACGTAAATGAAATATATGCTAATGAATATAATACACAAATACAATTATGCAATACAATGATATATATATCGTTATTCATAGATAGGCAATTTTACTAATTTATTGTCTGGGCGTTGGAAGGTGCCTTTATTTGTTTTTAAAGTCACAACTCTTATAATATTATCTTTACCAGGGTGCACTTTGATAATTTTTGCCAGACTCCAATTAAGTATTTTTGAAAAAAAATCATCTTTATCTAGCACTAATTCATTTTCCTTAAATGGTTGCTCACCCCTTTGCCATTTTACTCTTGATTGTAGCCGGTTTAGATAGTCATTTGACCATTTTTTCCAAAATGTCTGTTAATTTTTGCACCAATTGCCATCTATTTAGTCGATTGATTAGTGTATTTGTAAGGTTGGGTTCAGACAAAGCAGTCAAGGAAGTTCCAACAAAAAAAATGAGCTGGATTAAGAATAGAATCGTTTGGATCGCTAGAAATTTTGATTAAGTGTCTTGAGTTTAAAACTGCTTCCACTTGGGTTACATGAGTTACAAATTCTTCATAAGTTATTATTGTGTTACCTAGAACTCGTTTTAGGTGAAATTTGAGATTTAATACCGGCCTCCCCGCAAACCACCGAAATGGGGAGTAGCAGGCGGGTCGAAGTGCCAAACTATACCTTCAGACGCTATGAAGTTTCCAATTTTTTCCTTGCTTTCCTTAATGAATAGATTTTGCAATATCTTTTTTAACTCATTGTTAGCACCTACAAAGTTTGTACCGTTATCACTAAAGATATCATGGTGTTTTCCCCGACGTGAAATGAAATGTTTTAATGCACCAAGAAAGCCATTAGTAGAACAATTGGTAACTATTTCTAGGTGAATTGCCTTTACAGCGAAGCAAATAAAAATACATACATAACATTTATATGATTTCTAGAATTTATCTGGATACAATTTAATAAAGAAAGGACCGGCATAATCAACACCAACCTTGGTGAATAAATACCCCTGATACCGTTACTCGGTCACTGGGAAAATCTGCCATAACTTGATTTTTTGCCTTTGAATTTACCTTCACAACAAGAAATACAATTTTTCAATACATTTCTTACCTGATTTCTACAATTAATTATCCGAAACTCAGACCTGATGTTAGCTATAGTTGATTCAACACCTGTATGAAAATGTAAAACATGATAATAATTAATCAACAAATTATAAATGTGACCTTTGTTTGGAATAAGCATGGGATGTTTTCGATTGACAGTTAAGTTGGAGTGTTTAAGTCTTTCTCCAACACGAAGGATGATGTTCTCATCTAAGACAGGGGACAAATTTAGTACACTACTTGAATTGGGTATTTGTTTACCCTTAAAAAGAAGCTGGATTTCTAGAGCAAAATGCACAGATTGAACATTTCTGATAAGGCAAATTAAAGCTCGAAATAATTCAGTTGCAGTTAGACTGCCAATGGTTCTTTGCGATGAAGGGTTTCTTGCATTTTCTTTAAACCGTAGACACCATGCATTTTCAGTTTCACAAAAGATGAGCACTTATTGATGATTGGGAGTAATTCCACATTTTGAGTTGTAAGACACACTGGATCA
This sequence comes from Trichonephila clavipes, assembly GCA_019973935.1. Classification (NCBI taxonomy): domain Eukaryota; kingdom Metazoa; phylum Arthropoda; class Arachnida; order Araneae; family Nephilidae; genus Trichonephila; species Trichonephila clavipes. The sequence continues at coordinate 50,193 of BMAU01005010.1, read as the reverse complement.
GATTTTTTAAACTCACGTAAATATAAATCATTATTGTTGATTTCATTGATATCACAAGGAGACACAACTGGGTTGTTTTGCAAAACCGATGGACCATACCACCGCAACACACAATCTTGAATTTTATCAGGATTGATCCCTCTGGATATAATATCCGCGGGATTTTCTTGCGATTGGACGTGTTTCCAGGAGCTCACTTCGGTTAGATGTTGAATTACACTGACTTGATTTTTCACAAACGGCTTGAGAACTGAAGGGTCCTCTTTTATCCATGCAAGGACGATGGTCGAATCAGTCCACAGCACAATATCGTTGAAGGGAATTTTCATCGATTTGATGGTATTTTGTATTAATTTAGCAAGAAGCACTGCTGCACACAACTCAAGCCGGGGAATAGTTACTTCAAGGGTGCAATTCTAGATTTGGAGCACAATAAATTTGTAGATACAGTTCCCAAATTATGAAGACACTTTACATAAATTGCAGCACTGTAGTCCAGTGTTTCTCAAACTGTGGGCGCGCTCCTCTGGGGGGCGAGCATATTGAAAATAAAAGGTTAAAAAATAATTTTTGGAATGAAGTAAAACAAAATGCTTTCTGACATAATAAAAAAATACACAATTACACTGATATAATTTATTTTTATCATCTGGTGATCATCAAAAATAAAAGATTCCACTTCAAACGCTCATTAGCCATCCTTGATCCTATAACCGAATTAAAAAAACATTTTGTTTGCTTTGCTTTGCTGTAATCCCAGGATGAGAGATTTTTTTTATTACGTTTCTCTTAACCTAAAATATTATTTTAGCTGACCTTCGAACTTACTGGTATGGTTATCTGCGTCCTTTTTTTTAGGGTAGCTGTAAATATATATAATATATTTCTGTTTCACCTTTTTCCATGTGAAAGAGTTTTATGATTTATGTATAAGCATATTTTAGAACCTGCTATACTTTTCCCGTGAACAATTTTGTGGTTTTGATTGCTGTGTTGTACGACTTAAAATGGTTTATAAATGTAAATGAGCAGAATATTTTAAAAAAAAGGGGGCATTGTGGTCCCTTTTGAAGGAAGTCAAAACTGATCAAGCAATTGAAGAACCTACTGAAATAATGCATATTAATCAAGATATATATATAGCGAAAGTAAATATCAGAAAAGCGTTAGACATGAAATGTTTGAGTTGATTTGAAATTTTCAAGTGCTTCCTAAAGAACTTTATGAAGAAAACTATGAAGCCATAATGTAGCACTTCGCCTTGTCAAAAAGACACAAGTAAGAAAAAGTTCAAAATGCTATTTGTAGATCATCGAAAAACAGCAAAACTACAAAAACGTGAACAAAATATGACAGTTTTGCTGTAAAATAATGTTCCTGTGTTGTTAGCGAAAAGTGTCTGTGATTTATGTCCTTTGTGAAGGAAACGCATATTTGGAACATTTTCTTTAGTTTTATTGGATTTTTTCTCAAATTTTCAAAGAAAAATTGAAAAGTCCTTAAAAGTAGGTAAGTATATTTTCTCCTAATTAAATTATTCATTGGAATTGTGATTTCTATCGTGTATAGTAAAAATAATTATAAAATAAATTATAAATTTAAAACAAACTAAAAAACACACTTTTGTAGTGAATCGAACTAAAAAGTAAAACTGAAAATATATATTACTTAAAAAATAACATATACATAATTTAATACTTATCTTGTTAATTTGTACGGTTTATAATTATGATTGTATTGTAGCTTTAGCGTTAAAGGGCATTATTATTGCATTCAATACATTATTATTTTTAGGGGGGGGGGCGCGATAAAAGTTATGATTGAAAATTGAGTCGCCAGTAGTGTAAGTTTGAGAAACACTGCCGTAGTCTCTTAAAGAACTGTCGCAGTACCCATGGAGTTCTATTCTCTGTGCATCGTCCAATAAAATATATCGTGGAATGTTCAAGTTGTTAATTGCAGCTAAAGACTTCACAAATCTCTTCCACTGTGTTTTCAAATTCATTGGCAAAAAATCATTCCAGTCCAATTTTAATCTCCCTAATTCTTGCATCACCAGTTTCGTCTTCGTAACTACAGGCAAAATGAGACCTAATGGATCAAAAATCCTAGCAGTGTCTGAGAAGACTGACCTTTTTGTAATTGTAGAGGGATCAGAGACATCTGCAATGGAAGACACTGAAAATGCTAAAGTGCCCTTTTGAGGTCTCCACAAAAGTCCTAAGGCTTTAGTTTCATCAGGAATTGTGAGAGAAACATCTCCATTAGAAACATCGAAATTTGAAAGCAGTTCAATGCAGTAGGAGGACCATTTATGCAACTGCATGCCAGCTCCACTGAAGAGGGATATAAGTTCCTGTTTAAGTTGTTTTGCTGAAGAAATTCTCGAACGGCCACTGATAAGATCGTCCATGAAAATATCCGCACTCACAGCTGAGGCCGCTAACGGATATTTATGCCCATCATCCGTAACTAATTGCTTAAGTACTCGTTGTGCAAGAAAGGGAGCACATGTTGTACCGTACACTACTCTATTCATTCGGTACGTTTTGATAGAGTCGTCAATACTGTCCTTCCATACAATTCGTAACAAGTCTTTCTGAGATTCATCTATGAATATCATGCGAAATATTTTTTTAATATCTGAAGTCAAAGCGATTTCCTTTTTTCTGAATCTCAATAATATCGCGAATAAGTCATCTTGAATGACTCCTCCATTTGCCAAAATAGAGTTCAACGACTCGCCAGTCGAAGTAGAACATGATGCATCGAAAACAGTCCTAAGTGGTGTGGATTTGGAATCGGGACGTAATGCACCATGATGCAGCATATAATATGAAACTGTCGGTTCAGATTCATCGGATAATTGCTCCATTTGTCCCATATCCAAAAATATTCATGGATAAAGTTTCGATATAACTGTTTGAGATTTGGATTGATATCTAATTTTCGCCACAACCAATTTAATCGACGAATAGCCGTTTATTTGGATTCGCCAAGACAACTAGGTTCCTTTAAAATGGCCACCGGGACAATGTACTGTCCCGATTCATCTCTCCGATGATTATTTACGAAATGTTCTTCACAAAACTTGGCTTGTGAATTTAGATTACGAGGTTCATCTTCGATCGATTCTAACAGCCAGAGATTAGAAATTAAACTTTCAAAACCTTCTTTTTCAGAAAGAAGAAAACATTGCTGTTTATCATCGGCTGCCAGGAGCCCTCCAGTAACTATGTAATTAAAACCCGAATTTTGGAAAGTTACTGAATCATTTATTTTTATCTGGTCTGTATTAATAGTTTTGAAGAACACTTGCGCGCCTAAGAGCATTGAAACCTTCGATGGCTTGTGGAAAGAAGGATCCGCCAGCTTAATGTGTTTTGAAAAAGAAATTTTTGATATGTCTAAAGTGCAAGACGGAGTGAATGATGATATATTTGGAACAACGAGAAACTTCAAGTGTTTATTGAAAGAACCATCTTGATTCGAAATATTAGCATTTACAGAATAGTTTATCTTTTGAGCAAGGCCGTTATAGCCAGAAACTGTTTAATTTATTTTGTTTCTCTTTAATCCCAATGTAGTTGCGCTATCTGAATCGATCAAATTTATTTCTGAGCCACTATCCAAAATTATTCTTACTGGAATATTATTTACTAGCTGGTATACCCGTTCTTCGCACGGGTGAACTGAAAAAGTTAAACAACACAGATTGAAGGCAAAAAAGTTTTTAATGAGTTAATTTTATGTGAATTGAAAATTAAACAAAAAAAGCTTTTTGAATATCTCAGCTAAACCAAAAAAAAGAAAAAAAAAACCTTTATTAAATTTTAACTATGTATATCTAATAGCCGATAAAAAGGATTTTTAAATTTATAATTCCTCGTAACACTCTTGAGGTCGATTTTCAAAATACCTCCCTAAGCTGATCTCTGCTCATCAAAAGTAACACATTCTTAAAAGTTTTGCGTAATGAACGCTTAAAGTGGTGTAAATAATTTATATCTGAAAGTGTAATACATTAATATTACTTTCTGTTGTATTTATTTTATTTTGAAATTGTAATATTCGCAAAGCAACGCCGTTTCTTAAATTATAATGGCGATTCAATGAAAAACATAGCGAAATGTTAACGATAGAGTCAATTTGGCAAATGCTTAGCTACTTTCGTTGTTCGAGCTTTATTAGAGCTTTGTAAGACCCGCCGTGTAAGGGCGCGATGCACGTTAATACTTTATGGGGTCACATGGGTGTTAATCTTCTATTTTTTCGAATTTTCGAAAAAAAAATATATGTTGTTCCTCATTTTCTTTTGAACATTTTGATACCAACCACGTGATAGTACTATAAAAACTTCGAAAGTTATTCGAAAAATTCCAAACAGCAATTTAGTAATAACAATGTTTAAATGGCTACATGCCACAACCACTTATTTTTGATTTCCGCATACGTTTTATTTTTCTGTTTTTAAAAAGCATCATGAAATATTTTAAACACTTGCTTAATGAGAAGGAAGCTTGCAACTCAACACACACTTTTTTAATGTGTTTTGATTCTGTTTTGGTAATGCTAGCACGTTTGTTTGAAATGACTTATCGAAATTCAAAACAGCGTTGTTTAAAACCGTTTATCAAAATTGAAAATTCTCGATTGAAATGGAAAATACTCATCGTAGACCTTCGTCCTAAGAAAAGAAGATTTAGAGGGAACCAAATCATGAAGGTATGTTCTCATACATATGTTGCAGAAAGGAGAGATAAAAATGTGTGCTTCCAGTAATAAAATCTCAGGATATCAGACTTCATTAAAGTCAAATCTTGTTAAGGTAAGTGAAAACTTCAAAAGGATATCGTATTTTTGATTTTATTTCAACTTTTAGCTCTATTTTATCAGTATCATGTTGTTTAAAATGTCATAAACCATTAAAAATTAATGAAAAGTCCACTCGTGGTTTATGTTCGAATTTTGAAATACGTTGTAAAAACTGGGAGTGTTTGTACTTTTTCAAGCTGTGAAAACACTGGGAATAAAAATAATGCTCAGAAATTAACAGAAGATCTATTTTAGCAATGAGATGCATAGGCCAAGGTTTAGAGTCATTAAAAACCTTTTTGTGCTGTAATGAGTCTTCCTAATCCTGTTGAACAAAAATCACATGATGTTATTAATAATAAACTTTCACGTGTTATGAAGGAAGTCGCTGAAGCATGAAAATGGCAGCTGTCGAAGAATATTCATCGTCACCTGATAACCGTTTAACGGTAAGTGGTGATGGTACCTGGAAGACGAGAGGACATTCATCGTTGATTGGAGTATGTACTGTAATAGGGGCCGAAACAGGTAAGGTTTTGGATAGGGAAGTGTTGTCCTCATTTTGCAAAGGATGCGACAGGTATAAAGGGGTAAAATTTGGTATCAATAAAAATGGCAAAGAGCGCATAAGATTTCATGTAGAAAAAATTATTCTGGCTCTGCTGGTAAGATGGAGGTTGACGGGATGTTAAGGATTTTTAATCGATCAGAAAAGCTTCACAACCTGAAATATTCGAACTACATAGGAGATGGCGACACAAAAACATTCAATGCCCTTTCTGAAAACAAAGCCATACGGTGATGACTATCTTATTCAGAAAATAGAATGTGTAGGCCATGTGCAAAAGAGAATGGGTACAAGACTTATGAAGCTTAAATTAGTATATAGTAAAAAAGGAATTATCTGATGGTAAAACTATTGGCGGTAAGGTAGGTTAACAGATAGTTTAATTGATAAACTTGCGCATTATTATGGTAATGCTATTCGATGCAATTCTACTAGTGTAAAGGAAATGCGGAAAACAATTTGGTCTGTTTGGGGTCATTCTTGCAGCACTGATGATGAACCGATGCACTGGTTTTGTCCTACAAATCCAAATACATGGTGTAAGTATAATGCCGCAATTAATAATTTACAAAATTATAAACACAAACCCTCAGTTGCTAAAGCTGTTCAAGATGTAATTTAGCCTGTATTTGCAGACTTATCTCATCCGGCACTCCTGAAGAAATGTTTAGGAGGTAAGACACAGAATCCTAATGAAAGTTTAAATTCATTAATTTGGAAGTTTTGTCATAAGATGATTGGTTCTAGGCTTCAAATTGCAGAGATTGCTGCAAATCTAGAAACCAGTGTTTTTAATGATGGAAATCAAATACTTATTACTATTTTAGAGAATTTGGCTTGAAAATTGACAGAAATGTTTGTGTGCCCCTGGCTGAACGTGACAATCGTCGAATCTTTACGTCAAGACAGAGGCTTTAAGAATCATCTTTTGAAGCTCGCAGAGCCAAGAAAATTAAAAAGAGTAAAGAAATTGAGCTGTTTCAGGAACAGGAAGGTATATATTTTTATCCTGTAGAATTTTAGCGTGTAAGTTTTAGGATTTATTTCCTCAAATTCAATTTTAAAACTTTAAAGCCCTTTTCGCAGTTTGTGTTTTTTTTCAATTACGCGCATTGCGTTTCAAAAACTATCATACTTTGATGTATAAAACTTTACAGAATTATAAATTCTATCATAATCTTCAAATCCTAGCTATTTATACTATTATAAATTTTTAATTTTTTTGAAATATTTCAACAAAAATTGAATTTTTAAAAAAAATTTAAAAAATGTATTTTTTTATTTTTAAAAATATTATTTTTATTTTATTTTTATAAGATAAGCTAGTATGTAATAAGGATTTATTTGACTTTATAAATCAACTTATTGCTAGTAATTAAATTAATATTGCAGAAAATATCATGCGCGTCGTAAAACTCACTATTTGTTTCTTACAAAAAATTTTCTTATTTTTTCTGTGCTTATTATTTTTAAAATTATGATTATATTTTAGATATTTTATACTTTTTTGAAACTTTATTCCTTTATAAGAAATGTGTAAAAAGAATCAAATTCTTTCATTTTTAATCTCAAAGAATTATTTCTAGTCGAAAATTGTTTGTATTTTGTGCTCTCGAAACATTTTCAACACCCCTGTGACCCCTTATCCAACCGCATTATGATTTACTGCCGTTTTTTTCATACAATATTTTTTGGATCACTACATGTACAAATTAAAGGGATATACATAAATAAAATCCTCCACTTTGGAAAATTTAATCCGTTAGAGATAATAAATTAATAAAAGATATTCCACTGTAAAATTAATTATGTACACCGTTCACTTAAAATAAGTAGTCAAATCATTTTCAAGGTCTTCATTAACAGACAAAACCATAAGACACTTAAATTTTGACATTAACTATTTTTTTGCGACAAAAATAATAATCTTTTGCAATCCGCTGAAAACGCAATATCTGCAAAAAAACTGTTCGCCTTCCCCACTAAAATACTCATGATAGAACCCGTGCTGCCATATATCTTGGAAGAGTGGATTTCAAAAAATATTACAGCTAAGTATTAGTAGAATATTCCTGCTAAGTTGGTGTGGTGTGATAGTTAGGAGAAGGGGCTGCCAGCTCAAAGTGCCGTTCCCGTGACTTGACCATTGTTCAAAATTACGTGGTCCGTCTCCAAAAGCCCTCGTGTAGCTGAACAGTGCGACGTTAATATTCACTCACTCACTGCAAAAATACAGTGCAGTAGTTATAATTAGTTTTATACTTAAAAATGCAATATCTGCATATTCAATTAAAATTACAGCGTTATAATTAACTACTAACCACAAAAAATTATGAAAGTTTGTCCAAATGATGTAGTGTGAAAGAGAAAGTTTATTTACTTTAAGTACCAGAAGCAATAAAAGTAGTTATTTTGAAAATAGATCAACTTCTTACTACCAAATATGCATAATAAAATCATAAAAAACATTAAAATAAAGAGAGATTTATAACAACCTATCCCTTCAAAACTTAGTTGTATTCTGAAATAAAAAAAAATTGGCATTATTCTGATCATCGATCCACGGGATGGACGGACGTTCACCCAGCCCCGGAAATGCATTCATGGACTTGTACTACTCAAGCACCCAGGCCATGATCAGGAAAAAGGAGGAGTTGGTAAGTGAGCTTCAAACCCTCCCACCATGTACTATCTCTGATTGCCAGGATCATAAGATTCCCTCTACCTCGGTAGAAGAGGAAATTAATTTTTTGTTCCCTCCCCTCCTATTATTGAAAATAAGATTGAAAATAAAAATAAAACCAATAGCAAATCTAAGAAAAATTTAGCAAAAAGCGTAAACAGAAGGTAAGGATTCACGGAAGAGTTTATCTTTCCCAAAAAGACGGCCAGACCGATCTCTCCTACCTCTACCCAGGACCCCATAGAAACTAACAATAGTTTCTCCGATCTTGAACAGGATGTTGAGCATCCTCCCCCGATTGAAATAGTAACAACTGAAGTAGTTACACCTAAGATTCCTCCCCCACCCTATAATGCTTAAAATTAAAAAAATTTCAGAGAGCAAATTAAACGCATCTCTGAAAAAATCCCTAATTTAAGAAACAGAATTGTTAATGACGTCGTAAAATTGTTCTCAACTGACCCCAAAGAATACAGAAACCTTAGACACTTTTTAGAAATGGATAACGATTTCGAATTTTACATTCTCAAACACCAAAAAGATAAACCAATTAAAGCCGTTATTAAAGGCCTCCTAATTCTGCTTTAATTACTGATATCACTAATGACTTAAAATTAATCGGATTCAATATAGATAGCTGCACGCAACTAATCTCCAAAAAGAACTAAAAATCCCTCCCATATTTCCTAATTACTTTACCAAGAAACGATTAAATAGTAAAATTTTTGACATCAAAAGTTGGGTTATTTGCAGGTGAAAGTAGAAGGTTACCTCGTTAGAGGAATAACCCAATGCTTCAACTGCAATAACTTCTACCATACTGCCGCGTATTGTTTTATGAAACCAAGATGCCTTAAATGCGGTAAAGACCATGCCACTCGAAATTGTCACATCAAAGAACGACAAGAAAACCCATTTTGTATCAACTGCCAGGACTTCGGTCACTCGGCATGTTACACTAAATGTCCCAAATTCCCCCCAACCCAAAAAAGGCACTGCCTTTTCCGACCCGATTAAAGAAAATTTTTTCAAGCAAATGGACAAAGAGGGAATTTCCTTCGCTAACGTTGTTAGCGGAAAAATCCCAATCAGATCCCCTCCGAAACCGAAAACCTAACTGCAAATAAAAGGAAGACTCTTCCAGTGGATTCCTTACCCAAGATAATAACAGTTCAGATTTTCCCAAGTTTTGGAACTTTTTAATACTATCTCAAACCTCGTAAAGAAACCCCCAAAATTCTCGACCTTCTCTCTAAATTTAAAACAGCAAATTCCGACGAAGAAAAACCTGCCTTCTGGCAGAAGCTTTAATGAACAATATTTAAATTTCCCTATTATTCTTAATTGTAACTTTTATTTTTCTCCCCTTAACTTTTTTTTAAATTCCCTCAAATTAATCGAATTTCTCTTTTTTAAAATATTTTAAAGTCACTTTCTATTTCAAAGTACATGATTTCAAACTTAGAAGCTCACTGCCATCCTCCAATCAACGATTGCTCCATAGCCAACGCCTCCTGCACTACCATTGGACCTCCTCCTCTGAAGTCACGCCCCTCTCTTCAAACCCAAGTTTCCAAAACCACGAAAATCAGAGTCCCAGATAGAGGATAGAAGGATGCTGGCACATCCTAGATTCCTGGTTACAAAATCATCCGCAAAAGTAATTAATTAGAAGCGATTTCCTTGCGTAGCCAAAACAAAAAGAGTTTTTCACAAACAAAAGATAGATATATGCTGACGTGGGCTTTTTTGCTTGCAGATGGCAGAATTTTTTACCTTCTTACTTGACAAATATCGTTATATTTTGGACAATTTTTATAAATTATAGCCTATGTATTATTCTGATGTATAAGCTATATTACTGTAAAGTTTCATAAAAATCACACACAATTCAGTTGTTTTTGCGTGAAAGACCCACAAAGATTCTCACAAACTTTCGTATTTATAATATATATTTGACTAGCTGTACCCTGCCACGCGTTGCTGTGGCTCAGTCTTGTTAAACAGAAAGGACATATTTTCAGTATGTTAAATAATTTGCATTGCACGTATGATCTTTTATAAAAAAAATGTATAAATATATATAAAGAAAAACTTTCCTAAACTGATATTTATAATTTGTTAACCAAATGCTTGAAGTTATTACAGCTTATTTTTGTCCTTATGTCATGTTATGAACCTAAATTTAATTACATTGTCTTTAAAGTGGCTACTTCAAGTTTGAAGATATATTTTAAATGGGGCTCCACTCTGGATTCATTGAGGAATTTGGGTTAGTTTTACAATGCTTAAGGATATTTTTATTAAATCAGAGGTGTGTTCACAAATGCACATTTATCAAACAATGTCACTTGGAAATATGAATGTATTTCCCTAAAGTTATATAGGAAATGTTTGATTCCGCAGTATATCTAGCAAGCAAAATTTGTAATGGTTCTGTTCTCTGAGTTGAGGCAGTTTAATTTTTTTCAGTGGTACAAAACATTCCTTTGGTTTCTCCTTAAATTCAGAGAACATTGCAATAAGGATACACTTCCAACATTGTGTAAATGAGAACATGCTGCCAGAACCTAGAATCTTCCACTGGGTTGTACCGGAATGCAAGTTGACTCTTATTGTGTGATTACTCACCACAAAGTCATGTTTGACGCATATGTGCTATTTTTGGTTAACATCTTTCTGATGTTGTAAAACACGAATGATGTGCTCACAAATGTAATGCTTCCTCAAGTCTCTGGCTGCATGTTGCTTTGCTGCGCCCTCAGCCTGTGTTTGTGACATTCTTTGCCTGCTTTTCTTGTTTGCTGATATCCATTCTTTCTCAGTTTGATGTGCAATTACACTCATTGTAGTACTTTGCCTTGCAAGTATGACAACCTAAATTTGATTTCCCGCAAGGCATTTTATCTAGTGAAGACAATTGACTGCACTTAAAAAAGAAAAAAAAATTCAAACAAAGCATATAAAATTTCTTAAAAACTTAAAACTACACTTAAAAAGAAAAGAAAATTAACACAAAAACATATAAAATTTCAAAACATGAAAAAAAAAAATCAGAAACAAAAAAAAGAAAAGGGAAAAATAAAAATGCTAATGAAATAAGATGATGAAAGTATACGGCAGTGCAGAGTTCGCTTTACTTTGAAAACCTTTCAACATACAAGGCATGTTGTTATCGAACTTCACCCCACGGTTCGTAAATCCATCCTTCGACAAACAAGATTGAAAATTATTTGGAGTGCATGTGACGTAGATGATTTTCTTATTATCAATAGATGTTTTAACTGCCTTGGATACAATCATCGCGCTGACGAATGCAACAATGCACTAGCCTGCTTTCACTGTTCCGGAGAACACAAAGGGGCAAGATTGTCCAAATAGGGATGCAGTGGCTTGTACAAACTGTATCCGTTTCAATCACAAAACAAAAAATATTCATAAAAAGTGAATGTTAATCATAAACCCTTTTCCGAGTGCTGTTCTTGCCATATTTTTATGAAGAAGAATACCCATTCTAGAATTAACTATGATTAGGTCAGATAATCAAGTTCTAAAGTGTGTGCAGTTAAATCTACACAAGTCTAAATCTGCGACACAGCAACTCATTTTAAACATGGAAGCAGATAACATTGATTGTGCGCTGGTTCAAGAACCTCACTAGCCAGGAGTACTCTTCGGGTTATCCTAGTACTTATCGACTTTTTTTATGATCCCTAATTCTGACATTAAAGCAGCTATTATTGTTCGTTCTCGTCATCTTTCGACTTTTATTGATTATAAAAATTCTGATTATAATATGGTCACTTTGTGGTTATCGCAGGCTCAACTGCGTTTACTCTTTTCTCTTACTATTTCGAGCCTTCAAAAACATTGACTCGGATCTTCATAAAAATCAGCCAAGTTTTTAGTAGCAAAATCTCAATCGATTGGGTTGGAGCATGGACTCCAATAGCAAATCAGAATTATGGTTTAGTCCTACTCAGATGCACGAGGAAATAAGTTAAGTGAGTTTATTTCTGCCAACAACTTATTTATTATCAACGAGGATTGTGGTCCTACTTTTCGTGCAACTCAGGAACAAGCTATATTGATATTACAGTTGTTGGTTCGGATCTACTCGAGGACAACTCGAGTTAGTGTCTTTCTGAGAATGAATCCCTTTCTGATCACGTGATGATAGAATATGAGTTTTTGTCTTTCCACTGTCCTGCGAGATACATCAAGTGCTCCTTTTGTAATATTTAATACAAAGAAAGCAAACTGGTGTCGCTTTCGGAAATTTTGTCTCTCTCGTATGACTCATATATTTGATACTCTTAACAGTTGCACTAATAGTTCTTGCCTAAATACAGTCATTGAGGAACTTAGTTTTGTTATTCATCAGGCATGCTTGTACTCAATACCTATTAAGAAAACTAGCAAGCATAATGTGCCTTAGTGGTCTATCGAGATTGGTTGTGCGAGGAAGAGGCTTAATGCCCCTCGACGTAGATTTCAGCGTTGTAAAAAATCCAACTGTTAGAGAATTGTATAAAAATAGTTATCTTGAATATAGAAAGGATTATAATCAAATGCCTATTAATGCAAAATTTGAGTCTTGGAAGAAATTTCTTTTGACCATTGATGCGCAAAATGTGTGGAAGAAAGTTTTATACGTATGGCGTTAAAAGAATTCATGAAAAAAATTGAAATAACTGGTATTAAGCTACCCACAGGAGAAACAACCACTTCTTTAGATGAGACAATTAATACCGTGCTTCAGAAATCATTCCCATCTGATTCAGAGGAAAAGGACAATATCTTTCAGAAAGACTATCGTCATGCCGCGTACTGCTTACCCTTCCTTTTTTATCCTTCTTTTTCCTATGATGAAGTTAATACAATGGTTTCTATGCTAAAGCTAAATAAATCACCTGGTCGGAATCTATTTCAAATGAGATTATTAAACAGTTTCACTTAACATTCCCCTCTTTTCTCCATAAGCTTTTTAATGTTTGCCTCGGTTTTAGGTATCTTTCCTCGGATTTGGAAGCATGCCCAGGTGATTCTCATCCCCAAAGTTAATGAGTTTAGAGTTCCCCATTTGGATAACCTTAGGTGCATAAGCTTACTTCCGGCTTTTGGTAAATGCTTAGAGAAACTTTTTTGTTAACAGGATTTCCTGGTATCTGCGCCGTGGAGACTTTCTCTCTAGTGATCAATACGGTTTTACTCCTCATAAGAGTACTGAAGATGCTCTTTTACGTTTAAATGAGATTGTTAAGAGAGGCAAAAGAAACATTTACATTCAATCTTGATATCTCTTGATATAAAAGGTGTTTTTGACAATGCATGGTGGCCTTGCATTCTGAATCTCCTTAAGAAAGCTGAAATTCCGATAAATACTTTTTTCACTTGTTGCTGACTTTTTAAATGACAGAGTGGCCAAAATGCAACTGGGTTCGACGTCTGCTATCCGCTGCCTTGAAAGGGGTTGCCCTCAAGGATCAGTGTCTGGACCTATTTTTGGAATATCATTATCAATGATCTATCTAAACTTAATAATCTTGCCTGCTGTGAAATCATAGCTTTTGCTGATGACATTTTAGTTTGTTCCCAAGATAGGGATATTTCTGAGACTTTCCTACATGCACAGGAAGCTTTGAACTTCGCTTCTGACTGGTCAAAAGTTTTAAATTGGAATTTAATCCTGATAAAACCAGATTCATGGCTATTGAAAAACGAAACGTTTGCTATGATGCATTTCAGCTATATCTCGATGGAACTCCTTGACTATGGTAAAGCAAATGAAGTATCTTGGGGTTCTTCTTGATACTAAATTTTCTTGGAAGCAACACTTAAGTTACATTTCCGAGAAATGTGACAAATTACAGCGTGGATTAAATCGGATTGCTTGCAACACGTTCGGAATAAATTTCAATGTACATTCTCTCATTTATAAGCAAGGAATCGAGCCTTTCATTTTGTATGGCTCTAGAGTTTGGGGCGAGGCACTTAAAAGAAAGATGAATTCTAAGTATCTGCGACGCATACAAAGAAGGATACTTTTACGGGTCATATGTGGTTATCGCACAATAAGTTACGACTCAGTTTATGCTCTTTCTGGCTTCCCTCAATCGACATTACTATTCTTCATAATATTGCTTTTAAGAGAAAATCTCTCTGCTTCTTCCATCTCTAATTATGATTGTATTCTATCTCCATTTTTATCCCATCAATACTGTTCAATTTAGTGACAAGAGCACAGAAGATTTCCCTGTTATTTTGCTATACTGATGGCAGTAAAATTGATGGAAGAGTTGATTTCGCATTTGTTGTGTTCAGGAGTGGTGTTGAATCCGAGAACTTTCAATTTAGAATTCGTGATGAATGCACAGTTTTTGTAGCTGAACTTTTATGTTTAAATTTCGCCGTTAAATGGATCACTGAGCAAAATAGTGTCATCTCAGAATACCTCATCTGTACTGACTCTCTTTCCTCTTGGATTCTCTTAAATGTATTTCTTCATCTAACAATATAATCGTCGAGATCCAGAAACAACTTAAAGCCTAAGAGATAAAAACATCTCAATAGATTTTGCATTTGTTCGCGGACACACCGGCGTTCTTAGAAATGAGCGAGCCGATTGGCTTGCAAAAGCTGCAACCAAGCGCAAAATTGACATTGACGTTAATATTCCTAAATCGTTTTACAAGAAGATCACGAATGAAAGAATGAAGAAAGTCTTGGAACCAAGAATATCTCATTTCTAATAAGGGGAGCATAACAAAGAAATTTTTTCCCACCATTAATAAAAGACTATCATGTCATCATTTTTACACTAACAACAAATTAACCCAATTTCTCACTGGTCACGGTAATTTCAAAAGCTACCTGAACAAATTTAATTAGCTCCTTCATCTTTCTGTGACTGTAATATTGGTGGCGAGGAAAATGTAGAACATGCGATCCTTCTGTGTTCCAAGTATGTCAGAGAGAAAAGATCATAAGACTGGCGTTCAAGAGACTCAATATTAATTGGCCACCGAATTTTCACCAATTTCTTTCCACCAGAAGTGCTTTCAATAATTTCTGTAAATTTGTTGCAACTGTTTGTAATCCTTCTTAACTTCTTTTTTTTAATTGTTTATTTCCCTTGAATGTGTGTTTATAGACTTACTTCTGTAAGCCCCGTGTGATACTTTGTGGTGCACGGGGATTTTAAAATTGTTTTCAATAAAAAAAATATTTAACTTTAAACGTGCATCAATTGACACAGCCGAAATTCAACGCAATGAGGCTGAAGGTATTTTAATCGAATACGCCAGGAAAATTCCAATATAAACATGGATTTGCAGCAGAAAACTACGACAAAGTGTTGATAATGATGGGAGCATTTTTTTGCAATTCACAATTCGATTAGTATTAGCAATTGTTATCAATAAAGTTAAGGGCCCTTCTTTAAAACAGAGTGGCTTATATCAGAGACACAGACAGCTTTTCACACGAATTATTATTTGTGATTTGTGTACTAAATATTAGCATCACCACAGCCAAATTACCGCCATGCAAATCGCAACATTTTCCCTCCATTTCTTTTTTCATAAAAAAAAAATGTTAGAATCTTTATTGTTTAGATATTAAGATTTTGATATACATGGCACCAATTTTGTTACAGTGATGCTAATACATAATTACTGATGTGTGTTACAGAGCAGCAGTCACCAATTGGTGATGCGTGAAAAATTTTTGGATGATATGCAGAAAAATTGGGAAATTATTTATACTTTTATGAAGATTCAGTTTAAAAAAAGATGAACAACAAAACAACATATTACGGAACACGAATTATTCTTTACTAAAAGCTTTTAGTTACTGAAATAACTAAACAAAAAAACATAATTCCTGAGGTTAGCGATTTTTGGTAACCTCAACCATTTTTTGAAAATTGTACGCAAAACACTTCAGTTTGTTGATTGTTGCTTTTCATGAAGCTTATTTCGTTCACTCCTAGAAGAGCCCACACCCTTGGCACGAATTACTTTGGTTGGTGATAATTGCGCCATCTCTTGGTAACCCTACTTTTAAACACTACATACGACAATCCTAACTATTTCTAGCATTTTCGTATTTTGTGTGGGCTCGCCTTTCGAATTTCATTTTGTTGTTGGTCTCCGGGCTGGTTGCGTGTGTGAGGAATCTACTTTAGAATTTTTACTTTCTTGAATGCGAAAGGTAAAAAAGAATTGATTGAATGGTGTATGAAGGAAGGATTGATTGCTTCGAGTTATGAATGTCCTAAATGTAATGATCAGCATGATGTAACATGGTCGGCAATAAAACGCTTTCTTCGCAATCGTGCCAGCCACGTCGAATGTATGTTCGACCATTACCTCGCAGAATAAATATGGCGGCGTTCACACGATCATTCGCTTAGTGATGAGACCTTTAAGACTTTTTTAAAATATGTTGTTACGCTGTCCCCTCCACTCGGAAAAGATCAGCAGTAAGAAAGTAAGTGCTGTTTTTATATTTTTTTATCTCAAATGTTTAATTTCTGTATTGCTTACATATATTTTCATTATGCATCCACCTTATCCCGCTATATTTCCTTGCCACCATTGTCGCTTTCGCTTGGCACCATCTTGTTCTGGCTTGGCGCCGTTTTTGGTTTGTCGCCAAGGGTGTGGGCTCTCCTAGGATTTTACCGCTTATTTTCACGGCATAGAAGATTAAATAAAGACGTAAATATAGCTATAGTGCTCCACCACATAGAGGTCAATCCTATTAGTGAAACACTAATTATAAAGTTACACAATAAGTGGTTCATGAAGTTTTGAAAAATGGCAACTACTGCTCTAAAGCAGGCACAGCAGACAATTTCTGTATATATACAGACAATGAAGCAACACAAAATGTCTGCTCATAAGCATTATAAAATTAACCCTTTCACCTCAAGAAGAGTCATTTAATTTGTTTTCAAACTTGGCACCTCTTCTATGGAGACAATGCAAATAATTTTAGATTCATACCATGACAAAAAAAACCGTAATAACTTGGGAGTATTCTGTTAACAAATTACAAATGAAATAAATCTGTTTAGAAAAGTTTTGTTAATGTATATTTCCACATTTTTTTTATAAAAAAAAAATCATACCTCAAGTGCAAGCAGTTAAAAATATTAGAAATGTGTGCTTTCTCTTTTCTTTCTTTTTAACCAGACTGAGCCACAGTAAAACATGACTGGGTACAGCTAGCTAGCTATAACAAACTTAAATGATAAAAAGCTATCAAAAACCAATTATTAACAACAAATTATCATTTTGATAAAATCACCAAAAAAGTTGCAAACAAAGGTTCTTTGGGTACTGTTGCAATTATACCAACCCCTGATTTTGTTCGCATCATACACGGTGAATTGGCAATTAAGTGCTAATGTGTCCAATATGGTTGCGATAATACATAAATATCAAAACAAACACAAAATATACATCAGAAAATCTTAATTTTTCCATTTATATTTCACAGTAACACCAAATAAAATCTTGAAATTACACAAAATAGATATTTCGTGAGTCTAATGTTATTGCCCCAACTATTAAAAACTACAATAACTATTTCGTGGAAAATTCACTACCAAATGCAAAAAGTATTATTATTGTGCACAAACAGAGGCATAGAATGTTCTTCCTTTATTGAATGCATATTGCAGTATTTGGCGATGTCTTTTGATTTTAGGTAAATGGCCGACTAAAGAAAAATATAAGTACCATAAAAAATTATATATTAATTTAATTTTAGATTCATTGGAGAAAGATAAAATATACCGTAAAGTCCGGCATATAACGCACACCCATACTTTCAAGCTGCAAGTTTTTAAATTTTAGGTATATTCGCTATATAATGTGCACCCCTTTTTTATGAAGAAACCTGAAATGTACAAATGCAATGCTGTTATGTTTAGAAGCGATTTATTCAAGGTGTTTATCTAAGCAATTGCAAAAATAGTATACTTTTAGAACTACCACCTTTTAAGTTCAATAAGAACGTCATGTCTTTTAAATAAATAGTATTTCAAGTATTTAGAAGCTTAACTTTTTATGCTCATTTATTTTTAATTTTTTAAAGCCCTCATTTTTATTTATACCCAGCGTATAACTCACACCTGTAAACTTCGATCTTATTTATTGTGTTCAAAGTGCGCGTTATAAGCCGGATTTTACGGTAGGTGGAAGATTTTAATCGGTATACTACTCGCTAAACACATACATAGTGACAGAATTAAATTTAGTATTTTATATAAAAATTAGCCAAAGTAAATATTCTGTGCTTAAAAATAAATTGAAAAATGATATACAATACTAACAGTAATTGACATAAAAGAGCTGAACTATCTTTATCAACACTTGAAAGTAAAATTTGAAAAAATAATTACAATCTTATGACAACCTGCTTCCTCAACATGTATTTGATCCCTCTGTCTGTTTTGCTCATTCACTGATGCTTGCTCTAATTTGATCAGCATTTATCCCTCGCACTGCGTTTGTAGCCAGTATGATGACCTAAGTTTGAGTTTCTGCAATACAATTTTATGTACTCAAGCCGATTGACTGCAGTTAAAGTGAAGGTTTTAAAGGAAAACATATGAAATTACAAAACAGCTCTGAGTGGGCCTTGTATCCGAATTCCTTTGTGGCCCTTTTTTTTCAGATATGAGCACCATGTAAGTGGAATTGTAATAACATTCGTTGGGGCTCCTGCATCATTGATACAGCGGTAGCTCTACGTGCCTGACAAAAACAAACCATAATAACGTCCAGTTTTTTTTTAACAAATTACTAATGGAATCTGTTTAAGAAGGTTATAATCTTATAAAAAGCAATGAAAAACAAAATAAGGTGCAATATTTTGATGACTCAAAATCAGAAAATCTTAGTTTTAACATTTGTATTTCAATACTAATATCAAATGAAAGGTACTTACGTATTATCGCAACCTATTAGCGATATTGTATAAAACTAAGCACGATTGCCAATTCTGCGCGTACAACATCTGCGAAAATGAAATGGCCAACTTTGCGAGTTATCATTAAAGTTGGCGATTGCTGCGATAATACGTAAGAATCAAATGAAGTTTAAAAAGTTGTCTAAAAAGAAAAACACATTCCTATTAAAAACTCCGTGGATTAATTTCGTCACATTAAAAATATCTCCAAGTGGGAAAAAATATTGTTTCCAAACATTGAATGTGTGTGTTATATCGCGGCATTTGGCTACGTCTGTTTATTTCAGGTAAATGGTTGACGGAAACTATTTGGTAGAAAAATAAGTAGCGTACAGAAGTCAGTATGTTAGGTTCATTTTCGTTTAATAAAGAGAAATAAATTTAGCTTAAAATTACAGAAAAACACGATGTAGAATTTGATCAAAGTCGTAAACATCCCGCGATAATGCTATCAACTGTTGCCAAACCTACAAAAAAATTTTGAGTTCATGAAAGAATAATTTTTAAAAAATGATTTATTCGAAAAATAATCCCAATTACGTATCAAAGGACAATGAATAGATAAATATGACAACGCATAAACATAACCATAGAATAGTTATACAATAATTTGGAAAAATCTAAGCGTAAAGTTTAAATTTTCGCATTCAGAGCGAATCGTGACATGGTATGACGTCATAACACCAAAAAATCACTTAAAAATTAAATTTTAAAAATTTAGAGAGAATTTCGAAATAAAAAGTACATAAGATCCTGACTGGAGACAAATGCAACG
Source organism: Trichonephila clavipes (assembly GCA_019973935.1). NCBI lineage: Eukaryota > Metazoa > Arthropoda > Arachnida > Araneae > Nephilidae > Trichonephila > Trichonephila clavipes. Next base: position 30,369 of record BMAU01005010.1, on the reverse strand, counting down.
TTGTGTCAATATTTCAGATTAATTCATGCAGAACTTTTTGAGTTATGCGCGCATACACAAACCAACACATTTTTATATATATAGATGTATACGATTGCTGTGTTCAGCATATATTTAAAGCGCGGTGATTCATCTGCATTCGTTGCAAAACATTGTTCGTTATTGACCTTGGAATTTTCGCCTGACGTGGGAGAAGATGCAATTGAGCTATCATCTCGATGTAGTTTAGTATTGTGAATTTTTTTTACATATCTTGCAACGGGATATTGACACACATTTTTTATCGGGGTGGTAGTTAAGGCAGTTCGTGCAAATGTTATTCTTTTTACACATAGTTCATACCTTTCCAAAGGAGAATGATTTAAAAATGATTCACAATTAAATATCGGATGCTTATTTTTTATGACAAATCAAACATTCTTTTTGGCCTTGGATAGATTCAACGGAAGTGGTTGATTTTAATTTTTCTTTAGTCAGAAACGATTTTCATCGCGGATTAATTAAACCGGAAGTAGTTTTATGTTTTATTGTAACATTTTTTGCCACGATTTCGGGCGGTTTAATGACTGCTTCTAACTGAATGCATCTTACTTCCAAAAAGGAAATAAATTCATCTAAGCTAAGTACTTTAGTAGTAGTTAAACTTAAATGAAATAATCGCTGAGATTCTTTATCTATTTTGTTGCTTAAAAATATAATTGCATCGGACAAAGAATTCGATTCGAAATTAAAATATTTTAGAGATCTCAAATGATTTCTTACTTTATCTATGATTGATCGAATTTGAGATGGATTTTCACTGTTAAGTTTATTTATAGAAATAATTTCTGCTATATGAATGTCTACTAAAGCTCTTGTGTTTTCATACCGGACTTCCAAGGCCTTCATTAGCGAAACAAAAGTATCTTAATCACTTTGAATTAGTGACGCTTCATTTTTAAGTGATCCTTTGAGATTGCAAAGTTTCTGTACTTCATTTTAAGACGGATTCGTTCCGATTAGATTCATAAGCTCTAATTTAAATTGTTCAAGTTCTTGGAACTTGCCACTAAAAGTTGGCAATGACAGATCAGGCAATTTAACACGATTATTCTTTGAAGTATTATTTACAGTTTCCTTTTTACTTTCATAATTGGATAAAAGTACAAGAAAGCTAATCTTGGTTTTTTCAGCCTCCTCTTGTAAATCATTTAATGTATATAATGAGTCTTTTAAATTGACTTTATCCGGAGGGGCACAGTAGTCGTTTTGAAGAATGTCCAATTCTTTGATAATACTTTTTATATTGCCCAGTTTCGATTTTAAGGCGATGTAATCATTCCTACTGTCCGTTGGTTGAAAGCTATTAATGAAATTTTTTACCTTCGAAACTTTATTTCGAAAGGTCGTTTGTTTACGGTTAAGTTCAATGATGGTCATTTTTGTTACATGATTTATTCCTCGTTCCGAAATCGATTTGGTTATTATTCCTTCGTTCAGGAATCGATTTGGTTATTATTTCTTCGTTCAAGAACCGATTTACGATTATATTCCTCGTTCAGGAACCGATTTACGATCATATTCCTCGTTCAGGAACCGATTTTCGATATGGTGTGTTGAGAACTGACAATGTTCAATTAACCAGGGCTACTTCAATACGATAATTAAATAATTGACTCGTTGTATCCATAATTAAGCTAGGACAAACTGCGGGGAGTCGGACCAATGTCGTCGAGAATTCAATGGAGAGCAAGAGGACTGTATCGTTGATTTCATGTTGTATCTGATTATTGAAGAGCCCTTGGTATACGAATAAGTTTATTGATGTGACTAAACATAACTTCACAGCACTACACTACACACACACCAACATTTAAAGACTATTTACTGGGTTAATAAGAAATATCGCTTAAAGCGCTATGCCCAAAGCATCATGCCTTGCATGTTCATTCGATCGGTTGCATCAGCGTTCTCTTATAATTAAAATGGCGCGTTACATATTTTTATTCTGGCAACCCCTAAGTCGCCAATTACGTTCGAAGGCGCCAACAGCTTAGACATAGAAGTGTTTAAATTCAATATGTATTTGGGGGAAAGTGAGTGAGTAAATATTACCAACGCACTGTTCAGCTACTCCAGATTATTTGGCTACAGGTCTCGTAATTTTGAACCATGGTCATGTGACGAGGACGTTACATGAGCAGGAACCACTCTCTCTGAACTACGACACCACACCAATGGGAGGACTTTTGAGTTTAATAATCATATTTAAGAAGGAGCGGAGCACCTGAATACAGTATCACTATGGTAAGAATTAGAGTTACGCATCTTGACTAAAGGACGGATTTTGGCTACTAGACTAAATTAGTGATTTCAGAATTAATACGATAGGATTGATTATAAAGCTAAACTAATCTGATTTCATGCGCTTATTCACGTAAAAGGTAGTTGCTTTCTTTATATTACTCCTATTGTTCCATTTTATAGATTACTTGTTCTGGAATATTATAATTGCTAATAATAAATTAGATTTATCATGGTGAGTCTTCTTCATTTTTCGCCCCTCCACAGCTTTAGATAGACAAGATGATGAGAGAGGAAGCGAGTTCAGGGGTAAGACCATTACACACCAACTAATGAGTTTAATGCATTTAGATTGAAAATCAGGATCTGTTTTTCTGAGACACATGAATGGTGAAAGAAAATTTACTGAGAACATTGAGGTAATAAAACGACTTAGAAGAAAATGCTTCAGTATCAATTGATAATCTCATACTCATTGTGAATATAACAGATTGTTTTAAATAAAGCTTGTAAAAAAGGTATGCAATTTAGCATTTTTTAATATGAAATGTATGACCTTGTTATAGAAATTTTTTTTCAGAGAAACAAGATTTATTTGAAAGAAAAATTCAAAAAAAATATTAACACATAAATATTTTTAAACCACACATTAATTATTGTCGAAATTTTTTTACAGTAATAAGAACGTGATAAGTATCTACTAAAGGAAGATTTTAAGGGGTTTTTTTTGAAGGAATTTAGGAAAATGGAACGTGGGAAAGAAGATCAAATTTCAAACTCTATCTAACATATAAAGAATCTGGCATTGTTAAGTTCATCAAAATAGAACGAAATAATCAGGCAGGTTACGTTTTCAGAAAGGACGAAGACCGCACCACACTAAACCAGTTTTCAATGTTCAACCAATTGGTACACGAAGAAAGGGCAGTCCTTATCTTAGATGGATCGATGACCTAGAAAAAGATATCCTAATTTTGAGAACTGAAAGTTAGAGAACACTGGCACGAAGAAATTTGGCCTTCAAAAGGCTTCTTGAGAAGGCCAAGACCAACCCTTGGCTGTCGAGCCACTGAGGAAGGAAGGAAGCAAGTAGTTCTTTCTGGCAATCTTTGGAAGTTAAATAATGAAAAATATTTAACTGCAACCGATGTATATATACGCTTCACTCAGTCGGTGTTTTAACAGCTCCTGGCGTATATTTGTCCCTTTCCGAAATATAATTATTTTGTACCACGCTGCTATGAATAAAAATATTCTGAAGGATTTAACATGCTTTACTTACTTATTTTAGAATAGAATTGAGTTATATTTTATGCACTTTCTCCCCCCCCCTAAGCACCGCATACTCGCCAATATGAAAACAGTGGCATTGAGAAGTGAATTGTATACATTTTAACTGACAGTTAAGGAATTCACACACAAAAAAAGAAAACAAAGTGTGATTGAAAAATATGAATAAATCTAATTTGAGTACATTATAGTTTTTTCAAAATGTTGTGGAAGACATTAAAATAGAAGTAAAAACATTAGAAGATGCTTCTATGCATTCCTCAAGGAATTGGTAGTCAAGAGCATTACTATATGTATTGAGTTAATATGATTCAGTTAAATCTGAAAGTGAAGATAATGTGAATCATCTTCAAATTTATCTCTAAAAATTTTGAATACTTTCTTAAAATATTTGTAAAGTAAAGGGCATGATCATGGATCTTTTTTTGCTATGAAAAAATTATTTATTCTCAAAGAAACATGTACCTTTGATGTTACTGTTGTTATTATCATTAAAAAATTACGAAGCGATAACCTATAATTTAAAGTTTTAGATGATGAAATTGCTTGAGTTAAAGTAAAAAAAAATACTTATTGTATTAGGTATGCAAATAGGTACTTACGTAATGTATCGACAGTTGTTAAATGCCTATTTTATTACAGACGAAATGTAGTGAGTGGTTTGAAATAATTTATAAATTTTAGATTATCATCCTTTTGAAAAAGAAGTATTGCATTTTTAGATTGGTTTCTTTAAAGGAATCAAATTAAATTAAAATGTTTTAACTGAAAAATCGTAAAGCATTCGCCCGTGGTTGATCCCTTACTTCTAAGTTATCTTCGTGACCAGGGGTGTGGGAGTGAATCAAGAACCAGGCGTTGCCATATTCTTAATATCTCTTTATTGAAATCTTAACATAAACACTATATAATGATAATATTTATATTCAAACTTAGCGGATCTAAGGAGAAACACACAATACGTATTACCAAATAAGCATGACCTAATCAATATATTTAATTTTACCGCCGATTCTAACCTCAGTTTATACACAGTTCCTACTCTATATCCTAGGTAGCAGCAACATTCTCGAATCTTCAATGTACTTTCCTTATCTCACGTGGAATGATATCCACTTTGTTTGGACGCACTTTCACGGATATCTGTTACTGGAATATCGTTTTACTTCAGCTTACGCGCTTAAACTCAGACTATGATAATCACTTCACAAAAAAGGCCACCTTGCTTACTCTAAAATTCTGCTATTTAAAGGTTCATAACTTGAATAATCACGCTTCGCTTCTGGATTTGGTTGGAAAAAGAATTGCCTTCTTTGGCCCCAAAGAACCCAAGGGGAAAATTAATAGAAAGCGCGATGAGCTCGTCAGAAAATGTCTAAGACAATTTATTATTTTTAAAATAAAACTATCATTCAGTAATTTATGGTTTATCCTTATTTCGAAATGATAAATGCAGATAAATGTAGAATCAAAGGATTTGTTTTTGCTGTTTTTGTGATCAAATACTCTTATTCCAATATTAAAAGAACTTGTGAAAAACATTATATAAAAGGTTTTCAGAGAAAAACAAAACATATTATGTATGGACTAACTATCTACAAATAACTCTCTCTACCAATATCTAATAACAAATAATGACTTTATTTACAACTTCTAATTACTCACATCTTATTCATTATTAGAATCTCACAACTTACAAGTCAGAAATACTCTACTGAAACTCTCTCTTTCTAACGCTCCTCTCTCTATCTCGACATACACACAACTCTTGGCATTCACGGGAATACACTTATACCACACTGCTGTTGAAACAGCACCATCTATAACCTTAACATCTTATTAATCTTAAAGGAAACATTGTAAATCATTACTTCCACACAAAAATACTATTTAAAAGGGAGACACAAGAGAATGTCCTGTAATAGCATCAGAAGAAACACATTTACCAACGGTAAAAAAAAAAAAAGAATAAGAAGCAAACATTTATGATTTAAAAACAACAACTCTAAATGACAATGTTAACAATTTTACTGAGGGTATTCAACCCTCAAATTAATTACGCCGAATGACCAATCAATTCAGAGGAAATAGCCTTCGAAATTCGCAATTAGCTTTTATACAATTAAGTTTTAGTTTCTTCCAGGTGCTCACTAGCGTGGTTGGTAAAGTAACTTTTTACTACGCGATCGGCCTCGTTTCGAATCACTCAAATTATTTTTTGTTTTAATTTTTTAAATTTATTTAATTACTCTTACAATTAAATACATTTATTTAAAAAATTCTTATTAAATATCATATGATATTTCATATAATATTTTTGTATTTTAAAGAGTAAAAAAATTTAAAAGTTCATATTATTACATTAAAATAATTATATAACAAATTATTTCTTAAAAATTTAATTATTAATAAATAATATTTATTAAAAATATATTATAATCGGTTCACGATCGTTTTTTTTTGTTTTAATTTTTAAATTCTTTTTAATTTTATATTTTACAATTAAATAAATTTTTTAAAGACATTAAAAATTTTATATAATTATAAAACATTTAAATTAATAATATGTAGTATAACATATATATATATACATATATATATATATATATATATATATATATATATATATATATATATATATATATATATATATATATATATATATATATATATATATATATATATTTATATTTAATTATAAGATGAGAGATTTCTTATAAATACTTATTATAATATATTTTATGAATTATAATATTTTATTTATAATATATAGTATTTCATATTATAAAACTAGCTGTAACAAATTTTTATATAGATATCATTTAATATTCATATGATATATTTTATAATAAATATTATTTATTGTAATTATTTTGACATAATAAATATTTATATAATTGAAGTTGTTATTTTACTTTTTAAAATACAAAATAATCTAAAATATCATTTAACATTTAATATAAATCTTTTGTTAATATTATTTATTTAATTGTAAGAGTAATTAAATGAGTTTAAAAATGAAAAAAAATCGCGCCTTTCGAACCGAGACCGACCTTGACGTAAACAGATGCTTCACCAACCCCGCTGTTGAGTATCTGCAAGAAGTTAAACTTTAAGAGGCCTTGGTACCCCAAAAATGACCTATAGTTTTTTTATATTTTATTTAATCTTATTCTTTGCATTATTTATTATCTTTCGATTGATATATCATTTGTGCAATTCGGCAAGTTAGAAGTCGAATAAAAACTTCATTTGAAAACAAATTAGGCAATTCGGCCACGCCAACTTTGTAGGAAAAAAAAGCTAAGAAAAGCATTATAATTAAAAATCTATTTTATAAAGAATAACTATAAAAAAGAATGTGTAATATATAAAGCAGAATATTTCCAAGTCAATTTAATAATGTAACTTTTCTTCTTTATGAAATATGTGCATGTAAAATTTTTGATTTAAGGCATTTTATATTAATAATTTCATAATTTCAGTTCTTATTCCTGATATGTTTTTCATACAAATGTAGCACTTCAATATTATGTGAAAAAAAATTAAACTTTCTGTCGTGACAGAAAAAAAAATATTTTTTCACATTTTCTTGAACTTTTTTGTGTGCAATTAATATCGTCTTAAAATTGATCATTTTGAAAAATGTATATGTTGAAAAATACGAAAATGCAATTATTTTAAAGAAAAATTTATAACTAATATCTTAAAGTGGTATTTTAAGTTTATTTAAGCTTATTATAATTATTTTTCAGTATTATATACTTTAAAGTGGTTTTTCTCAGTTTGTGCTTTTTGAAACATTAGTGCATTCAAAATGCTATTCCTTTCACAACTATTTACCACTCGCATCCATTTTTTTCATGTGTGTTGCATATAAAGCATGTAACAAAATTAGGGATCAATTTTGCTGTAAACTGGATACTTTTTTCAAAAAAAAATATATATAAGAGATATTGAATTTTTTGTTGATTTTTAGCTTGCATATAAACATTTTATTCTTTTCCTCAAAAACGAATTAAGTTATTGTAAAATTGATCCCTAATGTTGTTTATAACATCCATAAGAATATTACAAAAAAAATTCAGGCCGAAAAATTAATAATTACAAAAGGAATAAAATTTTGAAATTTTCCAAATTTTCTTCAAAAAATTAAATTTTTAAAATTGCGTGAATAGTATGATAAACATATCATCTCGTATCATTTTCTTAAATAGAAACATTATATAAAATGTTAAAATATAATTTTAAATACATAAAGAAATAAAGTAGCTGAAATGGTACCAAGTCCTCTTAATTGTATAAAAGCTAACCACGGATTTCGAAGGTTATTTTCTCCAGAATGACTGGTCATTTGGCGGAATTACATTGAAGGCTGAACACCCTAAAGGAGCAATACTATTGCACAAAGCCTAGTCCCCAAATGGATTTCCTTAGTCAGGCCCTCCCCTTTTGAGATATGTACTTCAAAATAAAATATTTTGTAGTCAAGTATAAAAAGAACAATTTAGCAAAAGAAAAAATGAAAATACTGGAGATCTGGACGCCAAAAAATGTCTATTCATTACCAAAAGCTTGTAGATAAGGCGGTCTAAGAATCCAAAAAAAATTATGTAAACATTTTACGGTCTTTGCTAGTTTTTTTTACTATAGATAATATTAACAATACTTAATAAATAGTATTAAAATAATCTCCACATTTTATCAAAAAAATATGTTTCCACCTATATTTACAGATATTAATTTCCTACTCAAGTTTTTAATAGGAAACTTTTTTTCAAAATAAAGCTACAATCATACTTTAAGAATTACTGCTGAATAAAAATTAGAATTAATAAATGTGTTGCATTTATAGCTATTCAACAAATTTCTATACAATTCCCTGATGTTTTAACTACGAAGTTTTATATTTCTAAATACAGGTCAACTATTAATATACTCTAGAAAACAATGAGAGAGGAGCAACGAGCAAATACTCCAAGAAAATTTGTAAAATGTTTTTTTTTTGTTGTTATAATTTAGATGCAAAGTTATTACAACGAACGCTTAAAAAACAATCTTTACATTGTAAACAATCGAATAATGATACCGAAAATGTTCAAAAAGTGTGTGAAAATGTGTGTGTATTTTACATATTTGTGTATACTTGTTAGATACAAATTGTGTTTCATTAGAAAATATAAATGTTTTTCTTCGTTCTCCTTGCAACAATTTTAGTTTTCGTAAACAAAAGTACATCAGAATCTTCAATTATGAGAATATAATAAAATTCTTTAGGAATTTGAAAAAAAAAAAAAAAAAATTCTTAATCTTAAAAACTTTTTATGCAACGTGTCAGCAATAATACTTTTTACGTTAATGAAAGGTATACCAGAAGTACTAATATTCGATAACAATAATTATGTAACATGGTTTGAGATTTTTGACTATTATTTGATAAAGTTGTACTTTAAAATAAGAGGTATTTATGTAAGATAATAAGAAATTAAAAAAAAAATTAAAGTGTGAATAAAGATGTGTTTGTTTTTGCTAAATAAATATATGTATATTTGATTGCATCATTTGATTAAATTAATAGTGTTAAAACTTTGCGTGAATAGTCTTAAGAATTTAAGATTATTCACGTAAATTATAACTTACATTTGAAAGTAGAAAAAATAAAGGAAATCTAAGCAATTAAAATATATATAAGATAGAGAAAATGTTTAAAATGTTAGAAAAAACTGTTGACATGCAAAAATGTTTTTATTCAGAACCGATGCTTCTTTTTTTGCAAGTGATTTAAATATGAACTGATTCAACATATTTTTTTTAGTTTATTTTTAGTGATCGAAAAAAGTAAGACATATCATTGAGAAGCAACTTAAAAAAACCCTTACAGATAGACCTAATACGAAAGAAGGAAAAAAACAATTATAAACTGATTAAAAAATCTCATTACATAATATGGAACAGACAAAAAAAGGGTTTTTTCGAGTATATGAAAGTATAATTTAAACTCAAAAAGCATGATTATTTTTTATGGAAAAGAAAACTTGCTTTATTTAAGAATGTTAATTAAAATCCAGTTTTGCACAAGTCATTGAATAAAATTCTCCGGATTCTATTGGGAAATAGAGAATTTATTTAAAAAAACGCTGTTTACACATTTTGACTTCCAAAAATGTTGTTTATGGAGTTGGAAGAAATGTTAATATTTTTTTTTTTAAATTCATTTTCATTTATTGACTTTTAACTTTTTTGCGTACCTTTCATTGATTTGCAATACTTTTAAATAAAAAATAAAATTTTACAAAGAGTAGAAATTGAAAGGGATTTTAGTAAATCATACTAAAGCAACATAAAATGGTTAATGTAATGATAATATTGTTTCTACTTGTGTGTGTAAATTAACTAAAATAGACACGAATTGAATGAAAATAATTATTTCAGATGCTGCTCATTATAGTTTTACCTTAAGGAACAGATATAATGTGAAATTTAGAGATCTCCTCACACACACAAAATTATTTTCCAGTTAAAGAATTATATTCGGGGTATACGATCATTTTTAAAAGTTAAGTTAAATGGCAATATATTTCAAGAACACAGATTCGATTAAATTAAGTTATGCTGGAAAAAAAGTACGGAATTGTAAAGTATTTGTCAGCATTCGTAAAGCATTTGTCAGAAAGATTCTTCGTGTATAGGGAATAAAGCAGAATGTTTAGAAAATGGAAGGTGTTTTCTTAGGAAATAAGACAGAATAATTCATTATTAATATAAAATTTCTTTCATGAAATCGAAAACATTGCAATGTATGACAATTTTAGCCTGAGTATTCCCTTTTGGAAATTGAATTTAAGAAGGAATTATCTTTATAAGTTTATATATATATATATATATATATATATATATATATATATATATATATATATATATATATATATATATATATATATTTTACATGGGTATATAGGTTATCCCCATGTAATGTGCTGCGTTTTTCCTATTGCCGTAAAATCCTTCATATGCAGCGTGCAATATTGTAAGCTGTAACATTTTCCCTGTAAGCAGTTTGAAATTTGTATTATTAACGATAAGTTCTACTGCGGCATACTTTAAGGTATCCGACTACGTTCCGAACCGTGTTTTTAAGAAAGCGCATAAATGGATAATTTTCATGATATTTAATGCCACTTAGATTAGATTATATGTATAAATTGTTTTAAGGACATTATGACAAAACTAATTATTTAAATACAATGTTTTAGCAAAACATTAACTTAGAATAACATTTTTTTTCAAAATGTTCTCCTTTTGAGAAAAATGCTTCTATTATTATAATATTTTGCATGTATATAGCTCAGACCTCTCTAAAGAGACTCAACTATGAGTTTTGAAAAAATCACGTTATTTTCAGAGTTACAACCAATTAAAATAATTATCGGCGTTTTTCCTTAAAATTTCTCCCTATGTTGTTGTAAAAACTTGGATAAACCCACTTCTAAGCTATGTATTTCAGAAATTCTAGTTGAGCCTCTGTACAGAGGTCTGAGATATATGCAGGCAAAATATTATTTTATAGAAGCATTTTTAACAAAAGGAGAATATTTTGAAAATGGGTCATTCTATGTTCATTTTTTATCAAAATATTGTACTTAAATAATTTTTTATGGTAATACTATTCTTAAAAAATGTTTATATACATTTTCTTATCTAAGTGACACTAAATATCATAAATATTATCCATTTATACGATTTTGAAAAATCACGGTTTCGAATTTAGTCGGATACTTTAACACAGTGATTTTCAAACTGTGAGGTTCTTGGTGTAAGTTTGGTGTAACTCGAGGTTACACGGGTCAAACCGAGGGGTTCGGCAAGTAAAAATTATAAATGTGTAAGCAAAATATACACGTGCTATAAAATGTTTGATAAATATAATATGTTTATGTTTTAATATGCTTATATTGAGTTTGTATAATGAAAGTTATATAAAGCTGTATTATTCACTGAGGTACACACGTGACGCAGGAATCAACTTTGAAAAAATACGGTGCTTGACAGCCTTTATTTTAAGTACATTCCTGCAACTTTTACATTTTTAAACAGGATGGGCACAAATAGGGAACTGTTACAACTGGAACAAGAAGAGGAAGCTATTTTGATAGATACTCTGAGGTATAAATTAGCCCAAAGAAAAGTAGATTCATGTTTTATGATGTGTTTAAATTTGAATGTGTGAAAAGAGTGGGGTAGAAAAACTTTGGAAAAACCACCCTTTTAAGCAAAATTGCGAGATTGTGACTTAAGAACTTTTTATTTAACTCCCGGCGCATTTATGAAGATAAGACATAAATCAGAGTGTCTTTCGTCGGTGTTTAAACAGCAAAATGTAACAAAGGTTAAGAGGACGATAGACCATTAAAACTAATTTATTAAATTGTTATCTTAATTAGACTAAAATGGAATCAATATAGTAAATGTGATTATTATATTTCATATATAATTTAAATATTTTTTAAAAAAACTATTGTATAAACTGATTTTTTTAACAAAAATTAAATTTTTAAAAATGTTTCTTGTCCATTAGTTTTTAAGTTGCGTGCATAATTTTTGTTTTATACATAGATGAGCTACAGCAAAATATGTATGTTCATGGATTTTAAATTTAGAATAAAATTGGATGGAAAAAAGATAAATTTTCTATATCATATTAAATATTTCATCAATTATCACATATTCAAGGTATTCAAAACAACCCAAAATATGATTAGTGAAATTTTTTAAAAAACTGAAGCACAAATTTGTGAATTATATCATCTTTCATAACTTGTGAAAATTTGAAAGCGGTATGACATAATTTGAAACGCAAAGAGCATTTTACGTAACAATGAAAAGGGAACATTTACAAACTAAAAAAAAAATGCATTCTTTATAAACATTTATTTGAGTAAAATAAAAAATAATTCATGAATTATAAATTAAAATGACAAAATTATCTTTAACAGAATTATTCTATGAATTATAAGAAATATTATTTGTAAAAAAAATCCAATCGCTATTTTGACCAAAATTTGACATTTTGAAGATCTACCATCCCCTTAATAGAAAGATTTTCCTTTTCAAATCTTGTCTTAGTTCTTTAAGATTCAATGAGTAATTAATGTCATAAAGAGAAAGAGAAAAAATATTTAATTACATATATTTCATAATCCTGGTTGAGTTGTAAGGTTCATTGTCCTGGTTTTTCTAATAACTGCAAATTAAAAAATCAAAATCTCTCAAGAAGAGCCAAAATTAGTCGAGCAAAATATCTTAGAACCAATTTTTGAAGAGGAAATTTCAACTTCATGTCTAAAATACAGATAAAGTTCAGCTTTATGTGGACAAAGCCTCTAGTCACACATCTAAATCAACTGTCGCTTATTCAGCAAAGAAAGGATCAGAACCACAGGAATAAAGTGTATCCCAATTGATTAAATACGCATAAAATCCCCCTTATGCTTCTACAACGGATTTTTGTGCTTTCGGTTAATCAAAACGAGTCTTAGGAGAACGGCATCCAAGAATATTGAATGGTTAAAGAGGAATGGAGTAAAATTTGCATGTCAGTACTGAGAAAAAAAATTACTTTCACGAAAACCTCGAGCTAGAGCTATTGTCAAAAATCATGGCTATCTGAGAGATACAACGTTACTCAAAAAATACGGTATCTTTTGATAAAAATTAACAATCAAAATCATTTCCATAAAGCTGGAATGACCTCCTGTAGTTTTGCTAATGAAATAAGGAAAGTTTTATATTCCTTATTTACAAATCAAGACCTCCTTTATTTTACCTCCGTTATAAAAAAACAACATGCCTGGGCAAATGTAAATTAAGAGCAATTTTGAATTAATCTATTGAAAGTATGAAGCAAATTATGTGAATAAAATTGGATTGCAAGGAAATGATAAAAATTTTCCCTGCGAAGAGGGAAATTACACAGTGTTCATATTAACAGTAAAAACAAGATGTTGATAAAGATACAATGTAAGATAAAAATGACACACAAAAAAGAATGAACAACTCGAAAGCTATTAGTGTCGAACCTAATTATTCTGATAAAAACTGGTGAAATAACTAGAACGACTCCTTAAGAAGTATTTAATATTTCACATTATTCAAACTTGAGGAGGTTTTGCCACCTATAAATTTAAAATTCTAAATCTGATATAAGCTTCTTATATGACAGAAAATGCACCTGAACAGATTACGTTTTCTATTTCGTTCCATACACACTATTGAGGGAATAAGAGGATCAATTAATGTTATCATTCGATAGTTCCTATTATTTCACTCGACAAATAATTAGTGGAGAAAGAATTGGAGCTCGTAGCTCAATTTGAAGTATGATGCCGATTCATGATACTTGAGAACCTTACCATGCATCTAGCCATGATGCTTTCAAACTTTGATCTCTCAGATACTGGGACGCTCCTTTTATTTGAAAAAAAGAACAGTTTTAAAACTCAAAATGTCTTTAGTTTTAAAAAATTTGGTTTAAGAGATTACTTACAGATAATGTTCAAAAATTTTAAGGTTTATTTGGTATATATAGAAACGTATACTACCCTGAGAAACGATATTTACGTAATTTAAAGCAAACTTATTCCATATCATATTTATTTTTTCATGGTCCATAAATTATACATGTTTTTTTTCAAATCCATTCAATTATTACCAGAGTTTCAATAAAATATTAAAATTGGGTGATATTAGTAAAAGCTAATGCTAATTAAATTTAGCTTAATATTTTCTGTCTTAACCCATACGGAAGTTCATTTCTTCCAAAGAAATAAAATGAATTTGACTTGGTGAAACCCTCCTGCTCACCACTGGTACACAGCTAAGACTCCTGGACCATCTATACAGTGCAAAAGTTCCAGGGCTCATCAGACGGCCTTGACGAGCTTCAGAAGTGGTCACCTGTGTAGTATGACTTTTGTGCAGGGGGTAAAGTCTTTCTTTACCTGTCCCTGCTCTCTCCTTGCTTCTCCTTCTCATATTCTGGACTGCTGAGGCATTTCCCTGCGACAGTTGTATGAAGAGCAAATCCTGGTGTGTGAGACACTTACGCGGAAAGGTCAAATGGACTTGCTGTAGGCTTTCCTTTAACCAAGAGGGAGTGGAAACCACAACAACAACTTAACATTTTTTTATTAAAAAGTAGGGATTCCGTTTTCTTTGCCTATTGTAACACATTCTTATATTAGGATTCCTATATGATACATTTTTAATGTTAAATAATTTTATTTTTGATTTATACGATGTCAATAAAAATTAAAGAAATAAAGCAACATTTTAAAGCTTCTTTTACGTATTTTAAATACATAAAAAGTACGTTTATTTATTTTTCTCAATTTAAAAGATAGATTTGAATTAGTTGTGTATATTCCCACAAAAAGAATGATGATTGTAAAGTGATCCATTGAATTTCTTTTGTAGTTGTAAAGAATAAGAGATATGAGCAGATATTTGACAGCTTTATCAATTATTTGCAAAGTAACAGAAATATTGAAAATTAAGTATTTAATTTAATAAATATATGTTACGAAAGTCAACGAAGTCACGAAAGTATATAGCTTTAATTAATGTTACCCTTTGGAAGATGGATAAAACAATGAAGTCTTTCAAGATTGGACTCAGTGATGTATGAATGTGTGTGCTGAATAAGGTATTGATTCAAGCACCTCGTGATATCCCCCTTAACATTTCAGCTCTTTGTATAATCGAAGAGAGATGCCAACTTATAAACAAAGTTAAATTGCATCGGATTTTAGTGAATTAAAATATGCTTCCCACTGTTTCATGATGAAATTCTAAGAAACAAAAGTAGCTGAAACATTTTAAACATTTTTATCTCTGAAAAGTGAATATAAACGCATCAAAAAGAAATTTTTAACTATTTATTGCGTCATTAAAGATGTCCAGTATGATAAATTAGAAGCCTTTTTTAACAATTATGGGGACACATTACCTTAAAAATGATCAAAATCTTGGAAGTTTTATCACCCAATTCCATTACTGCAACTTTTCTAAAGTATGTGTAAATATATTTTACTGATGTAGCTATATTATTTAGTCAGTTATTTGACATTTTTAACAGTGTGTGGAAGAAAAAATTGAAACTAGAGCACGCGTGGCATCATCATTTAGTTATTTCTTTTATTTTACTGACATCTACAACTTTAAATGCATTTTCTTCTGTGTTTTTTGTTTTTCATGAACATGACTTATTTAAAATCCCGAGACTTATATTTATTTAAAACACCAACTGGTATATCCGTTATTCACAAGGGGAATTCAAAAATGAAACAATATACATTAAAGGGGAAACCAATTCAAATTTAATTGAATTGCAAATTAAACAAAAAAAAAAATTTTTTGCATTTCTCTGCTCAACAAAAAGTCATAGTTACAAAATTTGAAATTTTTTATCTTTTAATTGAAAAAATGAATATTCTTGTATCTATAACGCCCGTGAAACACCCATGTGGTTGGCTTTTGAGAAAACCTTATCTCATGTATAATTTCGAAATTTCAAGTTTTAATGGTTAATTTATTCATAAAAGGGTCTTTTTATATAAAACGCTCTTTCAACCCCCTTGGATATCTGTTTTCTTAAAATCCTTTCTTAGCGGATCTATTCTCCATGGAAGATACATGCCAACTAAATTTCAAGTCTAGATTTAATAGTTCAAAAATGAGATTCTATTTTATATATAACACTCCTTATAACTCTCACAACCATCTTGGAGATCAATTTTCATAAAAGCTTCTTTTGTAGCAGCTCTCTACTCCATGAAAGTCTTAATTTCCAGTTAGGGCTCTAATATTTCAATATCGGGAATATTTATCTCTAACGCCTCATTAACCACTACCAATACCTTTGTGGGTCTATTTTTCCAAAACCTTTCTAGCAGCGGGTCACAACTCTGTAAAAGAAATTGGCCTGCCAAATTTCAAATATGTTGGTCCACTAGTTCCAAAGCGGAAGTATATATTTTTAACCCCCCACCCCGTTAACACCCCTTGGGGTCTTTTTTCATAAAATCATTTCAGTTGTAGATCTGTATTCTATGTAGAGAATCTACTCACCGCATTTCAAGACTAAGTCTAATAGTTTAAAAATGGAAACAATTATTTATAAAACCTCTTAATCCCCCGTAATGTCCCTTGGAGTTCGATTTTCACAAATCCGTTCTAAGTGGATTTCTACTTACTGAAAGGAACATGCCTAACAAATTTCGTCTGTAGGTTTAATGGTTCCGGATATATCGTTAAGAGTGAGTCGCTTTTCTCCTTTATATATAAAGTTTTGAAACTTTTTTTGATTGCTTTGTATAACATGTTTGAGGATTCCGAGCATGGGTTAAATATTTAGGTGCACGGTTACTACTTAAAAAATCACCGAAGTTAAATACAGCTGTCTTCTTATAGTGTCCGACACGAAAAAAAAATTAAGGAAAAAAACTATCACTCTCGTAATACCAATACCCTGCACATAATTGTGAGGAGTATTTCTAACAAATTTAGAAAAAATGATGAAAAAAATCCAAAAATTCGTAGAAGTATTATGATTTTAAAATATTGATAAAAAATTTAAAATTATATATAGAAAAAAAATTGTTTGATTGAAAAATATATTTTTTCCTGAAATGTATATTTCATGTGTGTATTTTCAAATAGGGCACCAATAAAAAAAAATTTTGGTATAAATTTAAATGGTATAAATTTACACCATATAAACTAAAATAAATTTATATGGTATAAATTTCCATATAAACATAAAAATAATAAACATTGGGTACATGATACCATGTTAACTTAAAGCACCTAATAATTAGATTAATTTATAATTGAATTAAATTTAGTTTAACATCTGAATGGCAAAATATTTTTGTCATATATAATCAAAAATTCATATCAAAATATAATTGAGATTAATAAGATACGTAAATGCTTTCGCAGTGCAGCTGCCAGTGCTGCTAAAAATATACCCTGGAGGATGTTATTAAAACCTAACTGTGTCTTGGGCTCTCGTGCTACTGCTATGACTGAATTTAGACTTTTGACTGGACATGAATGCCTTTATGCTTATTTGTTACGTTATGTTTCTGGACAAGTCATAAGCGCTGCTCATTCAGTCGTGGGCTCTGCACTAAAGAATGACTGTATACTAAAAAGTATGGGAAAGATCGTTGCCTGAAGGGATGACCTGAAGGGAAATGACCAGGAATTTGATAAATAAATATTCTATCTGCTTAATAACTATCACCTTATATAATATCAAGTCCAGTTTCAAATTGCTTTTTTTAAACACTGCAATAAAATTGCCTCTGAAATAAATACAAATTAAAATGTCTTCAGAGTAAATACGTTTATAAAATGGATCATAAAGCACACTTATAGTAAAATCCAAACGTTACCCAGGAGAAGAATTTAAAAGTAATTTGCAGATTCTCTCAGCTAAGCTATTAAACAAGCGAGAGATGTAGCTCGTTAAAAAAGCTCGGAGAGCAGTGACGTAGCTAGGTATCCTAAGACCCTGGAGTAAAAAAAAAATGAGGGTCCTATCTTTTGTTTGGTTTTTGCCAAGTAAAAATATATTGTTATTTTAAATATACAAAGCAACTTTAACACCAGCTTTTATCGTGCTCCTCAGAACATAGGAAAGCAAAGATACTACTTGCATGTATGTGGATGAGTTTTCTTGTGACAAAACTTTAGTGATTAGCCAGGTATGATTTGTCACGTGATAGACAGGAAATGATACAAAAATAGGCATGAACAAGAAAATACTATTATAAAAACTTTAAAAAAAATAAAAAAAACCTCTGAGAAAATGAACATAGGAGAAGGGGGGGGGGGCAAGATACATTAGTCTATGGAAGATATGAGTTGATTGCGTAATACTGAAACAGAAAAATAACTCACTATAAATCATATTGTTATTAAAAATAAAATGACCAAGAAGAGAAAGCTTCCTGTGTAGGCGTTTTAAGATATATAGTAAGAATTTGTTAAGAACTTTAAAGTTTATTTTCAAGTAACAGTTAGATAAACTAAAAAAATGAAAAATAAACAAGCTTTTCAATAAGCAAGTTCGCAACATCACACAAACAATGGAAATTTATGGGAATCTCCTACTGGTTCGAAATAATTTTCAACTGAGTTGCCCTGATTACAGTTATACATATATATACTGAGCTTTTTTTATATTTATATATTAAATATAATAGAAACTATCACAAGTTCGGCTTAGTTCATGGTCAGGGTCCGAGAGTCTCCCTGAGCAGTAGGGCTCTAGTAAACAGCACCTCCTAGACCATTGATAGCTACGCCACTGTCGTAGATACAAAGAGGAGTAAGGATATGTAAAGAAATAACTTTACATGGGAGCGAAATGCGACAAGCCCTACCTGGATTTCTTTTAACCAAATAGGCTTAGGTTTGTTTAACGCTGATTTGTGTATAATATTGATAATGGTTGATCACGATAGCTACACGCATCCTTTTTTTTCCTTATAAATGTTAATATATCTCCAGACAGTACTAATTTGTGTTACGATGGATTTTGATCTAGAGGTCATGAATTGAAGGTACCGTCATGCTCATTTATGAATATAGGATTTTTTCTTTAGTATTTGTTTCTCAAGAGTCAGAAGGGATAAAATACACTTTCAAGTTCAATAACGAAATATTGCAATTTCATGCTTTAATGTATGCTTGTAGAATTTCTAATTAAATTACCCATTTTCATTAGACTATATGGAAATGAAATTCACTCCTTTATTTCGTTTGCTGTCGAGATTTATATTTAGATGGACTATTTTTGTGCTTTTCTGTCAAGTCAATTTAATTTGTTTTTATTTTTTTTGTATGATTTGATCCAGAAAATTAACAAGTTTCTTAGTATTATCGCTTTAATTTATTCAAGAAGTAGTTGTTTTGATGTTATGCTTACATCTATTTGGTGCAAATAAAATGTCGGGGATAAAAAAGTATAATGAGCAGTGAATTGGATATATAACGAGCAACTGTAAATTTCGATATATATATATATATATATATATATATATATATATATATATAGTATAATAAAATAAAAGTGAAGAATAACTAGAACCCACAGTACTAAAGAAGTAAGAAATTGGAATTCAGCAAACACAACAAATGTAGATACAAACAGTCATAGGACTAAACTGAGACCTATTATGATTTCTAAAGCTGTCACTGAATTAGGCCAGCGAATTAGGGTTAGCAATGTTTTCTGGATCCCCTTCCCCATACAGCAGAAATTTTCGACATAATAGAAAAAACCCGTTGAAAAGTTAAGCCTAATACAGCACGTGGTTCTAGAACCTAATAAAATCGTAAAAACAAATTGAGAAAAGAAAGCAATAATGAATCTATCAAGGAGAGGAATAATAAAATTGTTTAATAGAAAATATTAGGAAAAACTTACTTGTAAAGAAAAAATCATGAATTTAATTATCCTGTCCGCGAAAACACCACCTACTTTAAAGAGATCCTATAGAAAGTTATATTGCAATTAAATTAAACGTAAAAAATTTTTTAATATATTTTTTAAAAATAAACTCAATAGAGAGAGAGAAGAAACATTAATTAAAATAACGAACTAAAAATAAAACTAGATTTAATTAAAAATAGAAATATATTTAAAGATAAATTTACTAGAATAATTGTATTCTAAACAATTATTGCAAAATTTCACAAAATTATTATGTATTATTAAAATTTTATCAGTAACTAAATCATTGTTTCTTTTCATAAAATTTAAGATAATATTTCTAAAAATTGATAGGTGTAGGTTACTACCCCAGAAAGGCATTTTATAATGTTAAAATCAAAAGAGTCTCTTTTATCAAAAATATTACTTTTAAGCAAATTATTCTTAACGTTTAATTGAAGGTCCAAAAAGTTAGCTGACTCATTATTATAATTAGTTTTTGGTAATTTTAAATAATGGGATAATAATTAAAGCTAGGAACATAGTCAACTATATTACTAAAAATAATTAAGTCATCTATGAATCTAAAAAAGTAACAAGAATCATAACTAATATTTTCATTTTCATAAAAATGCAGGTAAATATTTGCTAAGCAGTTGCTAGCTGCCCCACCTTGTGGTAATCCTTTAATTTGTTGATAATGAACATTATTATGTAAAATATAAGTTTCTTTTAATACTAATTCAATAATAGAAATATATTTATCATATTTTATTATCTTATGTATCCTACCTGTTGTGGTATTTCAGTGATAATGGCTTCCATAGCTCGAATCTGGTGTAAATTGTGGTCAGGATTGACATTCAAAATTCGTCTTTTTAGCGGGTCTGATGTACCATCGCTCGAGACAAAGGTTTTCACGTTAACATGGGGCGGAAGTATTGATAATGGAGTATTAGTTCATATTCACTCTCGTCTCTGGATCTTTATTCATAATTACGGTATTCAAAATGCGTCATGGTAATCATCTAATCAGTTTCATATATCTGGTGAGTGCGTGACGTCTATCATCTAGATAAGAAGCAAAATAAGCTATAAAAGTTATTTTTGCTTCGTTCTTATATATTTATCATTTTCGAATATTGAATGAGTGTGACAGATATAAATATCGCACTATATACAACAAAGCAGTGTTATTGGCGACGGACCTCGTAATTTTGAACCTCTTTCATGTGACGAGGATGACACGTGAGCTGACACCTCTCTCACCTAGCTACCACACCACATCAATGGGAGGAATTGAGCCTTGAGAGATTTAAAGTGCATAGTATAGCACATCACATGTTGTGCTAAATAACGATTTCTTGATTCTGCCACATTAATTTATTTACAGATGACTTTGGATCATATGCTAAAATATTTGCAAAATTTAAGCTCAACTGCTAATACAATTTTCTTCCTACTTGAACGCGGAAACAGTATGGCTAGCGGAGATGTTTACATTTTGCATTTACTTGAAAACGGATAAAGTCAAAGTGCGGGCTTCTCGAGCGACCGCTTGCATCATTTCGTGTCTCGTCCATCTACTTCAATTCTTCGCTCGATGGCTTCTTCGTTTATCTACTTTTAGTGTCCCTCACAACGGTAACACTCCATAAACACCACAAGTGGTAACAGGACTCGAACCCGCAGCACTCTAACTCTGAGTTCGTGGCCATAACCATGAGAAACTCATTCGTTTTGAAGAATAAGCGTAGATTTTATGAAAGAAGTTAAGTTGATAAAATGGAGAATTGAGTCTTACAAAATAACGTAATAAAAACTCGAGTAAATAAATTTCACACCAATAAAATATGTAATCAAATTTGTAGAAAAGGGCATTTTTACTGTAGCAAAACATAAGTTTGAATAGAACTCTATAAATGACGGGTTTTTAAAGAATTCCAGAGGAAAATGTACCAAAAATATGCTCGTTAATTAAGTTTCAAAACTATGTAAATAATTCATATAATTGGGTGGATACATACACCTATTTTTCTCATAAAGCAGAATAAACATTATATAATGAAAACTGTAGTTTTGTACTTTCTTTAATAAGATTAATTAAAATTAAAGAAGTATTCTTTTTAATAGAAAACAGGATTGCATTTTATACAGCAAGATCATAAAAAGTTGTTAAAACTTTAATCAAATTTATGCGAATAATCTATTATATTTATAAATAAAACATATCTAATTTTTATAAAATAGAACCCAGAAGCATTTTTAGTATCTGGAAATAGAGAAATAAAAATAATTGTGAAAATATCCAATATTAATTAATTTTCTTCTAATTAAATATATGCCGATTGCACACATACATAAAAGTTATTTTCTTGAATGGAAGTCCAACTCTTGAATTCCTTTTGCAAGTTCTAAGTCTATGTATTTTATGTGTCTCTCTCTCTCTCTGTATTTACTTACTTAAATAAAATATTTAGAATTTTCAATTTTAAAATTATATATAATCTACTATAAAAAGTTTTAACGAAAAAGGATTTTCCTAAATTTACTTTGCATAGATACAAAACTAAGAATACTAATAAAGTTTTTGAAATTTTAAGTACGACAAGGTTTTATATATATGCAGTCTATATCTAATTATATATTTTAACAGCTAAAATCCTTTATAGAACCTTAAAAATATACCCATTATATATATATATATATATATATATATATATATATATATATATATATATATATATATATATATGAAAGAAATATGTATTATATATCAAATATGTATTATATATATATACAGTGGGTGATCGGTTAACGAACACTTTCACGAAAGATTTTTGTGTTCGTTAACGAACACTTTCAAGAAAGAATTTTTATGTTTGGACAACGAACATATATTCGGAGGTGATCTGGGAGACACCCCTTAAATTATGGATGAAATTTTAACAACTGCTAGAGATCTGGAATTGGAGGTGAACAAGCATGACATAGAAGAGGTCACAATGGAACATGAAGATGAACTGACGATAGATGAACTCCAAGAAATTTTGAATGAAGAACACCAAGAAAACAGCAAAATGTGTCTCCTTCTGAAGAAGAGGATGACGAAAGAGGACCAATGCTGTCATCTGCCATTAAAGATCTTGTGAAAAAGTGGGAGGTTGTCAGAATGGCACCCAATCCAAGCTGATGTAAGTAGGGTTGGGGATCTTTACAATGGCAATGCTATTAATTACTTTCTGTAAAATCCTGAAAAAGAGAGAGAAAAGCAATCGACATTGGACATGTTCTTCAATGCCCCATAAGCAAAAAATGAAAATGACTAATATGAAAGACTATATGTATGTATTATTATTTTTACTAAGAAATTATGCATTTTTAAAATTTAATTTTTAGGGTCTCCAGAATGAATTACTCGATTTCACATAGAATTCTATGGTGAATCAATGATCGGTTAACGAACAATTCGGATAGCGAACATAGTCTTGGAAGCCATTATGTCCGTTTAACGATCACCCACTGTATATATATATAAATATATATATATATATATATATATATATATATATATATATATATATATATATATATATATATATATATATATATATATATATGTATATATGTCATGATTTTTACGACAGAATCAGATTAAAGTTTGAAAAGTGAAAAGACGATCTTTATTCTTTCATTTGTACATCTGTTCTGACACCGAAAGCAGGGAGGAAAAACACGCCATGGTGGTGGTTTCAAGTGGATAACACTTGAAAAACATATGGTAAGTATCGCTGCTTTGAAGATGGTGCTTGCAAGTTATTGCTGACATATGTTGACTATTAAATCTAACGATCTGGAATTAGACATGTTTATTGGCTAAGCCATATGTTCGGAAGAAATAAATGGGTGATTAGTTTGATACTTGAAGATGGGTCTGAGAAAGATGAGTCATGCTAGGTAGGGAATTAAATTTTGATCTAATTTAATTATCTTTACATTTGCCTCCCAATTTTAAAAGGGAGTCATGGCGTGGTTTTTTCTCTTTACAAACTTAATCAATTTTCAATAAACACAAAACACAATACATAACATTATTTAGAAAGACATATTAAACACAGTAGAAATATTTAAGCAATAGTAATACTAAAATCAAAAAACAATACAATAAACGAGAAAACTATAACAACAAACACAGTAAGGACACTTCCAACATATTAATTGATAAAAATGAGTTTCCGTACATATAAATGAAGATTAGCATATTCAAATATATTCGACATCTAGAATAAGAGCTCGCGTTTCCTCCTATTCCTTCATAATAATAGATTCGTATTATAGCTGGTAGATATTTTCAAAAAATTATGTTGGAAAATAATATATCAAACAATAAGATAGTAAATATAAAAATACATGAAATCATACAAATGTTAAAATAATAATTTTGTATAAAAATCTACTCTGGCGCCATCGTAGTAATACCTTATATTGTTACACACATTTTGCATATATGAAATACATTTTTAAAAAGATAAAAAAATATAGACACTAATAAAATGAAATTATTAATAATATGAAAACGGTGTATAACACACAACTTCTATGCACTGTCCAACACAATAAACAATGTTTTATTTCATATGCGTTGTAAAATATAAAACTTATAAGAATATAAGAATATAAGAGCTCTTTTTTATTATTTTGAGTCGGAAAAGTGGACTCACTTCTATAATAACTTTTAGCATTTCTGAAAATTTTTCACAATATTCATTGTAGCTTAATATCGCATGCAATATTTTGAATCTTTCCGTAACCTTCTAAAAATACGTTTCATAGACAAAAAATTCTTGAGTTTCTCTTGCATCACACATTCACTAATAAAACTGTATCACCTTACTTAATTTTGAACACATCTGTCTGAGAAATCTGCGTCATCAACTCACAGATGTTCAGATATGCTGATAAGAAACAATGAGATGTGTACATATCAAACTAAACAAGTTTGTCCTCTTAATGTTTCGAGACATATACAAAATAATAATGATTGTATTCTCGCTTACCCATTGTGTAATATCCAAAAATAAGCTTCAAGTTATTAAAATAATTTTAATTTTAGATAAGGAAAATTTCGAGAAATAGTGAATCCTGATATATATGGCCGGTATATCAAAACACGCAATTTCAAAATAAAAAAAAAAAAAAATAAATGACATGTAATAAGATTACTGCTGAATAAAATAATTAACAAAACAATTGAATTCAATGGAGAAAAAGAATACAACTTGATTTTACTTTTGTTTCTTATAAAAATCAGTATCTCTAGTATTAGTTCTGTCATTAGTCATTTTTCTAAAAACTTAATTTATATTTTTCACTTTAAAACACCAATTTCTATCAAAACTCTTAACTCATTCGACCTCTTAAGATAAAATTATGAGAAGTATATTAAAATTTCTCAAAATTTTGTATGAATAAACCTATATACTTCTTTTTTTTTCTCAATTAAAATATAAAAGAAAATATCTCATTTATAACACAACTATATTATAAAATTAAATACCATATCACATATGATACATTCTTCTTTTTCGCCGAAAAGTCTTGTTAAGCAGAACTCAGTTATTTCTGTATTACGTAAGATGTTTCTTTTAGTTATTAACTTCTTCTCATTATTATGGGTATTTTGTTGAATGTAATTTAACTGAAAATTTTCAGATGGATGAAAATGTCTTAAACGAACTGAATGAACCAATTCAGTGTCAGTTTTATTAAGGGCATTGGGTCTATCAATTTCAAATAATACATCAGAACATTTTTTTCAAACGGTAAAAGGGCCTGAATAAGGGGGACTTAATTTCCTTGTATTGGGGTATTGAAATTCCTCATACATTATTAAGTCACCAACCTTGAAATCAGCTTCCTGAAATTTTTTATCATATCTAATCTTATTTATTTTATAATATTGTTCTGTTCTTTCTTTGGTTAATTTTTCTTTCTTCTTCTAAGGGAGGATATATCTCATTATCTTTTAGCGAAATTTCGAAGGTAAATTACCATACATTAAGTAGGTTGGAGGAAACCTGTTATTGTATGTGGAGTTTGATTATACTGATGGGTTACTTTTTCTAGAATTTTTTGTCCATGGGACTTTATTTGAACTATTACTAATTTCACATTTTAAGCGGAAATGATGGTTTGATTTACACGTTCAACCTTTCCATTGGTTTGTGGTCTGTGAGAAATAGTTAATAATTGAGTGACATTATTATGTTTTAAAAATGCTTAAATTTTGAAGAGGTGAACGCAGTATTTCTATCACTTAAAATTTTTTCCTGTATGTGATGCTGAACGATTTGTCTTAAACAATTTATATAAGTATCTGTTGTTGCATTTTTGATGGGAAAGTCCAAATGTACCTAGTTGCATGATCAATAATAATGTGTAAATATTTTTAACAGAGTTGTAATAATTTAAAAACCACCTACACTATCTATCGATAAAAGTTCAAAGGGTTTTTCACAATGGGAAGTGATTGCATCAGTCCGTATTTTCTCTGATGTGACTTCTTATTTATTTGATAAGTTTCACAGTGTTTCACATAATTTCGTATATCAGTAATAATGTTTATCCAATAATATTGTGGTGATATTAATTTTAACATGGTAGCTACACCAGGGTGGCCAAATTTTTATGAGTTGTTTCCATTAATTTCACTCTTAGAGCTTTGGGTACAATTATTTTAGTTAAACCTTTGTCTTTTAACTACAAAAAAAAAAAACACCATCTCTCTTAAAACATTTAGGAGCTGATGTATTTTCTATATTTTGAAAATGACTTATTTCATTGATATCTAATAAAGGTTCTGGGGGTGTATTAATTATATGATGAACAATAGGATTTCTTGTTAACATATCAGCTTCAACATTAGTGCTACCTTTCTTGTATTTTATATCAAAATCATACATAGAAACTTTTAAAGACCCTCTAAAAATTCTACCCGTGGGATTTTTTAAATTTTTAAGCCAAACTAATGAATTATGATCGGTTTGAACTGTGAAATGAGATCCATGAAGATAGCAATGGAATTTATCTAAACTATCAATTATAGCTAAGCATTCTAATTCAGTTATTGTATAATTAGTGTCATAATTTCTCAGTCGTCTCGAATGGAATGCAATCGGATGATGATTTCCATTGAGTTTTTGTTGTTTGAGGATACATGAGATCGCAGTTTTTTATGCACCTACATAAAGATGACAGGGATAATTTGGGTTGAATATAGCTAAAATGGGCTTTGAAATTAAGCTGTCTTTAAGTTTTTGAAAATATTGTTGACATTCTGGGGTCCAATTCCAGTTCTGATTCTTTTTAAGAAGATTATTTAAGTGCATTCTTAATTTTGCATATTGAGGAATGAATTTATAATAGACATTAATACTACCAAGAAATCTTTGTAAATCCTTTACATTTCTAGGGTAAAGTTTTTTAATTATTTCGACATTTGTATTATTTGGAGTGTATGATCCTTGCTTTATTTCATATCCTAAGAAATCAATGGTATCTTTGCCAAATTTACACTTTGATAATTTTAATTTAATATTTTCTATTCCACAAATTTAAAATTTCCTCTAAATGTTTTGCATGTTCTTCAATTGATTCTGAAAATACTATTATATCGTCAAAATAATTTAATGCAAATTTTATTTGGTATTTATTTAAAATCTGTCTAATAGCTCTTTGAAATATAGCTGGAGAATTTTTATATCCAAAAGGCAAATGATTAAATTGAAAAAGACCGTAATTTGATGTAAATGCAAGTTTTTCAGATTCATTATCATCTAATTTAATGTGCCAATAACCACTACATAGGTCGATGGTTGAGAAAAATTTTGCATGTGTTAATTTGTCTAAAACTGCATCTATTCGGGGAATTGGCTCTGCATCTAATTTTGTGATAGCATTTAGCTTTTCTGTAATCGATACATAATCGTGTACGAGCATTATCCTCTTTTTTAAAAGCCAATGTTATAGGGGCAGCGTAAGAACTATAAGATGGTTTTATTATTCCAGCTTTCAATAATGCATCTAATTGCTTTTTATTTCCGTATCATCTTTAAAAGATAACCTATATGGTCGATTTGCAATGGGTAATTCTGAGGTAAGTATTATTTTAGAGAATTACATTTTAACTCGCCCACATCAAACTTATTTTTAGCAAAGTCATGGTTGTATTTATCAATAATCATATTCATAATATCATAATCACTATTATGAATTATTTATATTAAACACATTATCATTTTTCTTAGTGATAATTTTATTATTACTAAATTTAAGAGTTTCATTTTCTTTAATATTTTCTTTAGATTCATAATTTTTTAAAATTTGTTTTCCTCTTTGAAAAATTTATAATCACTAAAATTAATATTTATTTCAAAAATACTCATAGTTTTATTAGAAATTATTAAATATTTCAGTTCTACATTTACTATGAGGAATTTAATATTTTCAATAATTTCTCCTATTTTTAATTGTAAAGTAATTGCCTCACTCACCTCAATTTCTCCATTGATGGTGGCAATTTTTGTTTTGATATAGTCTACACATTGTGGTATCCCTTGACTTGAGATATTATAGTTTTTGAATAATATTGACACTCTATCTCTCTCTTGATCCTGTATCCAAGAGGACATCAACTTGTTTGAAGTTGATTCTTCCTGGATGATCATAAGTTCTCACGTTTGATGAGGTTGGAATACCGTATTATTGTTTTGTGTTCTTTGACGGGGGTAGAAAGTTGGAGCATTGGGTCGCAAACTGTCGGTCGTTGTGACAATCGTTGGTTTCTCGGATATAGGGTCGGCCGCTGAAGTGAAAAAGGAAGGGGTGATGATAAGGTGATTGAAACTGAGGAGAGTATACCTTATATCTTGTATTGGTTATGGTATCCGGATGTTGAGATTGGTCATTTCTCCAATTCCCTCCTCCATATTGTTGTCTATGGGCAAATTGATTCGTATGATAAGGTATTCTTGTCATTCGATACTTTGGGTATATAACTTCATTCTTACTTGATTTTGATTTTTCTTGGATATCTAAGAGTTTCATTTTTTCCTTCCGTTCCTCTATGTTATTGCAGCTTTGTAATTGTATTTCTATGGCTCTATTTTCTTTAATCCTCTTATGATGTAATATTTTTCAGCTTCCTCTTCCATGTTTATCCGGGATGCGATTTCTTTTACTCTGTAGAAATATTCTATGTGGGTCTCTTTTGAGGTTTTTTCTGTTTTAGATAATTGAAGATGAATCTCCGCTGGATTGACTTGTGTTCCGAATTCACGTATTAAATTATTTTTCAGTTCGTAAAAACTTTTAGGGATAGATTGTGATTGATGTAAGTCTTCACAGCTCCATCTACTAACTTGATTATAAATAGGATTTTCTGTTTCTCTGGTATATTGAAGGAATCGCACGTACTTTCAAAATTTCTAATGGATGTTTGGATGGGTATTTCCAGGTTATATTTTTGGAAAAGATCTTCAAATCGAATATTATTTTTAATAATGGTCATAGGTTGTTGTAATTTTTCTTCATCAGAATCTAAATTCTCTTCTTGCTTAATTTTAATTTCATTCATTGTTTCCATTTTTGAAGTGGTGACTTTCTGAAATTTTGTCAGGAGAAGAGGATGATTCTATTTCTTTGGCGGTAAGAGCGATGTTCTTCGGGGATTACTAGCGCGTTTCTTTTTCCGTACCATAGATTAATTCTGTAACCCAACGTCCTCAGCTAACAAATGTAGAGTGCCGTCAGTCTTCCATAAAATTCTTCATATCAGTTATTCCTGCAGTTGGCTTTCGTTTTTATATTAAAATATTTTATAAAAATATTAGTTTTTACATTAAGATTGCAGACAAAGATCCTGCCGGCTTTAATTCTGTCATGATTTTTAAGACAGAATCAGATTAAAAAGAAAAGTGAAAAGACGATCTTTATTCTTTCTCATTTGTACATCTGTTCTGACACCGAGAGCAGGGAGGAAAAAGCACGCCATGGTGGTGGTTTCAAGTGGATAACACTTGAAAAACATATGGTAAGTATCGCTGCTTTGAAAAGGGTGCTTGCAAGTTAATGCTGTCATATGTTGACTATTAAATCTAATGATCTGAATTAGACATGTTTATTGGCTAGGCCATATGTTCGGAAGAAATAAATGGGTGATTAGTTTGATACTTGAAGATGGGAACTGAGAAAGATGAGTCAAGTGCTAGATAGGGAATTTAATTTTTGATCTAATT
>BMAU01005009.1:0-12397 GCA_019973935.1 Trichonephila clavipes | reverse complement strand
CTTTTTCGAAGTTTTGTAGTACTATCACGTGGTTGGTATCAAAATGTTCAAAAGAAATGAGAACAACATATATTTTTTTCGAAAATTGAAAAAAATCCAAGATGCTACCCTGTGACATCTTAATTTGCAAGTATTGATGCAGTTAAGAGAAATAGGACGATATTTTGTCGTAAGACAGGCATTCTTGTTGGTTTTATGAATGGGAATAACATTTAATGAATTTCCACTGTCTTGAAAGTGATTTTCCAGTTTTCCGCAGCAAGATTACATATGTATAACAGTCTTTACCAACCCAAAATTCTAAGATTGGGACAAGAAATGTCAGAGATGTGCTATCTGAACAGGTGATTTGATGGTGTCCAGATTTTGAAGGGCATAAAATAGTTCAGGAAAGGAAATCAACATTGAATAATGGGTTATCTGCCGGCCGATCCCTACAAGATTTTATTTGATTTCTGGTGACTCTGGCGAAGTGCTTGTCATAACTATTAAAAGCAAGCCATTTCATTTGCGTAATGCTGAGCCAGGGCATCCAACGAGACATGGCCTTATCACTAATGATAGCGTTAGTTTTCTTCGTTACTAGAACTTAAGTTATCAATTTGCCAGTTTCCATAATTTTAGTATTTGAAGTTCTATAGTCCAACTTTCACATAGATTCTGCCATGCAATTACATGCTTCAGTCAATCCGTTAATGCTCTTTGCAATTTTCAACTTTTGGTTTTCACAGAAAATTTCTTTCAAAAGCTACACATTTCTCAACAATAACGCACATATGCAAATAAAATTTTATATAAAGATACTTTTTAATATAATTTTAAATTTTTAAGATTATTTAATGAATCTTAATACTTAAACATTTTAACTAATTATTAAATTTAAAATTTTACTATAAATAAAGAGAAAACCTTAATAAATAAAACTAACATGACTGATGTTAGTTTTAGATTGAATAGAGAACACGTGATTTTACTTATCATGCGATCATTATAAATATATCCCATTATTCAGGAATTTAAAATCTTTTTCACACTTTTTTATAAATAATAAAAAAATAAGGTCACCATTTCAGGCTTGCTGTTTATTTAGCAATTATTTTCTAAGTATGCATATTAAAATTTATATATATATATATATATCACTTATAATAATTTAATATTTATTTTATTCTCATTTTCCTTATTTATTCATTTAATAACGTCAAGTTTCGTAGGTCTTGAATTCTATTATTCTTAGTGGGCTTATAAATATTAATAATATCCTTCAGTTTCGATTATAGAATCACGTTAGTATGTTGCTGCCCCTTCCCAGTTCCTCATAGCTCTATGAAATCCTCTATGAATATGGGTATTATATAATATTAGGTAGATTTAAGTTCTCCCTGACTATAAAAAAGGTAATTTCAAATAATAGTTTTTATAACCATGATAATTTTTATAATTAGCTTAAATTAATATTATAACTCATCTCACTATGCACATTCATCAGTTCTGTTTAATACTTATTTTTGAAATCAAGAGATAGCCACTTCATCAGACTTTTTATGATATTCATATTTCAAATGTAGCTGAAAATTTTTATATAAAAAAGATGAAAAGCTAATTCTAAATAATAGCTGTACATAATGGTACAAATATTCTTCTAGTCTTTCCAAAAACAAATCTTTAACAAGGAAACAATATAGTACGTTTCACTGATTTAAAACAAGTCAGAACCAAAAATGTGTGGCCAATTTATTCTTTTCATAATAAAAAATAAAATAAACTTTTGAAACTTTTCTGCATTAACACTAGATAGTCAGGAATTTTGATTACCCTTTCATGTTCACCGGTGCCCGTTTCAACATCCTGATATAAATATATAAAAGTAAATTGTAATAACTAAATGAATTGAAGAACTACTGTTCAGTTGGGTTTACTTTTAAGACTTTTAATATTATTTCATGTTATTACCATATATTATGATCCTTTATATAATTAAAAACTGTAACGAAACAAACTACTGTATCTTGTAAGAATGGAATAAAACAATAATATTTATAAATCTTAGTATAATAAGCAAAAACATATTTTTGGGAGAGTGCAAGGATTTTTTATCAGTACTTTATCTTTTTTTTGTGCAAATGTTTTTTTTGTAATTACCTCACGTTTTTCAATGGATGGAGTTGATATAAACTCAAACTTTCAACATAGTAAAGTTCTGCTTTCATTCACGTAAAATTCATTAATTTTGAACGCTTTACATTGCATAAGCATAGCTTTTCTTAATCTGGCAACTTTTTGTTTTCAAAATTTCGCTTACGTAACTAATATTTGATAAGTATTGTTAATGAAAATAATAAGTTTATGATGAAAACAGTTTGTTGATATTTTTTGACTCAAAGCTTATTAACACATTCAGTGGCGAACCCAATAACACTATGTTAGGTCAAATAAAATGTGCAGATATTACTCGAAGTTTGTTATAAAATCATATCTACAGTGACTTTATCTTTGCTGAGATGACATGACACCTATTTTATAATGATATATATATATATATATATATATATATAGTATAATAAAGTAAAAAGCAAAATAATAAAGACAAATTAGATTTTCTACAGAGATAAAAATGAATGAAATTTTATTTTTAAAAACATACAAAGTCCGCCAAAATATATATAAGTAAAGTAATTGATGCAACAGAATATTATTGTTAATTGGATAAAGCAGAAATTACATAAATCAGGGTGTTATACTATAAAAATTAAAAAATACGTAAGATGCCATTGAGGTAAAATTGAGATGTATTATGATTTCTAGAGCTGTCACTGAAATAGGCCAGAGTATAAAGTTAAGCAGTACCCATGGATCCACCTCTCTTCCCCATACAGCAGAAATTTTCAACATAATAGAAAAAAACTATATTTAAAATTAGGCCTATATCTATCTACACGTGGGAGAAACAGAAGGCATAAAATAAAATGAATATATGAAAATTGAGAATGAAGAAGGTTTCTCATATCCCGAGATGAACATTAGAAAAGAATTTAATAAATAATTAACAAGAAAGACCAAGATTAAAAACTTACATATATATATGCTAACCATTAGACGAAAGGATATTTGTTGGAATCGCATAATAATATAATATAATATAAATATAACGATTTTTTAAATGATAATTTTTTATAATACTTCTAGCTATTTCAAAAGAAAATTACATTCATACATTTGTGCTCCTGTTTAATATCAATTTTTTAAAACAATAAATGCATATTAATAATGAAACAAATTGTAAAAATTTCCATTCTCAAAAAGTAAAAGATGTAACAGGTAGTGAAAAGAACGAAAAAATTTCGATTAGTACAATGGCACCTTGAATTTTTGCTTCCTCGTCGTCCTGCTATGTCCCGCAGTATTCTAACTGTTATGGACACCAACTCATAGCCAGTGTTTGGGTTACCTCCGGTGCCACAGAAGATCCGCCATGTAGAGTGGTCGACACGTCAAATATGTCGGTGCCCAATATTCTCACGTTGGTGGTGGTAATTAGGAGAAATGCTTCCTGCTCACATGTCGTACTCATCTCTTCACCTTCGCAAAACCCCATGCGTTTCTATTGGCAATATCAAATTCCTTTTTAATGTTCAAAGCGAAAAATGCTTTTGAACTGCATACATCAGTGTTTCTCAAACTTTCAATACTGGCGACCCAATGTCAATCATATATTTTGTCTGTATAACAATAATGTATTTACTTCAATAAAATTGCACTTTGAGAGAAGACCATATAAAGTTACAATACGTTCTTAATTATAAACCATACAAATTATTACGATAAATAAAAATTAAATTTTGTATATGTAACTTTAGGTAATTTATATGTTAAGAAAAGTACTTAAAAATATATATTACTTACTTATTATTGTGTTATTTTTCTTTCTCTAACTTTTAAATTTTTCAATCAAATTTTTTGTCGCGCCCCTGCTTTATAATAACATGTTACTGTAAAATGCACACTTTGAAGAGACACTTCTACAGTTACAATACGATCTTAATTATGAAACCGTACAAATTAATGCAATAAGTGTATTTAAATTTTGTAAGTACTATAATGTATACATATATATATATATATATATATATATATGAAGCATATTAAGAAATTACTTAAAAAAAACATTACCCATTACTATTAGAATTATGTTCTTTCTCTAATTTTTAAAATGGAACAGACTCGCAAAATGATGTATTTTAATTAAAGATTATTCGCTTCAGCATCCACTTCAAAGCACAAATGGCATTAGAAAATAGTCTAGTCAATGTTGCTCGGTGCTCATATCCATCATCACATCTGGGCATTATCGGGTACACGTTTGCGTGAGTCTGGGCAACCTATCGGACGTCTCGCAAAACATGTAAATGCTTTTCCCCTCGTACAATTCCAGCCGTTTTGGTCAATTGATACTCCTATGTCGAATCTAGCTTTGAATGTATTATTTTTTACCCCCGTTAATTAATTACGTAATTACATTACGGCAGTAGATTAAAACAATATCATACATACATTTTAAGTCGCTAAACATTCGACCATAATAAAGAATCAACAAGTACAGACGAACGAGCATGGTTCCGAAATTAAATCAAGGCGATCTTCTCAAAAATACTTAAATTTTGGATTTACCACTACTGAAGTAAATGATGGAAAAAAAAGCCCCAGCTCGATATGTGTAAAAACTTACAAATTTGAAGAACAACATGTGAAAAGTTGTTTTTAAAAACATGTAAATCATTTAGCAATGTTGTCAAAAAATTTTAAAGTATTTTCTGGATGAGGGGCAACTTAGTAGCAAGTTATGAGTGGATTAGGGATCTATTTTTAAGACACTCCAGAATTTCTATAATTTCCGAAGAAATCTTCATAGATTTCACAACCAGTGAAAAATTAAAAGACACTTTTGTAATACGTCAGCTCTTTGAATTTTGGGTAAGGTGGATGATGAATGCTCTTTGCTGAAAAACAAAAGAACGTATACTATCACCATTTTCAACACCCTACCTTTGTTAAAACCGGATTTTCTGCAGTGGCTGCTTTGAAGACAAAAATATAGATTTCAGCTAAATATACAAAAATAGCTCAGAGTGTCAATTTCTGATATTAAACCTTCCTTTGAAAAACTTTGCCTTTCAAGACAAGTCCGGGGGAAGTCTCTAATAATTATTAAACATGTTCTTCATTTAGTGTTAAGAAATTATTTATAAAATACCTTCTTCAGTGCTGATACATTAAACATATACTGGCTGAAACACCGGCTCTTCGTACGAGTTATTTTTTAAAAATAAAAAAACATTCTTGATATAATAGCTGAACTGTAAGGAAAGCAAAACTTCGTGCACGACACCGTATACAGAAATGTAAAATGATTTTTTAGATAAATGCTCTAATTGTAAAATAATTGTTTAAAAGAACTGTAATTTTAAACCTCACAGAATTAGCATTTAGAATTAATGTTAAATAATGAAAAAGAACCTAAAATTCCGATGAAGAATAATTGTGTTACTTTTTAAAGCGAGAAGACTTCAAAATGTTTTAACCCAGGAGCCGGCGCGCACTCGATACTAACGCTAATGGTAGTGCGGGGGACGCACAGTCACCCCACAAACAATACAAATCGATTCCAGTGAATAATTTAATTAAGAGAAAGTATACTTACTGGTTTTCAAGGATTATTCAATTTTTATGTGATGATTTGAAAAAAATCCAATAAAACTGAACTAAATTATTCTTAAGTGCAAGACCTTAATAAGGACCTTAAGTCAGAGACACTTTTCCTAATATTACAGAAATGTTATTTGCTGGCAAAGCTGTCATATTTTGTTCAAGTTGTTGTAATTTTAGTGAGCTTTCATGATCGAGTATGTGGATAGTAACGTCCCACTGTTCAGTTACACGAGGGCTTTTGGAGAAGGACCTCGTAATTGTTGAACCATGGTCAAGTGACGAGGACGATACTTGAGGCTGGCTTCTATTAACTACCTCATCACTCCAACAAGAGGACGTTTGAGCTCTCGGCTGATTTACCGTGTATCTTCCCTACATGGCTGGTCTTTAGAGGTACTGGGCTCGAACTCCTGACACCGTTGGTGATCAACAAATAGCAAGTTGACCTTTTTCTTTCTTGCGTCTTTTGACAAGGCGAACTGAATCTTGGTGTACACTTATGGCTTCATATTTTAAGTTGATGGAGTTCTTTAGGATGCATTTGAAAATTTTCCTTTCGTTTCATATTCATCGCGTTTCTCAATCATGAATAATATGTATTCTTTCAACTTCCTTCAATCGAGATAACAGATGTCCCACGCCATTGCTTCCAGGTTAAAAGTGTATTCAGAAAAAAATAAAGGATGATCTAAAAGGATTATGACATTTTTCACTATGTTTTATTTGTTTGTGAGAATACTCACAAAGAAGTATAAATCTGGCCAAATAATCCTTCAAATCAATCAATTCTTTTCCAAATATAATAAAACTATTTATTATTTACAATTTCCTAAGCGAAAAACAAACACATAAAAGATGGGACGGAACTAATGTAACCAGTAAACTTGAAGGTCGATCAAATGATCAGCAAATGTATTATGCCAGCCTGGCTGAAAGGTGAATCATGTCTTCCTTTTCTTTTTCTACAACTAATGTACAGTATTTTTATAATAATTTACAGTGATGAATTATTTATTTTCTTAGAATTTTCTCAGGGTCTGGGTTTTGTTTTTCTTTTAATGAGTAATATTTTACGTTAAAACGTAATAAAAAAATATCTCATTGAGGAAATACAGCAAATTAAACAAAATGTTTTTTTTCTCTTTCATTTGGTTTTGGGATCAAAGATAGCTATTTGATGACGGAAAAACGCCAATTGATAAACATAAAATTATATCAAAGTTGTTGTGTATTTTTTATTATGGAAGAAAGTATTTTTGTTTTACTTCTCTTTCCGATTATTTTTTTAAATTTATTTTAAATTTTCGATATGCTCGTGCCCCCAGAGCACGCGCCCCACACGAGAAACGCGGCCTAAATGGTATTTTATAAGCATACATGTATATATAAGACCATTAGAACTGGTTAACTATACAAGTTAGATAATTATTCCACGTTTTATTGCAAAGATTACTTAAAATAGATGAATAAATTAACTTGTTAAAGTTCTTTGAAGCTGTGAGTATTACTTTTTATTCAACTTTTATTCTTAATTTATTTTTGTAAAATAAATTATGAAAACTTCTAAGCCAAGCTAGACTATAGAAAAAAGATTTAGATGATGTATATCTTGTAGAAAGGATTCTTAAAAAAAAAAAGTCACAGACGCTGAAGAATTTTAGAAACTACATCCCCAAGTATTCCTGTAAAAAGCATTTTGAGTACAGCAAGTCTTTTCATAACTTATCAAATATGTAAGGCGAACAAAAAAAGCAAAAGTCATATCTTGGAAAGTACTCAAAAATCACTTCAAACTATCTTGGAGTCATGAGATGTTGATAAGTGAAATATGTATACACAATTTTAATGAGACTCTAACTGTACTGTTATTTGAATATTCTTTGAAGTCTACAGTGCAAAACAGAGCTTGATGTTCAGTGATAAATATGTTCTTTTTGTAAAGTTTTTAAAAAGTTCGGCATTTGTTTTTATGAAAAAGTAAAATCCCGTTAACATCAGTAAAAGTAACTAACAGGTAAAGCGTTTCTTTTACTGTTCCTATAATTATTTATCCAGCGATACAACAACTTATGAACATTTTGAAATATATAAATTTCTACATCGTCTTCTATTCACCAAATAAATAAATGCGATTTTTCTTCACGCAACGTATTGCAAACGCCAGTAATAGTTGCTGAAAGGTTAATGCGAGATCGTTTTAAAAGCATGTCTGGTATTGATAAAAAAGTTTCATTGATGGAACATCAAGCTCAAACTTTTACTGCCACGTATTATGTTGGGTTGTTCGTATTTCTTTAACGTAGAGTTAAAGCTATGTTGTAAGATAACTAAGACGAATACACATAAAAAGAACATTCGAAGGAATACAGAAACAATTCGAGTTTTATTTATATACTAAACATATGTTCTATGTGTGAGTGAATGAATGAATTAGTAAATAGCAACGTCGCACTGTTCAGCTACTCAAGAGCTTTTGGTGATGGACCTCCGTAATTTTGAACCATGAACAAATAACGAGGATGACACCTGAGCCGACATCCCTCTTCTAACTACCACACCACAATAAAGGGAGGATTTTTGAGCTGTCCAATGATTGAACGGGCTTCACTCCCTTAAGCCACATTCACACGTTAAGCGTGTAGCCAATCAGAGACTAGATATTGCTCGAGATGAAGTCTCTGAGTTGGCTAGACGCTCAACGCTTAATGCTGACTGTCTTGGTGTGAATATGGCTTCACACGGTGAGGTCTCCAGCGGATATTAGGCTCGAATTATTACTCACCGTCCACATGTTATATGTGTGAAATCTTCGTTACACGGCATACATCAATATGATATTCCAGTTTCCGTCACAATATTCAATATGGTACTATATGGATAACACATGTTTTCCGAAAACTTGGTCTATAATATAAGTCATTTGCTTCATGATGTAGCAAAACTTCATGAAAGGATAACACGTGCTGCCAATAACGTTGTGTACAGTGCGAGAGGAATTAAGCTATTACATGGATGTACTCTGTTTAGCTAAGGTTTAATGCAAAGAAAACTCGCAAAGTATATAAATAAAACTTGAATTATTCATGTATTCTTTCAAATGTTCTTTTTTGTTGTTTCGTCATTGTTTTTTTTTACTATACAGCTTTACTATAAGGCTAAAGGGAGATTATGACTAACTCCTGTATTTTTATACATAGTTGCTGTCTTTATTTTTATATAATTTTAGTCATTTTTTAAAGTTCTGATTCATGAGCACTAGCATGCTTCAGACTTATAAATTTACTGTCTGTTTTGAAATACCTTTCTTCAAAGATGGGCATCAGATATAAGAGATGGATCAACTTTTCTCTGTTCGTCATGAACATTTTTTCCCGCCTTTGGAGAAATACCGAGCCTTTTTGTTATATTTGTCAATTCATAATATACACATGTACGAAAATGTGTTCTTTGTGGATATCTACTGTTTGCTAATCTTTTGCATTAAAAAAAGCAATTTATGAAAAGCATGTCACTCAGGTTTAATTCTCAATCGATTCAAACTGCTTAGTTTAAGAACTAGAGCTGCTTTTGGCACAGGAATGTCAAACCAGCACGGCGGGTGAGAAAAGGAGAATATTGTAGTTATAGTTTCAAAAGGGGTGGGAGCAGCACTTATTTCTTCAGAGAGAAAGAAACTTCATCTCTATTCATGACAATTTAAATTACATTAAAATGCCTTAAAGATTGCCCTTTTTTAATAAAGATTATTTAAAATTTAAAATATAACTAAAGAAAAATAGTAAAAGAGAAATAATTTTGATATGAAAAATTTTACAAATACAAATAAAATTGATTAAAAAAATTGTTTTTAATTACAAAATATTTAAATTATTTATTATTTTTCCCCGTGACAGTGGCAAGAGGAGAGATGCCTAGGCAATCCGGTTGCAGCACATGCAGCACAAGAGTCCGCGTTGAAGAGAGAAAAATATATAAATGTAAAAGTTTAAAACTGTGTGGGTATGGAATTGGTATCGAGGTTGGAGCTTCTGTGGATCGCTGACCAGAAAGGTCAGATATTATTTTATATTTAAGTTTAGGTGAGAAGAGCTCGACCAATCATTGAACACTAAATAGAGATAATTTAAGAACTAAAAGAAAAATAATATAGGTGAAACAGAACATTATTATATGAATTAAAGAAACGTAGGATCAACTTTTGCTAATGTGGGTCTGTCGAAATTAAGATCTTGAGTATATTTCCAATTCTAGAGTGATCGATTTATTCTCAAGAGCTGTCAGTAGCATTAAAGAAGTTATTAGCTTTTCCCTCGATCATTTGTCTAATTGTGGGTATTTTACCCCGCTGCTCTGAGAGTCCACTTCCTTATAAACCAGCAAACGTTAAGAATTGGCTTAAGGTATCCGACTACGTTCAGAACTGTGATTTTCAAAGAATTATGAAGGGATAATATTTATGATATTTAGTGTCACTTAGATTCGAAAATGTATATAATTTTTTTTCAGAATAGTATTACAATGAAAAAATTATTTAAGTACAATAGTTTGACAAAAAATGAACATAGAATGACCCATTTTCAAAGTACCCTCCTTTTGTGAAAAATAAATCTATTATAATAATATTTTGCCTGTATATAGCTCAAAACTCTGTACAGAGCTCAACTAGAATGTTTGAATTATATATAACTTAGAAATGGGTTTATCCATGTACTTTTACAGCAACAGAGGGAGAAATTTTAAGAAAAAAAAGCCGATAATTATTTCAATTGCTTGTAACTCTGAAAATAATGTGAATTTTTGAAAACGCATACTTGAGCCACTGTACAGGAGGTCTGAGCTATATGCAGGCAAAATATTATTAAAATAGAAGCATTTTTTACAAAAGGGAGAACATTTTGAAAAAAGATTATTCTAAGTTAAATTTTGCCGAAATGTTGTATTTAAATACTTCTTTGTCAAAATGTCCTTAAAACAATGTTATATATGTATTCTAATCTAAGTGACACTAATTTTCCAGAAAATTATCCATTCATGCGCTTTTTAAGATCACGGTTCCGAACGTAGTCGGACAACTTAATAATTAAAATTTTAGCACTTTCTAAAATAAGTAATATGAATCTTTCCTGCATGTGCCAAACAAGGGATGCTTAGGTCAGGTCAGGTTTAAGAATCAGTAAGTAACTAGACATTTTGCTACTATTACTTATAATAGATTTTCTGTAGATTAAGGAATCATAGCTTATGGGCGGCTTTTGAGCTTTTTCTTTAATAAAAATCATATGTTGTTTGAAAGTAAAGAGTTTTATCAGGAAATGACTAGGTGTTTAGATTGATTATACCAGGACAGAGTTTCACTGAAATTGTGAGGCGGTGTGATAACTCTACAAGAGGGGAGCGAACACGGAAAGCAGTGTACGAAAAGATCGTACTTCGGAAAGACGTATATATATAGCCGGAGGCAATTAAAATGTTAAAGCATACTGTAACTTTAGTGTTAATGTATAGTGTCATTGAATTCAGTACATTGTTATTGTGTGGAGGGGAAGGAGGCGCAATGAATATAATGCTTAGATATTGGGTCGCAAATATTAACAGCTTGAGAAGCTCTGGGTCAGGGGATTCTATTAACTCTGATGTAGATGTCTGGTGCTTTTTTGCATCTATCGAAAAAATGGTATACTTTTGAAGTACGTTGGGCTATTTTCCACTTGGTAAACCAGTGACAAAGCTGTTATATGTATCGTATGATCATACATGAGATGAAAGCTGGCATCTTGTGAAAAAATTATATTAATGTTCCTTATAAGGCAACCAGAAGGTTATTGGCAACGGATCTCGAAATTTTGAGAGAAAAAATAATAGAATAAAGGTAAGATATATATAGTATATATATATATATATATATATATATATATGAAATAAATTTGTATTATAGTATATAAAACAAGAAATAATAGATAATGAACATAACAAGAAATAGCGTAATAAAAATATATAAAAGCTAAACATGAAGATCTAAAATTATAGAAAAATAAAAAAAAAAACTACAAAAAGAAGAATCTAGCGAGTCAGTAAGCAATTTCGGACTTAGAACCGAGATAAGTGGGGGTTAAACTAGTTTGAAGGCAACAACCTTCCCCCTTTTGCAACTCGGCGGGAAAAACCAAATAAAATAAAATAAACAAAAAGTTCAAAAGTAGGTAAAAACTCAGAGAGTATGATAAAACCACTCACTACTATTATGTAACAAACTTCCCCAAACTCTTAATGCAGAAAATTCGCAAAACAATTACGTAAGAAAAGTAGAAAAATCCTAAAACAATTACATAAGAAAGTATTTTTCAAAAAATAATTTAACAAAATTTCTTTACTCACAGAGCTTTTAACAAGAGAATCAAGCGTCTTGACATCAATGAAAATCAATTATTCACCAAGTTAAAAAATTCGAATATACATAAACACATCTTTTGAGCTATTTGACACATTATTTTTAAGGTCTCAGAATGAATTAATCGATTTCACATAGAAGTCTATAACGATAT
Source organism: Trichonephila clavipes (assembly GCA_019973935.1). Taxonomy (NCBI): domain Eukaryota; kingdom Metazoa; phylum Arthropoda; class Arachnida; order Araneae; family Nephilidae; genus Trichonephila; species Trichonephila clavipes. The sequence continues at coordinate 149 of BMAU01005009.1, read as the reverse complement.
ATATATATATATATATATATATATATATATATATATATATATATATATATATATATATATATATATATATATTATATATACATATATATATATACATATATATATATATATACAGTGTATATATATATATATATATATATATATATATA